>CAWUFW010004187.1:1200000-1605103 GCA_963921515.1 Calotriton arnoldi | reverse complement strand
TGGACATGAGGGCTGGGGCGAAGATGACTGTATCACTGTCAGTTAGTACAAGGGATGACCCAGATGTGGAAAGGAAGAGACGTGTCCCGTGTGTACTGCAACTAGTCGCCAATCCAACTACCCCCCATGTCCGGAATGTAAGCCCGCACCTAGGCCCGCCCATCCGCCACATCGAACATACCACCAGCACGACAACCTTCCCATTCGAAACACTGACTGGGGGTGGCGACCAGTGAACAATCATGTGTAGCCTACCCACGCGTACATGTGGGCCCTCCATGATCCATGTCACCTGCGGCAAAGACATGACATGCGCAATGAGGGAAGTGAGGAGAGCTGTCCGCCCCACGCACAGAAGGTGCATCAGCTCCACAGACCCAGCAGCGAGTCCAGCAGGGGTCACATGTGCAGGGGCAGCTGTGCCTGGTGTGAAGGCACATGCATATAGACAGCACATCGACCAATGTGTAGTCTGCCCACATCCACAGTCCATCATCATGCGGACATAGGAATTGAACACAGGGCAACACATCTTAGTTGGTGCACCCACCGTGACCAACAATGCGCAATCATCGACGTACCCGCCCTGTGCATGGCCCCCCACCCAACAGAGGCACATCCAGTGCCACCATCCCACACACACAAGCCTTCCACGGAACATGCTGTGTCCAATGGTCAGTACAGAGTCAGCGCCCATCTGGTGGATCCTGAACAGGAGACACATGCACACACATGCCAGCTCCCACTATGTACGTCTGCCACCTGGCACGTGCAATGTAACCTCTCACCTGTGACGTGTGACTGCAAGCACACAGCCGTCTTGGCATGGGGCTGTCAATGTGGACACCTGTCAATGTTTCGGGAGGTGTGATCCGTACAGTGCTGTACATAGGGTGCAGTGCTGACACCTACTACTGTCTCATATCCCCTCGTGCCACAGGTCCCACTTGTTTTGGCCACTCAGCCTGTGCCCACATCGTCGTCGTCGTCGTGTGCCATACTCATCCAGCCTCGGAAGCAGTTCCATGCTCAGCAGACACTCATGTTGCCGTGGCGTTGCCGCTTGACGAATATGCAGTCAGTCCCCATCAGCACGCCCGCAAGTCATTGGGGCCTAGATCCCCATGTGCATGCACATGGCAGTGGTATGTGTCACTAGCCATTGCCATTGTTGGGAGACCTGTGTAAGTGTATTGTGGCCGTGCCGTCCCAGCTTGACAGCTGGGCTGTGGCTCATGTGCTTGCTCAGTCATGTCAGTGATGTGTATGCGAAATTGGTATGTGTCGTGTTGCTTTGACATGTGTCCTCTGCAATTTCCCTAGGCGGAGACCGAACATTGACCGCCCATACCAATTGCTGGTGGACATGGACGATACAGAGGTTATTAGGAAGTTTCGGCTGGACAGGCCAACCCTGCATCGACTGTGTGCCATGTTAGAACCCCATCTCCGTCCCCGCAGGGTGTATCCGACTGCTGTCACCCCCACGGCTAAGGTGATGGCCGCCATGCATTTCTTCGCCACTGGGTCATTCCAGCACACAGTGGGCAGTGGAGGAGGGATGTCCCAGCCCATGTTCAGCAAGGTGCTGAGGGATGTACTGGCAGCCATGATGCTGTACCGAAACAGGTACATCCGCTTCCCCAGGGCTCGTGAATTGGCGGCAGTGAAGGGTGCATTCTATGCCCTTGGCAGAATCCCACACGTCGTTGGAGCCATTGACTGCACACATGTTGGCCTTGTTCCACCACAGGCCACTGAGCACCTGTACCGCAACAGGAAGCACACGCACTCCCTGAATGTGCAAGTGGTGTGCCTTGCGGACATGGTGATCACCCACGTGTGTGCAAAGTTCCCAGGCTCGGCCCATGATGCACACATAATGCGCAACAGCATCTTGCCACGACTGATGGCCAATCTGCAACAGGATCGTGGCTGTATTGTCGGTGAGTATGTGGAGTGGTGTAGCGTGCTGGTTGTGCGATGCTGTCCCCTGTCCAGTTGGAATAGCAACGGTTCTCTGTGTCCCTCACACCCAGGTGACTCTGCGTACCGGAATGGGGCATGGCTGCTCAGTCCATTGAGGAATCCTCGCACCCCAGCAGACGATCGATACAATGAGGCACATGGGAGGACCAGACGTGTGGTCGAGCGTACCTTTGGCCTCCTCAAGTCCAGGTTCAGGTGCCTGGACCGCACCGGGGGTGCACTGGCGTACTCCCCACAGAAGGTGTGCCAGATAGTGGTGGCGTGCTGCATGCTGCACAATCTGGCCATTCGGAAGCAGATCCCCCTCATTGTGGATGACGGAGATCAACCAGGGCCCCAGCCCGCAGACCAGGACAGCTCGAGTGAGGAGGACAGCGGAGAGGAGGAAGCTGGGAATGTGCGGCAGCAGCTCATCGCCCGCTACTTCACTTGACGGTGAGTGTCCATGTACGACGGCTGATGTGGCTGTATCTGTGCAGGTGTGTGTGTGCTGTGTCAGGGTGGCCGTTTGTTCACTACGTGCTGTGTGTCAACGCTCCATGGCCAGGGTAGTATGCCACTGTTGGTGACTGTGGCATTGTGCCCTATTGCTCTGTGCGATGTGTGTACATTGCTTGTAGTTGTTGACATGTACTGTGTGATGGGTGTGTGACACACTCATTGAATGTGCTCCTGTTCTGTCTCCCACCCCTAGGTCCCTACAGGCCCTCCGGATTCCATTGCCATGCCACGCATCAGGTGCCTTTCCGCCCAAGGTGGCCGTTGTATTCCGTACAAATAAAACACAGGGCACAAACAGCAGTTAGTGAAAAAGGTGCATTTATTACAAACTGTGACATGTGATTGTGTGTAAGGTGATGACAAAAGTGGTGCGTGCAGTGACAATGAGCTGTCGGTCATGGCTGCATGATGCTCAGGGTGTACCCACTGGTTCTATGTCCATAGTCCAACACACACATGCCATCCAGATGGCTGTGTGGAGTGGGATCGTAGTCCAAGTCAATGCAGTGGCTGGTCAAGGAAGGCTGGCGGACGGCTGGCTGGCTGCCTCACTTGCGACTGGAGCGTGCGAAGTCCTCCCGGGAGATCTGTTTCCTCTTCGGAAGGCCCCTTCCACGTTTACGAGGGGGGGTGCCTGCTTGCGACATGCTGGTGGTTGAGGTGTGCTCACTGGCTGTGGACGCAGGGGAACTGGACACTGCTGCTCGACCCTGCGCCCCGGCAGGTGGTGGCGGAGGGGGAGCTGCTATCCCTGGCCGTGTCCTCACCGCCACCACCAGCTGGCCCATGAGGTCCACGAGTTGACCTATACGGGCGTCCATGGACCTCAGCACCCCCAGCACCTCCCGCGTGTCTGAAGCAGACCTGACCCATTGTTCTTGGGCCTCCTCATAGGCCCCAAGGACTCTGGCCATTTGAGGCAGGGCATGGCTCCCAGGGGAGGCTGGCGTTTCCCTGACCCTGCTCCTCCTACCAGTCCTGCTGCCACCGGCCTGCCCACTAGCCACATTGCTCACCACGGTCCTCGCTGTGGCTCCCAGGGTGGATCCAGTCGGCCGGGCCACCACCTGCGCTGGGGCTGGTGCCAGCGAAGACGTGGTGGTGGTGGCGGCGGTGGTGGTCGGTGCGGCGATGGTGGCGGTTGCGGCAGTGGTAGTGGCCGCAATGACCGTGGGTGTGGCCGCAATGACCGTGGGTGTGGCCGCAACGACAGTGGCAGCAGGGGGCTGGGACTGTTCAGCAGCCCTGGATGATGGGTTGGTGGGTAGGAGGGGTCCTGGGGAGCGGCTGGGCCCTGCCACACCAGATGGGCCTGCTTGGTGGTCCGTGTCCGAAGAGGAGGTGAGATCCTCCACATCCGTGTGTCCTCGTTGGGGGCTTGTGGGCTGTCTGTGCTGGCTGCTGTCTCCATCCCCAGCATCCGGCAGTTCGTCACCTGTGGAGAGAATGAGATTTGTTATTGTGTTGCACCTGGCGAAGTATGTATTTGTCGTCTGACATTGGCAGTTCGTGCAATCTCGTACATGGGTTTCCCGGAGGCGTGTGTGTGGCTGTGGCATTTGTAGTTGTGTGTGCTTGGCAATGGGACTGTGTGCTGTGCACATGTGGCATGGGACGGATTGGCCATGCCGATGGGTGTGTTGCTGTGCCCCTACTCATTGTGACTCTGGTGTATGCGGGCTCCTGGCCCATCCTGGGTCTGGTTTGTACTTTGCTTTTGGGGTACAAATGGAACGCTTAGGAACGCATATGGCAACATGGGGGCCATGCCCCAGATTCGCATTTGGGAGGGAATATGCTTTTGGGGTTCAAATGGAACGCTTAGGAACGCATATGGCAACATGGGGGCCATGCCCCAGATTCGCATTTGGGAGGGAATATGCTTTTGGGGTTCAAATGGAACGCTTAGGAACGCATATGGCAACATGGGGGCCATGCCCCAGATTCGCATTTGGGAGGGAATATGCTTTTGGGGTACATGCTGTGAGCCATGGGTGCTGAACGTGACATGTGTTGTGGCAGCATGACAGTGCATGGTTTGAGGTGTGTGCATGCTTGACATGGCCTGCATATTTGCTGTCTGTTGTGATTACTGGACATGGCATTGGACGCATCGTTATGAGTGAGTGATGGTTGTGTGTGAAAGCCAACGTATTGCAGTTGTCCCATCTCCTTGGTGTGCGTGCTGCCCTGTGCCATGTGCATCACTGCAGTGCTCGTGGGGGGTGTGGCCCATGTTGTGTGTTGTTGCTCACAGTGTGACGTGCGCTTCATTGACTTCTGGCACATGGTTGGTCATGGGCATGTATCTTAGCGTGACTGCTGTATGTGTGGCAGCTGTGCGGATGACATGCCTTTCATGAGACTGGGGCTGACGGATGGGATGGATGGTATGTTGTATGTGCATGGTGTGTCTGTGTGTTTGATGGGTTCAGTGGTGTTCGTGTGCATTTCTGTTGTTCCGCTCTGTTGCGTCTTGTGTTGTTTGTCTTACATAGGCGTAGTTGTGGGGTGTGTGGTTGACAGGCAGTAGGGGCTACATGGACAGGACTTCAATGGTGTTTCGGTTGTGTGTGATGAGTTGCACAGTGGCTGCCGTGTGGTACTATTTTCAGTGTGGCTTGTGTATGCAGACGTGGCTCCTTGGGTGTTGCTATGTCTGTGATGGGTCATGTGGGGTGTGAGTCTGTTGTTCATGTCCGTGTGCACATTGTTCACTTGTTCGTGACGGTGGGCGGTGCTGCGTTTCGTCTGCTACGTGACATGTCCCATGTGTTGGTCGTGTGCCGGTCCTCATGCCTCCAGTAATCCAGCCCTGTCCAGTTTCCCACCTGCAGGTTGTTCGTGCGTGCACTGTACTGGATGCCACATGGCTCTAAGCGGGGGTGCTCCATGTTGCAGGTCTGTGGGAGTGGGGGGTGTTGTGGGTCGTGGGGGTGGCTGGACACCCACTGACGCCGATTGCTGTGGACCGTGATGTCTGCCTTTCAGCTGTCGTTGTGCACTGCGGTGGCTGACACGTGGGTGTGGGGGATGCTCCTCCTTGCTGTGCTGTGGGACTAGGGGCCTGGTGTGTGTTGTACTTGTGCTGTCCACCGTCCCACCCACTGCACTTTGTGTTCCTGCCACTTACCTGTTACTTGTCGGTTTGTGCAGCTGTGGCGGACACATGGGTGTGGTGGGTGCTCGTTGTGGCACTTCTGGCATATTTGGGGACCTGTTGGTGGTTACGTGGCTAGCTGAATGTACACATGTCCCCACGCATCTTACAGTTGTTCTGTTTGGGCTGTGTGTGGTGGTGTCTGTTGCATGTGTGTGTCGTGTATTGTGTGCTGGACATGGGGGTGTTTGTCCCTGGGAGCTGTGGCATGGTGGTAGTGCATGTGAGTACATAGCGGTGTGCTGGTATACATTAGTTTGTACTTACCAGCCTCCACTCCCCTGCTAATCCGGCGAGGATCTCGGGATGTATGATGACTCGCACCTTCTCCTCCCACGCTTTGAAGGTCTTGAAGAGCGCGGGATTCCCTCCGCCAGTGACGGCAGCCAGCTCTCTGTTTTTGCCCTCCTTCTTCTTGACCAGGCTCTTGACGTCATTCCACCGTTTGTTAATTTCGACTCTGTTCCTGGGCAGGGTCCCGACTGCATTGACCTGGTCTACGATCCGGTTCCACATTCTGTTTCTGGTGGCTAGTGGTGTGTGTTGGACCATGTTCCCATAGATTTGTGGGTGCACCTTGATGATCTCGTCGACCATGACCGTCAGCTCAATGGGCGTGAACTTGGGCATTCTTTGTGGTGCCATGGTGTTTGTGGTGCTGGTGCGGTGTGTGTTGTGTAATGTGCAGGGGGTTTGTGGTGCCGGTGTTTGGTGGTGGTGGTGGTGGTGGTGGTGGTGGTGGTGATGTGTGCGTTTCTGTGGTGTGCTGCTGTCCTTGCTGTGTCACTGTGTCCTCTCCTCTCCTCTCTGGTTTGCAATGTAGCAAGGGGTTGTGGTCTGTGGGAGTGCTGCTTTTGTACTCACCTATGTGGGTGTGTCCTCATGGTCTGTTGTTTTCAGGTGTGTTGTGTCTGGGGTTCTGGCCTTTGTATTTTTTGTTTGTCCGGGGGGTGTTTTCGGGATATGTACTGTGCTTGTGTATTTGTGCGTGCCTTGCTGTGTGGACTTGTTGGCCATGTTGTGTGCTATTGCTTTTGTGTGCGGATGGTTTCTGTGCAGGTACGTGGGCGCCATGGCTTCTGCCGTGTCGATTCTCATCGGCGTTGTTTGCGCTGGCGGGCGGTATATTTGTTGTTTTTCCGCGCTCATGTCGGTGCGATCGTAATTTCACGTGCGGTGTGTCGGCCGTGAGGGCGGGCGGTTTTGTGTTGTCGTGCGTGTTTCCGTCCGTGGCGGGCGGTTTGTCTCCGACTCGGACGTTGGCGGGCGGTATTTTGTGTGCTTTTTCCGCCGATGGCGGTATTCGGTTTGTGTAATCGTAATGGCGTGGTCGGTGTTCAGGCGGTGTGTGCGGGCGGATTTTTGCCGCTTCCATGCCTGGCGGAATTATTTGCGCCGGGTATCGTAATGGGCCCCAAAGTATTTTATTATATTTGTCAATATTTTAATAGTATGCTTTGTCAGAAAGCATACCATAAGGCATATAACATAATGCATGGTCCAATTTAAAAATCATTTGGCCACCCAAGCTCAACCTAGGTATGTAAATGGATTGATTTACAAGTGTAAATGCACTCATAAGTCAATTTATTCATACATTAAATCACATCACCATGGTTCCAGATGAAATGTGAATAAATCTGCTTATAGGGCAGTGAGAAGGTGTTTCAGAACAGGAATGCCATGGAAATTTGTTGTATTAATATAACATTTGTCTTGTGGGCCTCATTCAAAAGTTGTACCTTCTTCACTGGGTTCGAAGGAACCCAGTGTTACTCAGACATATTCATTGGACCAACATTAATTACAAAGAAGACAAAACACAGGACTAATATAGTTTGAATCTTGTAATGTTTTGACTTCAATCAAGTGTAACAGTCAACAAAAAAGTGATCATAGTGCAGAAGACACAGTGCTCCAAAGTTGATTATATGTACAAAACACCTAGAGAAAACACACTGTACAATTCCCAATGGTTGCGTGCATTGATTGATAAAATTCATAACAGAGTTTGCATACGTCAGTGTGGAATCTCTTGAAGTTGAATTTCATGTAACAACCAAGAAGGAGGGTTCATTGACAGGACTAATGTTATACAAATACGTACCTACCCTGGTCCACGTGGGCAGATAGGGTTGTCTTTGTTATTTAAACAATAGAAATTTCTTGAGCATCCACACATTTGTGACTTTGTGAGTATACCCAAACCTTTCCTTGGAGCATTCCTATCCTGGATACAGTTGAAGATTTAGTCATGTCAAAGACACTAGTACATTTTTATCCAAGATGGAAAAGTGAAGAGAGCACTTCTAAAATTGTGTAGGTTGTAGGAGAAGCAGATTTAATTACCTTGATCAAATGTGTTTTTAAGTAAGGATTTAAACAAGCATAATTATGCACCATGTTCTCGTATGTGTCTCTTAAGATTGGGATTGGGGTGCCACTTCTTAGAAGTACTTGTTGAGAATCCCAAAAATCTCCAAATGCACATCCAAACATAGAGTTAAACCATCAGGGCTATTCACAAAGATAAGTTATTCACGTGAGTAATTTACACATGTAACTTTACTCTTGCACTTTTGACTAACTTTACTACTTTTTTTATTTATAACATCTGAGTGTAAAGTTACTCAAAATGTAGACTTACACATCTTCATCTCCTGAAAAAAGGGCTGACACCTAACTTGTGAGTGTAAGTTACTAATGATAAAAGCAGTAGTATGTCTAGCACCTCATGGCCAACACCTAGGGGCCGATTCCGATCTTGGTCGGAGGCGCACCCAATACCATTCGGTCGGGAAAAAAGCCATGCGAATGCCTGTTTCCCGACCGATCCGTACAGCAGACCGAACGAGTAAGTACGATGCGCACAACAGCACAGAATCCGGCCGAGTCGTACTCACCCAATCCAGGTCCTGTTCTCCGACCGAGGCGAAGCCGGAAACGCTGAATCGAGTCGCACGGAAGGGAAAATGCAGCTCCGTCCGGCCGAACAAGTACGATGCGCTTTCCGTACGCGCCGAACCCGTCGCTACGCACGGCACATCAAAGCATCCGGGAGAGGCGCACATAAGCTCCGATTCGCGCCACAACACGATCCACGGCTACGAGGCGAACATGCCAGCGACGAGGACGACGCGAAGCGACGAGGACGACGCGAAGCAACGAGAAGGACGAACGACACGAACCAACCATGAATCCCTTCATCCCGATCATACCAATATTCTACATTTACTACCGGAACAGGCACGGACGCGTACGGCGCAGAAGGTAAGTCAGACACCAACCACAAAACACATACAACACGTACACGACACATCACCCACACACAGAGGGATGCAGAATTTACTTACACCAGCAACAGCAGCACCATAGGGGCGGGATGCCCATCACCAATGCCACATATGCACACAGGGGCCTGAATGCGCACCACCACCCCTACCCAGGGGGGGCCGGATGCCAACCACCACTACCACCCTTAGCCAGGGGGGTGCCAGATGCCCACCACCACTACCACCCTTACCCAGGGGGGCTGGATGCCTACCACTACTACCACCCTTAGCCAGGTGGGTGCCAGATGCCTACCACCACTACCACCCTTACCCAGGGGGGGCTGGATGCCTACCACTACTACCACCCTCACCCAGGGAGGGCTGGATGCCTACCACTACTACCACCCTCACCCAGGGGGGGCTGGATGCCTACCACTACTACCACCCTCACCCAGGGGGCTGGATGCCTACCACTACTACCACCCTTACCCAGGGGGCTGGATGCCCACCACCACTACCACCCTTAGCCATGGGGGTGCCAGATGCCCACCACCACTACCACCCTTACCCAGGGGGCTGGATGCCTACCACTACTACCACCCTTAGCCAGGGGGTGCCAGATGCCTACCACTACTACCACCCTTAGCCAGGGGGTGCCAGATGCCTACCACTACTACCACCCTAAGCCAGGGGGCTGGATGCCTACCACTACTACCACCCTAAGCCAGGGGGCTGGATGCCAACCACCACTACCACCCTTAGCCAGGGGGTGCCAGATGCTCACCACCACTACCACCCTTAGCCATGGGGGTGCCAGATGCCTACCACTACTACCACCCTTAGCCAGAGGGGGCTGGATGCCTACCACTACTACCACCCTCACCCAGGGGGGGCTGGATGCCTACCACCCTCACCCAGGGGGGGCTGGATGCCTACCACTACTACCACCCTTAGCCAGGGGGGTGCCAGATGCCCACCACCACTACTACCCTTAGCCATGGGGGTGCCAGATGCCTACCACTACTACCACCCTTAGCCAGGGGGGGCTGGATGCCTAGCACTACTACCACCCTCACCCAGGGGGGGCTGGATGCCTACCACCACTACCACCCTTACCCAGGGGGGGCTGGATGCCTACCACTACTACCACCCTTAGCCAGGGGGGTGCCAGATGCCTAACACCACTACCACCCTTACCCAGGGGGTGCTGGATGCCTACCACTACTACCACCCTTAGCCAGGGGGGTGCCAGATGCCTACCACTACTACCACCCTTAGCCAGGGGGGTGCCAGATGCCCACCACCACTACCACCCTTAGCCAGGGGGGGCTGGATGCCTACCACTACTACCACCCTTACCCAGGGGGGGCTGGATGCCTACCACTACTACCACCCTTAGCCAGGGGGGGCTGGATGCCTACCACTACTACCACCCTTACCCAGGGGGGCTGGATGCCTGTCACTACTACCACCTCTACCCATGGGGGGCTGGATGCCTACCACCAACACCACCCCCACTCATAGGATGGACAATGCATGACACAACCAGCACACCACAACCTAGGGAATGCAAGAAAAAGACATCCCCCAACACCATGACAAGCGTGTGTAGACTGTGTCAAATGCCTACAACACTGAACATGACTTTGAACATACAATGTGACCCCTAGCACATGTGCCACACATATATGTGTGTGGCCCCCACAATGCAAGCAGGCCATGACCATTGTGGCAATGGGGTCCAAACCCCCATCATCACAGTGACCAAAAGGTAAGTGTGGGGTCCATAGCTGAAGCACATTTTGAACATTGTGGCAATGGGGTCCAAACCCCCATCATCACAGTGACCAAAATGTAAGTGTTGACAAAGAAAGAGCTGCAATTGCCAAACTGCATGGATGATTCCTGGTCACAGAACATAAAACACATCAGTGGCAAAGTAATGCACGTGTCCCATTGCAACATAAATTGGGTGAGCCAAATACTGCAGTGCAAATAAGACATACCTTTGGCCATGTGCAGACAAACAACACCCATGGGGGCTGACACTGTCAACATTCATCAATGACACAATGACAGAAGTGACCATCAGAATGCAGACCCACATATTTGCACCAATGGGCACACAAATGCAGATACCCTGTGGAGACTGTAGATGTGAGGTGAACAGATACCATACCATGGCAGCAATGGGACACACAAACCATGATCATTGTGCTGACCGATGACCTAGGAGTCCCAGGGACAGCAGGGGAAAGCCACCAAACTACATACAGCCAATGGCACACCCAAGATATGCCAATGCAGTGGTGCAGATGCACAAACACAAACAGGCAGACCCACACTGCACATCATACACAACAGGTGAGGGGGGTGCCAGTGTCCCCAGGCAACCACACAACACATGAGGAGACCTGAATACCAATCATACAGATGTGCATACAGTGCCACACAAAGGTAACTCATGGATCCAAATCCCCTATGTGGGCAAGCAGGCATTGTCAGATGAGAGGGAGCACAAATCACACATGTCACACAGGCACGTAGGAACAGCAACTGACATAGCAAGACACAGACACACCACAGCACTACCCCCAGGGCCCCCACAATGTGGTGACCCTGGGCTGCATTACAATCCCACTGTGATGACAAAGCTAAATGTTGTTCACACTGTGAACCACAGTCATGTGTCCTGAGCAACAAACTACCATCACACCTACACAAGCACAAATCAATCAGCATGGCCAGTAAGCCAAGGCCAACATGGAGGCAGGGGCCTAGCCGGGCAACAACTCTCATCTGCACACACTCAACACCACACCCTCGACCTCCAACAATGTGCAGCAGTGAAGCACACATGCACTGGTGACATTGCACATGCACCCATGACTATTCCAGGGTGGTGGGTGGGAACCAAGGTGCAGAAACACATCACACATGGCCACTCAACAAGACTCCTGAATGTCTGACACACTGCACACTACGCTGTACATGGACATGACGGCAAGACCACACCAACCAATGGGATCCCAGCCACAGTCACACACCAATGAAGAAGCCAAGGTCACCCACAAAGAACACACATAGACAACAACCAACATTGCAGCCCGGACCCTGAGGAGTGCCAGCAGTCACACACACAACGTGTCACAATCACTGAAAGATAACACAAACTGGAAATCACATGACAGGGGCAAACAACAAGTGCCAAGGGGAAACCTGACTGTGACCCATCTGCGTCTGCACACAAACTCAGCCCTGACAGCAAACACACCTATGGGTGACACCCTGATGACCAGTAATGTGCCATGCACCCACATCACAGAGAACCCAGGGAGAAGACCTTGGGGGAACATAGGTCAACTCAGCAAGCATCACAAACAGGTACAACACTAGGGATCACAGCATGCACAGCTAAACGGAAGTGAACACACAGACATGCACATACAACACACACCTTGGGCGCAGGCAATGTCACAGGAGTACACACTGCCATGAGGGGACTCCACTCCTGTGTGAGGAAAGCTGTGCCATATGTTGCCTCAGTAGGGCCCCATCATGTCAGCTGAGCACTTGGTCACACAATCAACAATTAGCACCAAATGAGGGCTCCCGTCACATCAGCCTGGTCATGGAAGTGCCAACGAAATCATCAGCACAGATCCAACACACTTGTATAGCAATGTTGCACTGACAACACAGATGAGTCCTTCCCCATTGATGCCCAAACCTGCATGTCCAGTGGAGATGGCCACACGGTCAGGGAAGTAGACGAATTGAACAATGGCAGGCACAACAGATGTGCAGGGGTGGAAGCCACAGATGTGAAATAGCTAATCTAAGTAGGAAATCCCATTGCCAAATACTAAACACATGACACCCTCAGATGCTGCTATGGATGACATGGATACACCACAGGATAGGACACATTCCCCCTGGACCACATGGGTTCCTGCACAGTAACACTTCATTATCATGAGACCAAATATCACCATCACTGCAGCAAGGGCATGGTTAGCATCATCAACAACATGTACATCAGAAGCATAAGCACTAGAGAACAGAAAGTTGCTTTATTCAGCATATGTGTGTAATGAAAACAAAGTCCAGAAAAAACACAAAGGCCAATGGCCAGTCCATTGTCAAAGTCCAAACAGGGTGACAGTGGCAGATGTCACCCTACGCATGCCTGCACAAAACCAGGGACAATCCACTAGGAGGGGCAACCGGGGGCAGGCCAGGCACCACAGGGACAGGATCAGGGCTCACCAGGAGGAAGCAGGGAAGGGATGGTGGGTGCTGGAGAGCCACTGACAACTGCAGTGGAGGTGTCTGACATGGTGTGTGCCGGCACAACTGGGGGCATGACTCAGATGTTGTGGGTGCCGGCACGACTGCAGTGGACCCTGCAGATGGAGTGGACAGGTCCGCCACTGCAGTGCCCAAGTCAGACAGGGTGGTAGTAGACTCCACTGCAGTGCCTACCACCAGGGGAGGAGAATGGGGAACAGGCAAGGTGGGCTGGACAGAGGGGAGGACACCCTCACCACATCAGTGGCACAGACAAGCGCAGCGGGGGGTGTGGTGCCGGGAGAGCAAGTGGCAGGGGGAGAAGGCCGGATCCTCTTGGGGATGGTATATCTGTGGGTGGGGGAACCTGGGGCAGGGTGTGGTGGGGCACCTGTGGAGTGGGGGCCTGAGGGATGGAGGAAGGAGACCTGGTGCCTGAGCTGCAGGGCGGCGGCGGGGTCTTGCTCTTACGACTCCGGGGGACTTGCGGGTGGGGGCCTCAGTCTGTCTGCGCCTGGGGAAGGTGTCCGGGGGCGAGGGGCACTCTGCTCCGTGTGGGTGGGCTTCCTCTTCCCCCTGAATGCTGTATCAGCTGGATCGGAGGGGAAGAGGCCGAGGTCACTGAGGAAGAGCCGCTGGGTCTTTGGGGTTGCAGGTGAGGCAAGGGAGGGTGCTTTGGAGGGAGAGGCAACTGAGGACTGCGCAGTGCTCGTGGATGCGTGTGTGTGTTCCAGGGCCCCATCCCCTGTGAGTCTGGTTTCAGTCCCCTGACTGTGCGTGCGTGTGCGTTTTGTTTGTGGCGTGTGTGTCTGTGTGCTGGATGTGTGTGTGCTGGTGTGTGTCTGTGCCGGTGTGTGTGTGCTTGGGACGGGTAAGGTGCTGGGGAGTGTGGATGGAGCAGAGGCAGGAGGGGTGAGGGACTGTCTGAGGAGGGACACTGCTGCCGTCAGGGAGGAGTCCATGGACCTATTGCCCCTCTGTAGGTCAGACATGCCCGATGAGATGCCCTCCATGAACGACACCAGCTGAGTCAACAGAGCGGTGTGCGCATGGAGGACACTCAGCATGGCTGTCTGCCCTACATGGAGCTGGCGAAGGAGGTACACAGACTCCTCACTCAGGGCAGCAGGGGACACAGGGGCAGGGGGTGCGGTGCCTGGCCCAAAGGAGACACGCTCCCGAACATGGGAGCCTCCACGGACCTGGGGAATGGGAGCAGATGGGAGGGCGGTGGTGGTGCTGGTGGTGGCGGGGACAGCAACACTAGCTGGGGTGTGGTGGCTGCTGACACCCGCCTCCATAAGGGAGTCATCCTCCGAGTTGCTCTGGTCCTCAGCTGAGGTGGATGGTGCTGAAGACTCCTCGGTGTGGCTCCCCTCGCCCTCCGTGCCACTGGGTCCCTCCGACCACTCCTCGGCTGCTGACCCAGTCTGGCTCTCCGGCTCCTCCTGGTCCGTGGAGCTGTCCCCTTCCGTGGCCGTGGATGTATCTGCAAACAATGGGGAAACAGACAGACATCAGTCACCTGCACCAAACGCACACACCACTGTGAGCACAGCACATTACAGAGCAAGCCCTGGCATCATTAGTTGTACACTGCTAAAAGTGCCCTAACTGAACAGGAGAAGCCAATTGTCAGTCTGATGCCAACCATGGCACTCACATCCCACATGGCCTTGCACCCATCTGTCTGGTGTCTGTTGGATAGCAACACCCCAGTGTGGACACATGCACCAACTACACAGTAGTTGGACAGTGCAGAGGACACGGTGTAGCATGTGGACATGCACACATCACAACTCTTGCCACTGAGTCAGTACAGGTTTCCGGATGAAAGGGACGCCCAGAGTCAAATAGGAAATGCATGTGATGCATACCAGCGACAGACACCATGATGCACCCATGTCCTGATAGCCATCGCCACAATGGTGTGCATGTAGCACATGTCACTCCCCTGCAGGATCACCAATAAGTAGACATATGCCATGGCGGAGGCATGACTGCTAAGTCATACATCACTGTCTCAGTGATGTATGACTTGGCAGCCAGACAACAACACTCTGCACTGTGTCACAATAGTAGGTCATGGGGAATGCAAGTCCTGGAGCTGCACAAGTGCACATGTACATCCCCCACACAACACATCATCTTAACCCTCATCTGTCCAGGTCATACCGATTGGACATATGGGAGACCTGTGACACTACCCTCTGAACCTGAGCCCCTCACAATCTGCTGTGAATGGGGAACAGCTGCCTGAACTTCACATTCGCATACCCCAGTCTGCACGGGCAGCTGATCAAACACCTATGTGACACACAAGTATCGTCTCCTATGGTCACATCTCCAGTGGCATGCTGAGCCCCTACCGAGAAACACCCCAGCAGTCCTGGCAACAAATCCACAGCACACTGACACAGAGGCAGACACCTGAGGGGTCAAATCACTGCGCACAATGTGTCAGCTGATACACGGGAGTGGGAGTACAGAGTGCATTGCATGGCCTGGAGTAGGCATGACTGTCCTGCCCCACATGAATGAGGGATGAGCCCTGGACAGTGGATAGCTGGCTATGTATGTGTGACACACGTAATCTGCACACTCCTGGGGCCCAAACATTGTTCCCACCCGCTGCATGGGTGTGTGCCAGATACCCCAGGCACATGTGGTGGCTCAGCTCAGCAAGTGGACCGCATATCAAAGCAACAGGCAGATTACATGTCCGAACACAGGCGTTGTGTGAACAATGGACCCACCCATGATGCCCACAACAGAGTTAGGGAAACAGATGCTGTCCCCCACCTTTAGTGAAGCAAACTGCAAGGACACAGTCCCAAGTGACACAATTCCCTGAATGTAAGGGCCACACCTGGGTATCAGATGAGGAGTGGGCAGTGCACAATAGAGCTACATGACTCCTGGACAACATGACTGCTGTACTGTGGCAGTTGAACCAGGCCAGAGGAGGGCACATAGCATGTAATACAGAGTTCACAGTGCAGTCTTTGACTCACCCCTCCTTGCTGCTGTCTGGCCTTCAGCTGCCCATCCAGGTCTGGAAACACCACCGCCAGGATCTGGAGCATGTGGGGGGTCAGGGTCCGTGTTCCGCCCCTCCTGCGAGGAGGCGACAGCTTCAGCTGGACCCGTGCAATCCTCCGGGTCCAGCCCCGAAGGTCCTGCCACCTCTTCTGGCAGTTGCGGATCCGGCGCTTGTAGACCCCCACGGACCGGACAGCCCGGACGATGTCCTTCCAGATCTCCTGCTTCCGATGGGCATTAACCTGTCAGGATGACAAAGTGAAAAGGCCATTACTACACATGCAACATATCCGTGCATGACACAGTTGTATATAAATGTCTCAATCACAGGGGCACATGATGTACACAGGCAGTGCAAAGCTGTCCATGGACAGTTTGCCAGAAGTCACTACATGGTATCATTGCATGGGAAGTAAAACCTTGTTCAAATGCACTGTCACTGCACCATACCTGTCCAGTGCATGTCACTACACACTATGGGGGTGACAACTACTCAGTGAGCCTGCTAGCCAGTGGCGTGCAGACTTTCAGCCTTGCTAGTCAGACAAAATGCACATTCAGAAAGGCAGTGCACAGAACACTCACCTGCTCCCCTGGTGTCCCATACAGCTTGCTGTACTGTGGAAGTAGGCTGTCCAGCAGGGCCTGGTTCTCCTCAAGGCTGAAGGCTGGGGCTCTCTCCACAGTACGTGCCATTGCAGGGTCCAGAGGGGCAGAGACAGCAGCAGTGCAGTGGCAGATGTCGTCCTGGAGCATGTAGTGCAGGCAAGTGAGCTCTCAGGGGAACAGCCAGCAATATATATGTGCTGGAGAGGCAGATACTGTCCCTTGTGTCCAAAGTGATAGGTCCAAGTCGTTTGCATCTTCTGAATCTGGCCAATCCATGGAATAGCAGCACCAATTCACGCCCACAGCATCCTTCAAATCTTCAACTTCATGACATACATGATTTTGCAAGATTGTTGTGGGTGACCAACTGAATTTCCAGCAATCGACTCGTTCGAATTTCGAAAACGCGTCTGTTGCCAGGCTAGGCCATTGTCAATGGGTGCGCACCGATCGGTCCATTGCTGATCAACGTGTACAGGGGTACAACGCGTACCCGCACACATTGAATGCAATGGGCCGGCCGGGGGCACTGATCGGTCCATTGCGGTACAACGCGTACAGGGGTACAACGCGTACCCGCACACATTGAATGCAATGGGCCGGCCGGGGGCACCGATCGGTCCATTGCGGTACAACGCGTACAGGGGTACAATGCATACCCGCACACATTGAATGCAATGGGCCGGCCGGGGGCACCGATCGGTCCATTGCTGATCAACGCGTACAGGGGTACAACGCGTACCCGCACACATTGAATGCAATGGGCCGGCCGGGGGCACCGATCGGTCCATTGTGGTACAACGCGTACAGGGGTACAACGCGTACCTGCACACATTGAATGCAATGGGCCGGCCGGGGGCACCGATCGGTCCATTGCTGATCAACGCGTACAGGGGTACAACGCGTACCTGCACACATTGAATGCAATGGGCCAGCCGGGGCACCGATCGGTCCATTGCTGTTCAACGCATCCCTGTACAAGTGACTGGCATATGTCACCATGCCTGTCTCAGATGGACATATGCCAGCCACAGATAGCTCCCAGGGAGTGAGGGGCACACCTACAACACGACAGCCTGTCCAAACTGTATAATAAGGCATGTAAGGCTGCATTTCCTATTGTGTGTATGTTGGTGTACATGTTGTCCTGTGGGTGTCACCTGGGGGCAGCCACCCCCAGGCTGTGCACGTGTTCATGGGGACAGGATCCTGGGTGTTACGTGTACATGACCACTGTGATGTGCAACTGTTCATATCTGTGCATGTGCCATGGTCACATTTCACGGTGGTGTATGTGTATGTCATGTCACATACCCCGTGAGTCCCATGTGGGACAGTATGTTTGAGCCAGGGTGTCCCAGTGGCACAATAGTGATGGTCCTCCACAGTCTGTGTGCATGTAGTGTTTACAATGTCTCTGATTTCATGTGCACAATGGGAGACAGTCTCCACATCCACGTTGTGTGTGCATGGACTTTGATGTTGTGCGTGTGTGTGTCACAGACGTCCATGTCTCTCCTGCAGTGGCAAGTGGGACCACTACCTGTGGGGGTCATAGTTGTTTTGCTGTGGTGTATACATGATACTCCATGTAATGCCAGTGTCATGTGGCAATACAGGGTCCCTGGGAATGTACCTGTCGTTGAGCTGTGATGCCTGGGGCACATCTGTCCTCACATGTCACTGTGGGGGGTGATTGTGACACGGCAGCAGGAGATGGGAACTGTGACACGGCCTCATGATATCCAATGGGCCAACCTGGGGCTTATTGATGCCACTTGTTGAACCGTGATGACAGATGTTGGCCATGTATGTACCATACATGTCCTTACGGAACTGCACACTTCATGTAGTTGTGCCTCATAATGATGTATGTTGGGATATTGAGTGTGTTCCATGCCGCATATGTGGGCTGACTGACAATCTTGCTTTCTTCTCCTCTACACTGCAGGGCTCCTGCTGCCATCGACCATTCCCAGACCTGGCAACGATGGTGGAACGGGACAGCATCCGACGGTACCGCTTCACCAGGCAGCTGATTGAGGATTTGGCAGTGCAGTTGGCCCCACATTTGCAGCCTGGCCGGCCGTATCCTACAGCGCTGACCCCCAAGGTGAAGGTGATGGCAGCCCTACACTTCTTTGCCACCGGTACCTTCCAACATACTGTGGCGACTGCTGGTGGGATGTCACAGACCATGTTGAGCCGTGTGCTCCGCGATGTTTTGGCGGCAATGTTGCTATTCCTGAACCGGTACATCTATTTCCCTAGACTGCAACGACTCACTGACGTGAAGAGTGACTTCTATGCCCTGGGGAGGATGCCGCATGTCATTGGCTCCATTGATGGGACACATGTGGCTTTGGTACCACCACAGGCCCAGGAGCAGGCCTACAGGAATCGCAAGCACTACCACTCGGTCAATGCACTGGTGGTGTGTCTTGCAGATATGACCATCACACACGTGTGTGCCCGTTTCCCTGGTTCAGCACACGATGCCTTTGTGATTGTCAGGTTCTCACCTGTGTTTCTGCAGGAACGCCACGGATGATGATAAGGTCCGCAACCTCCCCTAGTCACCCGAGGTACCCGGTAAAAACAGGGCATCAAAGGTAACCCGGGGAAGAAGGGAAACAAAACAAGGAAAGGATGGGAAAACACAGCCTCGAAACTCTGGGCACCTCAGGAGATTCCGGATACGCCAAGAAACTGTAGGTGTACAGTAAAAGGATTAATATACAATATTTAATAAAAATAATTTGTATGTCTCTATGCGTTCTTTCCTACCTTCACTCTTGCTGCGATAGAACTTGTATTTTCTTTCAATAGGTGACCATATATACAGTGTCTTTAGATAAACGGGACTGATGCCATACACTTAGGAAGGAAAGAAAAGGAAAGTGATAGTGAATTCTCTGCTACCTACACCACGAACTAAAGGGTGTACCTAAGACCTCTCATGCCCCCACCTCTTCTGTATGTGGAGTATGGAACCTTGTCCTCCTTTGTGAAATGAGAAATAATGAAGGAGAAAGGAAATCCGCTCACTGTCGGACAAATAATAACCCCTTCTACTGTCTAGAAAAGAGGCCCTGTTTAGGCGGGGAGGACCCTCACTAAACGCCCAGAGCACAAGACCATTAATAACAGCAACAGAGAAAAATAATATGAGTCAGCGCTAATGCGCTGTTACCGCCACCGTGCAACTCTAGTCGATTCTCCTAGTACATGCTTCCGGAAAACTGAAGGGAAAGGAGCATGTCTTCGAAGAGACCAGGACCGCCGGGAGATAACCAACTTGGATTGACGCCGCCGCGTACTGCAACACCCGTCGGAACAACAACCCGGAAGTGAAACAGGTGAGGGAAAGCCGGAACTTCAGGAAACACTAGAACGCGAAGCGCAGAGGAGAGAGGAAAGCCGGGTTTTATGTGTCCGACCCCTCTCCGCGCACGCGTAAAGAGCACCGATTCTGCCGGTGAGTAACTGCCGTCTGTCTGCCCTCGCGCAATCCTGACAGTACACTCCCCCTACAGACCCCCCTACCGGTTTGGGTTTCTCAGGGTATCGTCTATGGTATGAACGTAACAATCGAGGGGCATGCACTTGGCTAGCTGGCTCCCAGGTCCGGTCCTCCACACCATATCCTTTCCAGTGAATCAAATACTGAAGCCTACTCCGCACCCTCCGCGAATCCACAATCGCCTCCACCTCATACTCCTGATCACCATCTATTTCAATCGGTTCATGGTTCACAGGGAGACGTGTACCGGGTTCTAATGGTTTCAATAGGGAGACATGAAATACCGGATGAATCTTCATGGAGGTAGGAAGATCCAGTTTCATAGCAACAGGGTTCACCACCCTACATATCTCGTAAGGGCCAATATACTTAGGCTTGAACTTACAAGCCCCTCTTAATGTTAGGTTCTTGGATGACAGCCAGACCTTATCTCCTTGCTTATAGTCAGGCTCTGAGCGTCGGTGAGCGTCTGCCCCTTTTTTATAACTAGCCTTTGCTTTATCCAAATTCACCTTTGTTGCCCTATGTATTTCTTGTAATTCCTTTATAAACTCGAGTGCTGCAGGGGCAAGACAAGTGGAGGAAAGAGAAGGCAACAGAGTACGAGGGTGGAAACCATAAGTACAATAGAATGGAGAGTATGCTGTGGAGGAGTGATGACTGTTGTTATAGGAAAACTCCGCTAACCATACCATCTCATCCCAATCAGTAACAGTGTGTAAAACCTGGCAACGGATATACTGCTCAAAACACTGATTCACTCTCTCTGTTTGGCCATCCGTCTGAGGGTGATGACTAGAGGAAAGTCTTACGTCTATCTGTAATAAGTTACCCATACCTCTCCAAAACCTAGAGATAAACTGGGCACCCCTATCGGATATCAATACGGAGGGAAGACCATGTAAACGCACCACTTGTTGCACAAACACAGAGGCCAGTGTTTTAGAGGAAGGGAGACTCGTTAAAGGTATAAAATGGGCCATCTTGGTCAATTGGTCAACGACCACCAGAAGGGTGGTGTTCCCTTTCAAGGTTCTGGGTAATTCCACGATAAAGTCTAGGGAGACTGTGTGCCAGGGACCAGGAGGAGTGGGTAAAGGTTGTAGTAGCCCTACAGGTTTTTGATGAGAGGCCTTTCCCTGGGCACACACATGACAGGTCTGAATATAACGTTTAGTGTCCCCTCCCATCTCCGGCCACCAAAAACGTCTCTGCAGTAGTTCGAACGTTTTCTTAAATCCTGGATGTCCTGCAAGGGGATGACAATGACACCACTCCAAAGCCTGCAATCGCAAGACCTGAGTGGGAAGAACCAGGCCCCCCTTCACGTAGGACAGTCCCTCTTCCACAGTGACCTCTTGTGTACCTGTAACTTCCCCCAAGTCTATGGACGCTTGTGCCTCCTTAACTGACCGTATAAAGTCACCTTCTGAACACAAAACACCAATGATTCGCTCCCTATCTATAATTAAGGGGGGATCGCCGTCTCTGGGTTCTTCATTATAGCCTAGTCGTGATAATGCGTCTGCCTTTCCGTTTTTCTTTCCTGCTTGAAACTGTATAACGAAGTCAAACTCACTAAAGAATTGTGTCCAACGTAATTGTCGCATGGACAAAGCCCTTGCAGATTGAAGGAATTTCAAGTTACGATGGTCTGTAAGGATTGTTAGCTTATGATTAGCCCCTAACAGGTACTGTCTCCATTCCTCGAGTACTCTTTTTATAGCCAATAGCTCCTTGTCCCCTATGGAGTAGTTCACCTCTGCTGGAGCTAATTTTCGAGAATAATAAGCCACTGGATGCAAGGTTCCTGTACTGGGATTCGTCTGTGAAAGTACCCCCCCTACCGCCACTTGGGATGCGTCAGCCTCAACTACAAAGGGACGTGTCGGATCAGGATGAGCCAAGACTGGTGCCTGTGTAAAAGCCTTTTTCAATGTATTGAAGGCTATCTCCGCCTCTGAAGTCCACTGGAATGTTTTACCCTTCCTCAATAGTGTAGTTATCGGGGAAGTGAGATTAGAGAACCCATCAATAAAACGCCTGTAAAAATTGGCAAAGCCAAGAAAGCTCTGTGTCTCTTTCACCGTTCGTGGTGCTTGCCAACGGTGGATGGCTTCCACTTTCTGTGGGTCCATGCTAAGTCCCTGTGGGGAAATCACAAATCCCAGGAAGCTAACTTGTCTTGTATGAAACTGACATTTTTCTAACTTGCAATACAGATGATTATCTCGCAACCTCTGCAATACCCCTGTCACATGATTCACGTGTTCTTGTGTTGAGGGGGAGTAAATCAATAGATCATCAATATAGGCTACAACACACACCCCCAGGAGGTCCTTGAGTGCCTCGTTGATAAAAACTGAAACGCCGCGGGGCGTTGCATAGTCCAAAGGCATCACCAAGTACTCATAGAGCCCATACTTGGTACAAAAGGCTGTCTTCCACTCGTCCCCTTCTTTAATTCTTACCAAGTGGTATGCTCCTCGCAGGTCTAATTTGGTGAATACTTGGGCATTCTTTATCTGATCCAGGAGGGAGGAAATCAGGGGTAAGGGATACCTATTCTTGATAGTGATGGTGTTTAGTGCCCGATAGTCGATGCAACACCGAAGACCCCCTTCTCTCTTCGGTATAAAAAAAAGAGAAGATGAAGCGGGTGATCTGGAGGGACGAATAAACCCTATCCTAAGCATCTCATCTAGATATTCACGAAGGTAAACGTTCTCTTTCTCCGTTAAGGCATATATTCTACTATAGGGAATGCGAGCCCCCGGTTGCAAGTCTATTCTACAGTCATAAACCCTATGGGGTGGGAGGCTGGAGGCCTGTTCTTTATCAAATATGTCTTGATAATCTTGATACATAGAGGGCAAAGCCTCTTCATTAGGAGTAAAACTTGACATGACCTTTTTATGGTCCACAGTGGTGGAAACATCATGCTCTTTACAAAAGTCTTGGTTAAAAATCACTGTCTTCTCCCTCCAGTCAATAATAGGATTATGTTGAATCAACCAGGGTAACCCCACTATGACTTGGAATTGTGGGGATTGTATTAAATCAAATGAGAGAAGCTCCTGGTGTCTTTCCTCGATCATGAGCTTTAAGGCAATAGTAGTACGCTTAATGGGACCAGACTTCAGTGTGCTCCCGTCAATTGTTGTGACTTCTTCCCATGAGGACTTAGATACCCAAGGTATCTGTTGTTTCTGTGCCCATTGTGCATCCATAAAATTACCTGATGCACCTGAATCCACCATTATATAAACCTGTACTGTCTCCTGCCCCCATTGTAAGCACGAGGAGAGGAAGAAATGGCGAGGATGTGATATGGCTACTTCTCTAGATGAGACAATTAAACCTGAAACACCCGAAACCCCTGCCTCTTGCGATCTCGGGCTTACTAGTTTTCCGAACGCCTTGTCTGTTTTGGCTTCACAGGACATTCTCTCAAGAAATGGCCCTGCTTTCCGCAGTATAGGCAGAGCTTCTTATCCCGTCGCCTTTGTCTTTCGTCCTCACTCAGGGGACCTCTGATGCTCCCTATTTGCATTGGCTCTGGATCTTCAATTCCCTTTTCTGGTTCTGGTTTCTTTTCTCTAAACACCAAACCCCTCCCTTCTGATCTTCCTCTCTCTCTCCTACGCTCACTGAGTCTGTGATCTAATTTAACCACTAAGTCCACCAGCGCGGTACATGACTCCGGAGGGTCTACTACTTGAGCTAGAGCGTCCTTCAATTCTTCTCTCAGCCCCTTATAAAACAAAGCGCTACACTTTTCCTCTGGCCAGCCTGCCTCAGCTACTAGTCTGTAGAATGTAGATATGTAAGAAGTTAAGTCCTGGGAGCCCTGTCGTAACGTTAAAAGCTCTGTGTCCGCAGAATGAGTAAAAGTGTGCCTGTCAAATAGCTTTTTTAGTTCTCTCTTAAATGCTGTGTAGTCTTGCAATAATGGGTCGTTTCTCTCTATCATGGGTATGGTCCAATTGGCGGCGGACCCCCCTAAATAGGAGATGACGAACGCCACTTTGGCTTGGTCAGAGGGAAAACAAGAGGCTTTACACATGAAATGGAGCTGACACTGACTGATAAAAGCTGCGAATTTGGTGGTATCGCCGAAAAAACGCTCAGGGGGAACTAAAGGGATGGAAGGAGGAGTGGTAACATGAATTACCGGTACATTAGACCCTGAACTCTGGGATCCCCTGCCAACATCTGTTCTCATTTCTCTCTGTATTGTGTCTACTCTATTAGATAAGGATTGGGTCTCAGCCTGAAGGTTGCCCAACATGTGAGCCAAATCTGCAAGGGATACTTGACCAACATCCATGACGTCCGGGCAGAAAGAATTGCTATTCTTTTGGGCTTCGCGTTCTGTCAGGTTCTCACCTGTGTTTCTGCAGGAACGCCACGGATGATGATAAGGTCCGCAACCTCCCTAGTCACCCGAGGTACCCGGTAAAAACAGGGCATCAAAGGTAACCCGGGAAGAAGGGAAACAAAACAAGGAAAGGATGGGAAAACACAGCCTCGAAACTCTGGGCACCTCAGGAGATTCCGGATACGCCAAGAAGCTGTAGGTGTACAGGAAAAGGATTAATATACAATATTTAATAAAAATAATTTGTATGTCTCTATGCGTTCTTTCCTACCTTCACTCTTGCTGCGATAGAACTTGTATTTTCTTTCAATAGGTGACCATATATACAGTGTCTTTAGATAAAGGGGACTGATGCCATACACTTAGGAAGGAAAGAAAAGGAAAGTGATAGTGAATTCTCTGCTACCTACACCACGAACTAAAGGGTGTACCTAAGACCTCTCATGCCCCCACCTCTTCTGTATGTGGAGTATGGAACCTTGTCCTCCTTTGTGAAATGAGGAATAATGAAGGAGAAAGGAAATCCGCTCACTGTCGGACAAATAATAACCCCTTCTACTGTCTAGAAAAGAGGCCCTGTTTAGGCGGGGAGGACCCTCACTAAACGCCCAGAGCACAAGACCATTAATAACAGCAACAGAGAAAAATAATATGAGTCAGCGCTAATGCGCTGTTACCGCCACCGTGCAACTCTAGTCGATTCTCCTAGTACAAGCTTCCGGAAAACTGAAGGGAAAGGAGCACGTCTTCGAAGAGACCAGGACCGCCGGGAGATAACCAACTTGGATTGACGCCGCCGCGTACTGCAACACCCGTCGGAACAGCAACCCGGAAGTGAAACAGGTGAGGGAAAGCCGGAACTTCAGGAAACACTAGAACGCGAAGCGCAGAGGAGAGAGGGAAGCCGGGTTTTATGTGTCCGACCCCTCTCCGCGCACGCGTAAATAGCACCGATTCTGCCGGTGAGTAACTGCCGTCTGTCTGCCCTCGCGCAATCCTGACAGTGATGAGGAGTAGTCGCATCCCCAGGATGATGGCACAGATGCAGAACCAGCGTGCCTGGCTTGTCGGTGTGTACTGACTTTGTGCCATTGTGTGTGATCTGATCTGTAGTATTCCGCCCAC
This sequence comes from Calotriton arnoldi, assembly GCA_963921515.1. Taxonomy (NCBI): domain Eukaryota; kingdom Metazoa; phylum Chordata; class Amphibia; order Caudata; family Salamandridae; genus Calotriton; species Calotriton arnoldi. Next base: position 1,579,211 of record CAWUFW010004187.1, on the reverse strand, counting down.
TTTTCCAAGTCAGCTAATGTGCACTTGTCTGTCCGTAGGTTACTCGGGATACCCCAACATGCCGTGGTTGCTGACACCCCTCAGGAACCCTGTGACACCAGCCCAGATGCGCTACAATGAGGCACATGGTCGGACCAGGAGAGTGATTGAGCGGACATTTGGTCTCCAGAAGAGCCGCTTCCGCTGCCTGGACAAGACCGGAGGGTCCCTCCCATATGCCCCTGCGAAAGTGTGCAAGATTATCATCGTCTGCTGCATGCTCCACAACCTGGCAGTGCGGAAGGAGTTGCCTCTCATCGAGGATGACAATGACCAACATCAGCCACCTGTGGAGGATCCTGGCCTGGACCACGATGCCAGTGATGATGATGATGATGATGAGGGTGATGTCCGCACACAGCTAATCACCAACTTCTTTAGCTGAATGTGAGTATCCTGAGGTGTCATGTCAATGATGTGAGTTGGCATGATATGTGTAGGTGGTGCTCTGGTGCTGTTGGAGTGTGTCCATGGGCTACTTGACTGGATGTGTGTAGCGATGTGTGCTTACAGGTGGTCTGTACTCCCCAACAGTGTTGACATGCTAACTTGGTTCTGGGTGGGTATCTTGTAACATGTATTGTGCATGAGTTTTGCTGTTCTGTCCTGTTCTCCATTGCTTTTGACTGTGTGTCATTTCTGTCCTTCACAGGGTACTTTCAGATTCGTTTGGTCAACTGTGTCCACCGACGACGTGATTGTACTTCCAGGGTGGTAGCTGTTGTGTCCCTACAGGTGATGTGCGCCACACCCATGGACTTCCTTCCTTCTACAGTTGTTGACTGTGTGCCCGCTGCCAGGTGGGATTACCTTGCATCTGTAGTGGTTACGACATGTTGCAACTGTGTAATAAACCTGTGCTTCACTTTGTGATGTGCGTTGTCTGTGGTCACACATTTGACTGCCATTTGCTCACTGCACCTGTGGGCTACTTGACTACAACTGGGAATAGGTGTGGTGTCTGTGCATTGCACCGTCTTCCCTGGCAACATCAGTGTAGGCAATGAGTCAGATGGCCTAGGTGTGTATGTGTTGTGTAGCCCTGGTGGTGTGTCTCCCTAATATGTGTCACGTTGCCTTTACTCACATGCCTGTGTTGTACTTGCTGTTGCAGTTCGCATACACAGTGTAATTTTGCAGTTCATCATCCCCATAACAGCACCCACGTTGGAATCACAACAGAGGCAAGTATGGTGTATTAGTGTGTTTATTGTGATACATTTGTGTGAATAGTGCATAGGATGGGTAGTGCTGTACATATATCTTGCAATCAGAAGTTCCTAGGTGAATTGAAAGTCCTGGTAGACAAAATCCCCGGTATCGGGGCCACAGTTGTCTGAGACATTGGTCCAACTTGTACTCCCCATGCAATGTGTGGGAGTTGTGTTGCCGTCAACAGGGTGAACAGTCTGTGCACAAAGGTGAACATCCAGAACAGGTTCAGGCTTCCTGGGAGTTGCGCTTGGCCATCGGCCTCTCACTTGCCCCTCCTTGGACGACCCCTCTTCTTTGGGGGCCCCTCAAGTACAGGCTGCTGCGGTGCAGGGGACTCTCTGCCAGAGTCATCCTCCCTCCCTGTGGCAGTTGCAGTTTGTTCAGCACCAGATGTTGTTGGCACACAGGGAGGTGTGGACTGGTTGCTGTTCATCTGGCGGAGGCATTGTAAAATGTCCCTGTGCACTGCCGTCATCTCATGCAGTGCGTCCCACTTGGACTCCACGCGGGACATGTGTGAGTCCACGCGGGACATGTGTGCGTCCAAGCGGGCATGATGGGCAGCCTGCTGCTGTTTCATGTCTCTGAGGAGCCCCACTACCTGGCTGAGATCTCCGGTGCTGGACTGGTACGCATCAGCTATGCGTACCAGTTGTGGGTCATCATGCACACCAGCAACCTCTGCAAGCAGCGACCTCTGTCTCCCACTCCTCCCACCACCCCTGCCGACATGTGCAGTGCGTGCAGTGGCACGCACAGATGACCCTGGTCCACCTTGGGGATTGGTGGTGGTGGTGGTGTCCATGGCCCCACGTTGGTCCAGGGTCCCTGTGCTGGTGTTGCTCCTTGTTCTGTCCATGTCGGCGGGGATGGTATTTGTGGTGACAGTCGTTGGAGGGGTGGGTGCAGGGGGTGCAGCTGGTGGTCCTGCTGGTGCTGGTGCTGCAGCTGGTGGTCCTGCTGGTGCTGCAGCTGGTGGTCCTGCTGGTGCTGCATGTAGACTTGAACCGGATGTGCCAGGTTGGTCTTCTTCGTCCGAGGAGGGATGAGGCTGTACGACACCAGTGAGCTCCGCATCCTCTTGAGCCTGGGACTGGGACTCCTCAGCGTCTGCTGCTGTGTCCCCATCATCACCTGTTTTTGGGAGACACACACAATGTATGTTATGTTTCTGCAGGCATCAATGGTTGACACACCTGACAGTTGTGACTGTGCCTCTGGGTGCGGGCCTGTACATTGCATTGTCCTAAGTCGTCACAGTCAGGGGTTGATATTGGTGTGGCACATTGTCCTGCATTATTTGGGCATTACTATGTATTTGTTGGGGTGTGAACATGGTCTGCATTGGTTGTATTTGGTTGACAGCCGGCCCTCCTTCCCACCCAGCCAGTCAGTTATCCCACCATGGACTGTGCTTGCATTGCAGGGAGTGGAAGTTGTCTCTCAGGATGTCAGTCAGTGGTGTTGTGCTGTTTGTTGGTGCACAGTTGCCAGCAGGGCCTTGTGCTCCCCACAGCAGTAGCCAGTGTCAGCCATCTTGTGTGTCCTTCTCCACTCCCTGTGATGTGAGCATGGTTCAGGGTGGTGTTGATGGGCCAGTTGTGAGGCTGAGCAATATCTGTGACTACTACTCCCATCATGCTATTGCCTCCACCCCCTTCCCAGCATGCCCATGCTTCCTTCCTTTTGACTCTGCTTCCCTGTGGGGTGGGCTGCCTGTGCTGACAGGATGGCTGGGAGTGTTGTCCTGGCAGTTGTTTGGCTAAAAGTCCCAAGAGTGTCCCTGTGCTTCACACAACATAACCCAGGGTGGTGGTTCTTTGTGGGATCTTGAGTTAGGATGTGAGGCATTGCATTCTCCCAGGTGGGTTCTGTGGAGTTTGTGTTGAGGGTGTGTGTGAGGGGAGGTGCTTGTGACTATGGTCAGTGCTGCAAGTCCTCCTTCCCACCCAGCCAGCCAGATATCCCACCATGGAACGTGCTTCCATTGCAGGGAGTGAAGTTGTCTCTCAGGATGTCAGTCAGTGGTGTCCTGCTGTTTGTTGGTGCACAGTTCCCAGCAGGGCCTTGTGCTCCCCACAGCAGTAGCCAGTGTCAGCCATCTTGTGAGTCCTTCTCCACTCCCTGTGATGTGAGCATGGTTCAGGGTGGTGTTGATGGGACAGTTGTGGGGGTGAGCTATGTCTGTGACTGTGACTCCCATCATGCTATTGCCTCCACCCCACTTCCCGGCATTCCCATACTTACTTGCTTTTGTGGGGAGTTCAGTGTGTGTGGGTGTGAGGGCAATGGCAAGATGGCTGACAGTGGTGTCCTGCTGTTGGTTGGTGTGCAGTTCCCAGCATGCCCTTGTGCTCCCCACAGCAGTAGCCAGTGTCAGCCATCTTGTGTGTCCTTCTCCACTCCCTGTGATGTGAGCATGGTTCAGGGTGGTGTTGATGGGACAGTTGTGGGGGTGAGCTATGTCTGTGACTGTGACTCCCATCATGCTATTGCCTCCACCCCACTTCCCAGCATTCCCATACTTACTTGCTTTTGTGGGGAGTTCAGTGTGTGTGGGTGTGAGAGCAATGGCAAGATGGCTGACAGTGGTGTCCTGCTGTTGGTTGGTGCACAGTTCCCAGCAGGGCCTTGTGCTCCCCACAGCAGTACCCAGTGTCAGCCATCTTGTCAGTTCTTTTCCACTCCCTGTGATGTGCGCATGGTTCAGGGTGGTGTTGATGGGCCAGTTGTGAGGGTGACCAATATCTGTGACTGCCACTCCCATCATGCTATTGCCTCCACCCCCTTTCCCAGCATGCCCATGCTTCCTTCCTTTTGACTCTGCTTCCCTGAGGGGTGGGCTGCCTGTGCTGACAGGATGGCTGGGAGTGTTGTCTTGGCAGTTGTTTGGCTAAAAGTCCCAAGAGTGTCCCTGTGCTTCACACAACATAACCCAGGGTGGTGGTTCTTTGTGGGATCTTGAGTTAGGATGTGAGGCATTGCATTCTCCCAGGTGGGTTCTGTGGAGTTTGTGTTGAGGGTGTGTGTGAGGGGAGGTGCTTGTGACTATGGTCAGTGCTGCAAGTCCTCCTTCCCACCCAGCCAGCCAGATATCCCACCATGGAACGTGCTTCCATTGCAGGGAGTGGAAGTTGTCTCTCAGGATGTCAGTCAGTGATGTCCTGCTGTTTGTTGGTGCACAGTTCCCAGCAGGGCCTTGTGCTCCCCACAGCAGTAGCCAGTGTCAGCCATCTTGTGAGTCCTTTTCCACTCCCTGTGATGTGCGCATGGTTCATGGTGGTGTTGATGGGACAGTTGTGGGGGGGCAATATGTGTGACTATGACTCCCATGATGCTATTGGCTACACTGACTTGCCCAGCATACACAGAATTCCTTCCTTTCAGTGGTCTTCACTGTGTGTTGGTGTTGTAGTGGTGGCTACATGTCTGGTTGTGTTTGTTAGTTCTATTTGTGCCACTGCCTAGCTGTAGTTGTAGTTGTGTTTGTACATGTGATGGCACGGTTAAATGTAACTTTGAGATGGCATTTGTTGTGTTTATCTGACTGACATACACATTTTGGGATGATTCTGTTCTGGTTGCTGTGTATTTGCTATGAGTGCATGGTTTGACTCCCCCCTTGACAGTGATGTGTGTGTGTATTGTGGCAGAATATTGTGTACATTTGTTGTGTACTCACCAGGCTCTGGGATGTTCTCTAGTCCATATACGCTCACTGGCGGAAGGATGGCCCGCACCTTCTCCTCCCAGGGCCTGAGGTATACTGGCTTGGCAGGAGGGCCACTGCCAGTGTATTGGCTCAGGAGGTAGTCTTTCTTGAGCAGCTCCCGGACCCTCCTGCACACGTCATACCACCTGTTCTGGATGTCGGTCTTTGTGCGCAGACATGGTGATTGTGCGTTCACCCTGTTGATGATCCTCTCCCACATCTTGGTTTTCTGGGAGATGGGGGTCTGTTGGACCAGTGTGCCAAACAGCTGTGGCTCTACCCTGAGGATCTCGTCTACCAGGACTTCCAATTCACAATCTAGGAACTTGTGATTCTTCTTGGGGGGCATGGTGATAGGTGGTGATGGTGAGTGATGTGTGTGTTGGTGTGCAGGTGAGGGTGTGTGGGTGTGTGTTTTGCTGGGTGTATGTGAGGTAGGTATTTGTTGGTGTGCTGATGGTGTGTGGCTTGTGTGAGGGATGAGATGTGGGTGTGTGGTTGCTGTCTGTTGGGTGCTGGCAGTAGAATGGCATTTGCAAAGGATCATGGTTGGGATTTGTGTCCTTTATATGGGTGGAGTTGTGGGTGTGTCTTTGTTCTCTGTCCCCACCCCCCAGTATTTATTGGCTTTGTAATTGCTTGTTTGGCCTTTTTTGTGTAATTTTTCCTTTGTACTGTCTGTGCATGTTGGAAACGTTCTTGTGACCGAGTCGGACCCTGCATTTGTGTCGTACGGTGTTCTCCGTTTCGTTCACGCTGTGTTTGTGCAGTTTTCTATGCTGCGTACGCGTCGGTCGCGGTGTTTTGTGTTACTTCGGCTCGGTTTTGTATGCGTGTCGGTCGTACGGCTTGTCCTCCGTACGACTCGGTCGTGGTTTTCACGCCTTGCGTCGTACTTAGCGGTTTGGAGTTCGCGTGTACGTTTCGGTTGGATTTGTTCCGGGTGCGTGTCGGTCGGTTCGATTCGCGTGTTTTTCCGGCCGGATTGCTGTTTTCCGTGCGGCTCGGTCGTTCGGCTTGGGTTCGGTACGTGTCGGTCGGATTTTGCACGCCTTGCATCGTACTTGGCGTGTCGGGCGCCACAGGTACGTGTCGGTCGAAATAAATTCCGGCTCCGAGTCGGTCGGTGCTTTTTCCGGCCCGAATCGGAATCGACCCCTTAGTGCTGCAACATAGAAAATAACAGGGACAGGTGCTTAAATGTGAACCCCATAGTAAATAATGTTAACTTAAATTAAAATATTTAAAATAGTTAAAAATACAACTAAGATTCTAAAGAAACAATACTACGACACTACAAGCTTAATTTTGAAAATAAACTTTGAATTGAAGTAAATATAACAAATTACATTCAAATTATTTATCTCAAGATTAAATGAAAAAATAAATTCCCATCTAAACTAAAAAGTATTTTTTTGTTATGCATTAATAATTATTAAAAGTGATGTATAGAATCAATTACAAGTAATGTAAGTATATTTAATACGATTTAATGTTACATTAATTTATAAAATGGAAAAAACATTATTAAATAATTTAAATTATATCTCAAGTATGCACTATTTTTCTATCTATTATTAAACATTAAATTATAATTATTAATATTTTTAACTTTTTAAAATAATTTAATTTAATATTATTTCCAAAGGAGTTTTATTTTAAGCCCCTAACGCTACTGATTTCTATGAAAGTGTATTGCAGTACCACTTGTTGGCCATGTGTGGTGCTGGACTTACTTCAGCTCTGAGCTACAGTAATTTATTACTCTTTTGTGTCTCTTTCTGGCTGTAACAACCTCAGAAGTGCAGTTTGTGAATATCAGTGGTCTTACTCTTTTGTGGGAGGGTACACATCCCTCCCTACACCCCTCTGTAACACCCTCTTAATCCATCCCTTCTCCCTTATTCCCCTCCACTTCAGTAGTAAGTATTGCCCATTTTCTACCCAGCCTCCCACATTTGCTACTAAAATGTAAACTTTCGTGTGCAAGGACTTTTCTCTCAGGTGGAGCACTCCTCACAGAAAAAGATTGGAGAGGTGAGAACTTAAACTATGCATATTGGTTTGTGTAGTACATTTTGTAGTACTACAAAATTCTGTTTGTGAATAATCCCCAATGGGTGTAGATTTACAATTTTTTTGTGAAGTAGGTCATTTTATAACATAGGGCCTCATTAGGATCCATTTGGAAACGAGACTGCCTGACTACAAGTCGGCAGTCCCGCCAGCCGAATTAGGATGCGACCGCCACCACGGCAGTCGCAATGTCTATATTTTGTATTGCGGCGAGTGCTGCACTCTGCAGCACACGCCGCAGTAAAAAAATGGACATTACACATATCCCTGCACTGCGGTGCCTGCCTCATGGTGCAGGGATATGTAGGGTAAACCCAAAACTGAGGGCCAGGGGGGAAGGAGGCCCTGCTACGGGCCCCCAATGTCCCTTTCCGGCAGGGAGGGACATCATAATCCCTATGGCAGTGCCTGGCAGGCACCACCACCATTGTAGGGATCGATGTTCCCTCCAACGGTCCGACGGGCTCCTTGAGCCCGTCAGATCCCTGGCGGTCGGTCTCTCCGACCGCAACCCATATGCATGCCATCCTAATGTGGCGAACTGAAAACAATATTGCGATGGCAGTGGGACCAACACCGACTGGCTGTCGGTGACAGTCCCACCATCATCGTAATCAGGCCCATAGTACCACACATTTCACTCAAAGGCCACATCCTTGTGTTGAACTTGTTTTTAATTCATTACATTCACTTACTGCCCAGTAGCCAAAAACGTTGTGAATTCCAGAACGTTTGGAGTATGACTACGGCTACCTACTGGATTCACAAACACCCAGGGCATGTGAAAGCTACCAAAAGATACAGACATGCAAATGTATCATTTTCTTTCTTTTAAAAAACTACTTGTGCAGAGAATTAGCATTGGAGGAATAACATGCACATAATGTAAAAAAGAGAGTGAAATGTCCTAATAGTTTTTTATGTGGGAATAGGAAGATTTGATGTAGATTGCAATACTTCTGTAGCACTTACATCTGGATCCTACAGATGTATATTAGATATGCAGCTAGTTGCTGGACAACATGATTGTTTTCTGTGAGTACCAATAAGGTTACAGTTGGTTTAAAGTTCACTTTATTTGTATTGTATTTTCCTAACTGATTTTCTGATACTTCCCTGGAACCTTTCACTTTTACTAACATAACAACCCAGATGTGCAATGCATACTTTTCCAAAGTTCTGTTCATGTTCATCACACTTCTACATATAAATTAGAGCGTTCTAATGTTGTCAGTCTCATCTAAGTTATACTTATACTTGTAAAATGCTTTAGAAGTAAGACCCCTGATGTCCTTACCTGGCTGAACCGAGCAGAAGCTGGCATGAAATCCTCAATCTGTTAATCTACTGCATGTTTGAGACAAAGTAACAACTTCTTTTGTTCAAAATTGATTAATAAGGTCTTTCTCCCAAATTCAGCTCTAAACCAAGGGGCAGATGTACGACCCATTTTTGCATGCGCAAACGGGTTAGCGACCCCTTTGCGCATGCAAAAACGAATAGGGCCATGTACAAACCCTTTTTAGCGAGTCGCAGTTTATTTGCGACTCGCTAAATAGGATTTGCGACTTGCAATTAGGAAGGGGCGTTCTAAGGGCGTCCCCTCCTAATTGCGACTCGCTACCCTATGTAAGAATGTTTTGCGACCACGATTGCGGTCGCAAAACACACGCAATTTACCGCCCTTTTCAAGAGGGTGGTAATTCACTTGCAAATGGGAAGGGGTCCCCAGCTGACCCCTTCCCCTTTGCAAATTCAGGGGAAAATATTTTTTTAGGGGCAGGCAGTGGTCCCAGGGACCACTACCTGCCCTTAGAAAATGAAAAGAAAACGTTTCTTTTTTTTTTTTCAAATGCATCCCGTTTCCTTCAAGGAAAACGGGCTGCATTTTTAAAAAAAACCTGCTGTATTGAAAAGCAGTCCCAGACATGGAGGTCTGCTGAGCCAAGCAGGCCACCATACCTAGGAGGGCCAGCCATTCCTAATGGGGTCGCAAATTGCGAGTACCTCATGAATATTGATGAGCCATGCAATTTGCGACCCCATTGGCAATTGCAAACAGTGTCTCTGACACTGTTGTACATGGTATTTAGCGACTCGCAAATTGTGACTCGCAATTGAGCGCAATTTGCGAGTCGCTAAATGTCCCGGTCGTACATCTGGCCCCAAATGTTTTGCATGCAAACTGCATTGGCAAACCCTAAATGGAATTACTGAAGCTAAATAAACTTTCAACAAAATATTGACTATTAAAAATCAGGTTCTCCTTCACATTTACTTTCCAACTCAGTCTTCTGATCTTGAAAATTGAGGAACCTTTATCAAAGTTTGAGAACTGCAATAAAATTCTAATTAATCTCTGGGGTGATGATCCATCTGTCGCCCTGCTTTAGTTCATGAAAGCACTTTGTATCTTCGGCCCTCACCTCTTCTCTCCCCGTCTGTCCGGGCACGTTTATCCCGCACTCTCCTCTCTGTCAACCTGCCAGCATCTGGCCCCACAGATATTGCGCACATTTTCAGTGACATGTAATATGTCAAGATTCCAAAGGAATCTGCTACTTTGGTAACTTGACCAGTAAAATCTTCCTATACCACATGTCGCTAGATCGTTTAAAGTTGAAATTACATTGAGCACTAGACTTAGAAATTGAAGTTAAGATCTACAGCTTTAATAGCATTGCAAACCAGAAAACAGTTTGTTTCACAATGAATTATAAGAGGTAGATTTTCAGCCCTACATCCATCACATTTAATAATGGGTCCAAATAAAAGAAAAGAAAAGAAAAAATAATAATTAAGTATGCTAAATGAAAAAATAAGGAATTGTTAGAATAGGTTTATCATGATATTCTTCCTTTCTTATCTAAAATAATGCTAAGTGAATGCCAAAGTGAGCATGCAATAAACAGTTTACAATATACAAATGGGCCAATACTGGAAATAACAAGATGTTTAAAAGAGTGCACGTTTATATATGTAACAATGTTAAACATGGACCTAAATGTATGATTATACGTAAAAGGTTTAACAGTAAACAACTTTTTTAATTAATTAAAACAAAAGTATTAACATAAAAGTAGAAATGATGGGATGTGATAATGTGCTATAGCATCCTTACTGTTGATTGCATTTGCATTGTAGAATTGAAGTGCTTAGGGTGGCTTGGACGACGTGATGAATAAGAAGTGTAAGAGCTCACTTTAATACATTGACTATTTGCTTACTTAGGGGCCATTTACGAGAAAGTTCTGGAATCTGCGGGGAGCCACAAACTTCCATCCACTCAGCATTCCCCCAAGTCTCAGAAAAAAATGGTACCTCACTTATGTGGTTAGGCCTAGTGGCTGTGACAGGAAATGGCAGAAAACATGCTGTGGAGACTTCAAAATTATCGATCACAAAAAAGACTTGGTTTTGCGAGGGAGTCACCTGCGTTTTTGGTCCCGGGCTCTGTGGGCATCGACAGAAACCTACCAAACCCAGCCATTTTTTAAAACTAGACACATAGGGGCCGATTCCGATTCGGGAAAAATACCGACCGAACCGGTACGGGAATATAGTCCGACCGACACGTACCGGCGCTGCCCGACCTGCGTAGTACGATGAAATGCATGTGAATCACGACCGACTCGTACGGAACACAAGCCGAACGACCGAATGGCACGGAAACCAGCTATCCAGCCGGGAAACCACGCGAATCGAACCAACCGACACACACCAGGAATGAACCTGACCGAAACGTACCCGCGAACTCCGACCCGCGCAGTACGATGCAATGTGTGGAAAACCAGACCGAGTCGCACGGAGCCCAAGCCGTACGACCGACACGCATACAAAACCCAGCCGAAGCAACCCAATACTCCGCGACCGACGCGTACGCCGCACATGAAACCTAGCAGAAACACAGCGTGAACGACTCGGAGAAGCTCTCACGAGACAACTGCAGCGTCCTACTCGGTCAGAAGAACGTCTCCTACATGCACCAAAAATACAAAGGAAAAAATACAAAAAAAAGGGCCAAACAAGCAATTACAAAGCCAATAAATACTGGGGGAAACATGGAACAAAGACACACCCACAACTCCACCCATATAAAGGCCACAAATCCCTACCATGATCCTTTGCAAATTCAACTGACCTGCCAGCACAGAACACCATCAGACAGCAACCACAGACACACTCACAGCTCATCCATCACACAAGCCACACACCATTAGCACCTCAACAAATAGCACCCTCACATACACCCAACAAAACCTACACTCACACACCCTCACTTGCACACACACACATATCAATCACCACCACCACCCATCACCATGCCCCCAAAGAAGAATCCAAAGTTCCTAGATAGTGAATTGGAAGTCCTGGTAGATAAGATCCTCAGGGTAGAGCCACAGTTGTTTGGTACATTGGTCCAACAGACCCCCATGTCGCAGAAAACCAAGATGTGGGAGAGGATCGTCGACAGGGTGAACGCACAATCACCATGTTTGCGCACAAAGGAAGACATCCAGAACAGGTGGTATGATGTGCGCAGGAGGGTCAAGGACATACTAAAGAAGGATTACATCTTGAGTCAGCGCACCAGCAGTGGCCCTCCTGCCAAACCACTATACCTCAGGCCCTGGGAGGAGAAGGTGCGGGCCATCCTACCACCAGTGAGAGTATATGGACTATCAAACATCCCAGAGCCTGGTGAGTACACAACAAATATACACAATATTGTGTGACAATACACACACATCACTGTCAAGGGGATAGTCAAACCAGGCACCCTTAGCAAATCCACAGCAACCAAAAGATAATCACCCCAAGATGTGTCTGTCAGTCAGATAAACACAATACATGCCATCTCATAGTGATATGTAACTGTGTCATGACATGTACAAACCTAACAACAAATACAGCAAGGCAGTGGCACAAATCTAACCAACAAACACAGTCAGATATTTTGCCACCACTAGAACACCACCTCACAGGGAAGCTCACTGAAAGGAAGGAATTCTGTGTATGCTGGTGAAGTGAGTGTAGCCAATAGCATGATGGGAGTTGTAGTCACAGATATTGGTCACCCTCACAATTGGCCCATCAACACCACCCTGAACCATGCTCACATCACAGGGAGTGGAAAAGAAATGACAAGATGGCTGACACTGGGTACTGCTGTGGGGAGCACAAGGCCCTCAGACACAGTGAAGTCGACTCAAAAGGAAGGAAGTATGGGCATGCTGGGAAGGGGGGTGTAGGCAATAGCATGATGGGAGTGGTAGTCACAGCTCAACATCCCCCACCCGCATGGCCCAGCAAGCTCACACTGAAGCATGCACACCTCACAGGGAGTGAAAAGCCACTTCAAAGATGTCTGACACTGGCCTCAGCTGTGGGGAGCACAAGGCCCTGCTGGGAACTGGGCACCAACAAACAACAGGACCACACTGTCAGCCATCTTGCCATTGCTGTCACACTCACACACAGTGAAGTCCACTCAAAAGGAAGGAAGTATGGGCATGCTGGGAAGGTGGGTGTAGGCAATAGCATGATGGGAGTTGTAGTCACAGATATCGGTCACCCTCACAATTGGCCCATCAACACCACCCTGAACCATGCTCACATCGCAGGGAGTGGAAAAGAAATGACAAGATGACTGACACTGGGTACTGCTGTGGGGAGCACAAGGCCCTGCTGGGAACTGTGCACCAACAAACAGCAGGAAACCACTTTTGCTGTCACGGGCACTAGGCCTACCCACACAAGTGAGGTACCATTTTTATCAGGAGACCTAGGGGAATGCTGGGTGGGTGGAAGTTTGTGGCTCAACGCAGATTCCACAACTTTCCATCACAGAAATGTGAGATATAGTTTTTTTTTTTTTACAAAGTTTGAGGTTTGCAGGGGATTCTGGGTAACAGAACCTAGTGAGAGCCACACAAGTCACCCCATCCTGGATTCCCCTTGGTTTTAAAAAATGTATCAGTTTGCTAGGTTTCTTAGGGTGCCGGCTGAGTTAAGGTCCAAAATCCACAGCTAGGCACATTGCAATAAAGGGGTCAGCTTTCAGTGGAAAAATGTGATATGTCTACATTGCGTTTTGGGCCGTTTCCTGTAGCAGGCAGTAGGCCTACTCATACAAGTGAGGTACCATTTTTATTGGGAGACTTGGGGGAACACAGAATAGTAGAATAAGTGATATTACCAATTGACTTTCTTTGCATTTATGCCTTCCAAATGTAAGACAATGTGTAAAAAAGAAATCATTTTGAAATATGTGCCAATAACCACTTCTTATTTTGTTCTCATTTCGGAAATATATAGGTTTCCTTGATACCTATTTTTCACTCTTTATATTTTACCAAATGAATTGCTATAACCGCGGTACACAATGAAAAACCATTACAAGATGCAGCTCAGTTATTGGCTCTGGGTATCTCGGCTTCTTGGTGAACCTACAAGTCCTATATAGCCCTCCAACCAGAAGGGTCCAGCAGATATGATGGTATATTGCTTTAAAAAAATCTGCCATACTTAGAAAAGTTACAGGTGAAAATGTTGGCACAATTGTCTGTTTTTTTCAACTCATTTTCAGTATTTTTTATTTCAACTGTTAGTTTCTATAGGAAAACCTTGAAGGATTTACACAAATGACCCCTTGCTAAATTTAAACTTTTTTCTATTTTCCAGAAATGTATAGTGTTTTAGGATCCATCATTGCTTTTACATCCATTTCTACCACTAACTGGAAGGAAGTTGAAAGCACAAAAATAGGAAAAATAGGCTATGTCCCTGTAAAATGCCAAATATATGTAGAAAATTTTGATTTTCTGACAAAAGTGTGTTACGTTTCGTATAGAGGCCCTAATATAGACGCATTCATATATGCCGTATATGGTCATAATCGTATATGCCCTATTATGGTCATACTCGTATATGCCCTATTATGGTCATAATCGTCTATGCCCTATTATAGTCATGATCTCCTATGCTCTAATATAGGCATGATCTTTCACCTACATTAGTTCCCTACAGTACACAACGAACTCTGAAGGTTGAACGTTATCTAGTCTGTGGTTAGAACACTGCAAGGTCCTTCCCGAACACAGGCCTACAATGTACTCATAAATTATGCATGAGCATTCACCAGCTACATCTCCCGCATAATATGTATGTACAAAGTTCACCCCTGACGTCTTACTCATGTCTAACAAAGACCAATACAAACCATACTGAGGGACAAGACACTTTAGGGTATAAATACACCACATCTTGCATGGTAAGAGGGAGGGAACCGAGACTTCCATGCTGACACACTGACCAGAGACGCTGAGGCTCCTGCATGCAGTCACTCCAGCTGACAGCAGTCTAACTCAGCCCTTGTGGCGTTTCCAACTCGAGACCAGGACAGGTCCCACACTCTCTCTATTCAGGTATGGCAGTTCGACTAAATCCTAGAAGGATTCTTGGCTCTTAGGCTTTTAGACCTACACACATGCTAGGTACACTTAGGTACATCTAGTTAGGCATCGTAGGAGTACGCACACTTTTGGGTGACATTCTATTACGCATTTTATATTCATGTATGTATTCATGATTATTGCAATATGGTAGAACTGTACTATCCTTTCACTTTGATCGTACTGCTGATAATATATCTCTGCTATTGTCTACTGGTTGCTGCAGCACATATATTTTACACTAGAATAACAACTGTTCAATAAATACTTATTGAAATGCCCAGACTGTTTATTCTGTCTAACTCTCTGAGCAAAACCGAATAAGTAAGCACAAGTGACTAGGCGAAAAGTTGTACATTGTTTCCACGATTCTGAGGGATCAGGGTTGTCATAATCTAAGGTTGCCAGAAACTAATCTCTCCCCGATAAGAGGAGATTCTAGTGGCACTGTGAGCTAGCTAATGCAAATCCGGCTAACATATGCGGTGGGGGTGCACAGAGTCAGTCTAACACCAAGCCCACAGTTTATGTTATCCAAACGCGCAGGTCCTGCAGCGGTACTATAGGAACTACACGACATGGCACCGCCAACGTTGGTTGGGTACTTATTTAACAGTAGAATCTGAGTAGTTCAGTCGTGCTATTCTCAGAGAACCTACTCACAAAAACACCAGAGACGTCTGGAGTGGGTGGGAACAAAATACGCTGCAGCTGAGTAGTACTAAAATACTATTTATTGGCTGTTGGTTATTCAAGCTTGAAAGGACATAGTGTTCCTAAAATTGTGCCTAAAACCTTATCATAGTTTCTTTGAAACATTAGTCTGTGTTTTATACACAATGACTACCGCGGTCTTAGATCCAACATGAATGCCACAGCCCCCGTCAAACGAGGACGACGATCCTGAGGATGCAGTACAGGTTGCACCAAAATTCAGAATGACAGTCACCCTAAGACTATTGGAAAATGGTTTACAAGCTAAGGGTGGCATTGTAGTTTTCGTGATTGAGGCACACGAATCAAACAAAACAGAAGTATTCTATTCATGGGTTACACTCCCAGCAGCAAATGCAATAACAAAGACATTTCACTACTATATAGAAGGAAATGCACCACGGGAATATGGTCCGTTTGAGGACATAGAAATTCCACTCACCTACCAGAACATACTGGTTTAATGGCGCCCTACCCCACGTAAGAGAAAAAGTAAGGTTAGGCTTGCTCGGAGGAGACGGAGCCACATGGCCAATACTAGCGGCTTACACACAGCATCCTGACATTGGCACAATGCCACAGCCAGAATTACTCATACAACACAGATATTTAATTAAAATCTACAGAAACCTTACACAATTTGTCATGAGGACTTTAACAATCCAACCTGCACCAGGTGCAGCAAATAGTACTCCATCTCAGGGTACAGGAAATAAAATTACTCCTCAAACATTACACGCGGTAATGGGCAAAATGCCCGCAAAACGCGAACAAATACCATTCTGGATAGCTCAGAAAATAACTCAGCTTGAGGCGGTATTCCCGTATACTACCACCTATGAAAAACATAGAATACTAACAATCTGCTTGCCCATGGGGATCACACCACAAATTGAGGACTGCACCTCTTGGGGTACAGTCTTTGCTGCCATATATACCAGAACACATGGTATCCCGTCATTAGCAGTAGTACCTGACGTATTGAGACAGATACAAAATGAGCACGGAGCAGAGCCTGCCCTTAACTTAGGGATGAAGATACTAGGTAACTACAAACAGGTATCAGCCATAATACTAGCTAACATTAAGGGGGAAGCAGCTTCAGTGGCAATCCGCCAACGCCTAAGGGAGTTCGGTCCAGTAGTTCAACCACATGATTTACCCAAAATAATTGAAACTGCATATGCAGAACTAGGCAGAGACAGTCTAGGTGGGAAAGCATTAAAACCACAACTGGTGGGCAGTCCTGAAAAGGACACTACAAAGCAGACACCTACTTCTTCTAAAAAGAAGTGGGAAAATAAAAAACAACAAAAGTCTAAAGACAGCAGATCCCAATCCAGAGGTAGGTCTCCTCAACAGGAGCCCTCTGACAGGAGGTATAACTTCAGGAATAGGGATAATATTAAAAACCTGACAGGTATCAGGATACTGATACACGTTCCTCTCGTTCCTTTCAGGGTTCATCAAAAAACTCAGAGAGGGAAGAACGGTCAGAACACAGACAAGAGGAGCGTACAAAGTCCAGCGACACGCAACGCTCTGCGGACTACGCACCTAAAAAAGAAGATAAACAAAAACCTCAGTTCAAAAAGAAGAAAGTAGCAGGTCTCAAGATCAGACATGCCCAGAATTCTGAGGACACAGCTTCTGAATGGGGAATGGGCACTGACGATGCTAGACAGCGTGGCAGAAGTAACAATAGCTCGCCAGAACCTGAAGGAATTTCTGGTGACAGCGGAGTTGAGTGAGTATATCACGGTGGAAACACCTGATACTCGGGTAAGTGTCCCACATAAGTTACATGAGATAACACTCTGGATGGAGGGGGACAAGCCCAGGAAAGTTAAAGGTCTATTTTGGAAAAATCTGTCATCTGGATATGACATCCTATTAGCAGAGCAAGACTGGCCGCCAGCATTCATCATGGAGTGCCCTAAGGGAGAAAAGGTAATTTTTCCAGAATTTTCCGAACTCGTTCCCATACATTTAAAACATGCATATGCGCAGGAGTGGGCGGTTGCCCTAGCTCCAGCATTGTAAATAAATCATGCTGGTTGGGATGAGGATTCAACCCACCACGTGATCCCGTTAAAAGTTTCCCCAAATGCTCAAAGGCAATACCCTATAAAGCAGGAAGCTAACAAACAAGTCAGGGAGATCCTAGATCAACTAGAATACCAGGGGGTGATTGAAAATTGCACTTCACCAATGAACAATCCTTTGTTCCCCGTATCAAAACCTGACAACAAATATCGTTTAGTTTTAGATTACAGACATTTAAACACCTGCACAAAGACATTTGCAGTTCAAAATGCACACAGTGCCGCATTAATGAATAACATTGTGCGACAAAAATACAAAACAACACTTGATATCTCAAATGGATTTTTCTGCCAAAATATAGCGCCTGAAAGCAGGTATTTGACCGCATTCTCAGCGCTAGGGTCCCATCAGCAATTTTGTCGACTCCACCAAGGGTATAAGAATAGCCCGGGGTTGTTTTCAGCAAGGGTAACAGATTTACTTCAAAATTTGGATGAAGAAGCATTGTCCTATGTGGATGATATTTATCTGACGGACGATGACTTACCGAGGCACTTGAACTGGGTGAGCACCATTATTAGGGGATTCGCCTCTGAGGGCTATAAATGTAATTTCAAAAAATCAAAAATTGCCCATCTCAATGTCCTGTTTTTAGGGTATGAGCTGTCAAGTGAAGGAAAAAGCCTAGAAGCTAACTTTTTAGAAAAGTGTGCGCTGCTCCAACCTCCAAAAACATTAAAGAATTTACAATCAATTCTGGGATTCCTAAATTTTGGTCGAACATACATTTTGGACTACGCAGAAAGAGTAAAACCTTTATACGACTTAATAAAACCTTCTTTTTCAGTCAGACAATGGACACAGGAACATACAAATATCATACGTTCACTATAGGAAGACATGATAGCTTCAAAACATTTACAGACACGCGTAAACATACGCAACTTAGTGATCCGAGTAATAGCGGGTCAATGCAGGTACACTTATTTAACTTTCAATGAAGGCGAAATGGCACCAATCGCATATAAATCACACCTGTACACAAACGCAGAGATGCGTTTAACTTCAACAGAAAAAATCCTGACAGCAGTGCAGACCGCTGTAGCAAGAGAAAGAGCTCTGGCTCAGGGAAAGCGCATAATAGTTGTGACCCCAGTACCAGCCTTAGAGGCTGTTACAAAGGCTAGCACTCCAAATGCGAAAGCCTTACATCCCAGATGGATGCAATGGGCTTACTGCAACGGATGTTGAATACAGATTTGATCCAAGTTTAAAAACACAAGCATTTCTGCAATATGAACAAGAATATCCTCTACCAAATGAAATTTTGCCTCTAGATCAGTATGAATACATTATTTACACTGATGGATCTGCTCAACCGGCCATAGGGAGTAAGCAAGCTTACAGCGCAGCGTGTGCAATCATTAAAGGTTGCATGCGCGATGGAAAGTTCCATCCAAGTTGCACTAAAACACAATCTCTAGGAGACTGCACGGCTCAGTTGGCAGAATTAAAAGCACTAATACTGGCACTCGTAAATACGGAACACAAATTTCCCACACTAATTGTGTGTGATTCCTTTTACTGTGTACAGTCGTACAATGAATATTTACATCATTGGGAACAAAACGGGTTTAAAGACGCAAAAGGTGGCACAATTAAGCATAAAATGCTATGGGAACAGGTAGTGGAGTTGAGAAACGAACTACCTATGGCTCACGTGATACATACACTGAGTCATCAGCGTGATGGCGTTCACGTTGAAGGGAATTCATTGGCTGATGAAGCCGCGAAGGGGGCTGTACGCACAGCGTCCGTAGCTGCAATCACTCATTCAAAAACGAGAATAGACGGTGAGATTATGGTAGCTGTCATTGCTTCACGCAAAGGCAGCACAGCAGTACCAAAGAAATTTCCACTCAAGTACTCCTACAAGTTAGATGCACACAACATTCCATATGCTCAGATTCCTGGAGTGGGGGATAGAGTAATACCAAATATGGATCGTAGGATAGGCTTAATTCTAGCGGCACACAAGGGTTTGGGTTCTGCGCATACTGGCGATACAGCGACTATTTCTTTATTGAAACAGCGCTACTGGTGGCAGGGTTAACAAAGTAGACCAAAGACTATGGGGCCGATTCCGATCTGGGTCGGAAAACTCTCCGACCGAGCCGGATCCGGAGAGATTTCCGACCGAGCCGGACTCCTGCAGTCCGACCGAGCGAGTACGATGCGGCCGCATGCTGCCGGACTCGATTCGGTCGGACTCCCATTGAAGTCAATGGGAGCTGGTCGTACGATGCGTACATGGGCTCCCAGTGACTCGATGGGTACGTCGCAAACAAGTGCGCCCCCCACAGTGTGTACGCGTCGGTGCAACTCGCACAGTACATGCATGTTTAGGGGGGACCCTTGGGTCCCCCCTCTGTTCGACTCATACGGCTACGGGTGCAAGGGGTCCGGCACGGACCCCCCAAGTCCGGCTCCGGGAGCTTTTTCGAGCCGGACGCTCCGACTCGATCCGGCTGTCCGACGCGTCCATCGTACTGGCTCGGTCGTAAAACGTCTCCATTGCGCACCACGAATCGAGTGCGAACGAGTCGGACGGAGCGGGTCGGACACGGAAACGAGTCGGTTGGCGATTTTGCGTTCACTCGCATCGTACTTGCTCGCTCGGACGACTGTACGAATCGGTCGGAAACAAAGCCTCCGACTCGGATCCGGTAAAACCGAACCCGATTCGGAGCCCTACCGACCGAGATCGGAATCGACCCCTATGTCTTAAAGTGCGACATCTGCCAGCAGATGAAAGGCTCCATCGTAGCACGCCCAGCGCAGACACCATTGTTAAAATCAGACAAACCTCTCGCATATGTATATTTGGACCACTGCGGACCCCTACAATCGGATGGGGCCAAGAAATATATCATGGTTGCAGTGGATTCCTGCTCTAGATTCCTATGGGTCTGGCCTCAGCGCTCGGCTGACGCTCAAACTGTTATAAAAGATTTGCGAGTCTTTATCGGCACATACGCAGTTGGCACGTTACATTCTGACCGTTGGCCGGCATTTAGCTCTCGGGCTTACAAAGAGGCCATGGAAGGAATGGGCGTAGCATTGCGGTACTCCTCTCCGTACCATCCTGAGGGAAATTCTGTTGTGGAGAGGAAAAACCGTGACTTAAAGCAATCTTTAATAGCTAGGGTATTAGGCAAGGGCGGTAGTTGGGTCAGTCACCTTTATGGGGTTCAAAGAGCAATAAACAACCAGCCAAGAAGCTCTCTAGGGGGTGTCACTCCTTATGAGGTCCTATTTGGGACAAGAATGTGGGTACCTGATCTTGATTGTGAAGGCACAGTGGCGGATGAAAAACCATTTGATATCCATGATCGTTTGGCTGTTTTACAGGATCTAAATGAATCCAGGACACAACAAAGCAACGTCCACTTAAAACAGACCGCCACTGAGGAAGTCAAGGCAGTAACGGCAAGACATACCTGTCTGGATCCCAAAAGTTGGGGATCTGGTCAGAGAGAAGATTGCAGACAAGAAAGAATTTGGACCATCCTACAGAACAGCTGTACCAGTCCTAGCAATCCAAGGCACAAGAACTGTACTTCTGCCGCCTCTTGCCGGGAAAAAGGAGAAAAGATTTGCCTCAATCGACTTAATCAAACCACACTATGTGGCTGATTCTAAACAGTAGGCCTCGTGGACTCCACAGTAGCAGACGCCCTCCTCTAGCTACAATCCAAGAAGTTCAAACAGAAAGACTCATCACGTTTGAAGAGCCACCTGTACGGAATGAAGGACTAAGCAACAATGCTATGGAACTCGTTCCACTTCAACAAGAAGTTCAACTTCAAAAGAAAATCAACTTAACAACCAAGTTGCAATAAGACCGACTACAGACGTCTACGTCAAAATGCCTCGTCAAGAGCAAAATCCAATTTTAACAAATCCCGATGCAATTCCAACAATTGATCGAACTGCTTCTGACTATTTCATGAACTTTGATACGTTTTCACTGGATCCAAGCGAGCCGGAAACGACGTCAGCCAAAAAATCACACAAACAGAAACTCATTGACTTTTTGAACCTTTTTAGAAAGACTTACCTGGTGTCACCTTGGATAGAACTATGGTATATCACTGGGATTCTATTTTTCCTTTTCTGGCTAGGTTTAACAATAACTTTTAGTATGCTTATTGATGGACGATATCTCCAGCAGAGCTCTACAGCCCAAAGAGTCAATTTGATTTTAAAGCCACACCAGTCTTCACATCATGAACCAAGAGACTTGTCTTCAGTGAACATCACAGCAGTTCCTATACCGGACGGTATAGTATGGGGCAAGATTGATTTTGATATATTCGGTCCAACTGAACTTTTAAAGCTTAAACATGTATTTAAAATTTCTTTAAGTGATATCATTACCTCCAGGACATTGTCTGATGATTGGCACACTGAAACTGTAGATAATATAATGTCTGATTTAGAAAAAACTGCAGCATTTCCGAACAATGAAATGTTAGAAGGTGCTTCAGACTATGATACATTGTAAAATCTGTATTTTGTAAAGCGCAAACTACTCACCCTTACGGGTCTCAAGGCGCTGGGGGCCGTCGTGGAAATTAAGTGAACTATTGCCCAGAGTCACATGGTGCTGAGCTGAGCTGCCGCCGGAGATCAAACCGTGAGCCCTGTGCTCCGAAGTCAGCTGCCCTGGCCGCTGCACCACACCTCTCCACTCTGTACTGTTACCAACATTATGGTCATTATTTCTTGCACAAATCTATAACACCTAGAAGTGTATTTGAATACCACCAGTGGGAACACTGCCCAACACCTCCAAAAGGTAGTTCGCAAACTTTTGCACAGAAATTCACATACTTTTCAGGGTTTAATATATCTCACCCAAAATCCTTTTATTACAAAGTGGCATCAACATCAGCACAGAAAATTATGTTGACTAACACCAAACAGATTTACTCTGCTTCCTTTATGGCCCAGTTGTCTACACAGGGTTTCGACCTATGGAAGGACACTATAGATTTAAAATCAATCTGGGGTTCTAGGGACTGGCAGGTCCAGGGAACAGAAGCGCTTTTTAGAGCATGCCTCATTCCACAGCAGATGATATTTCTAAATGACACTGTGCAACAGACATCCTTTCTTGGACTAGCCAAGAACAAGGAAATGAACACACCTGGGTTTCCAGCACCATCACAGATGGGTGGGGGGCATAATTCAACTACACATGGGGTAGGATTAGATTACATTCTCCAGTACAACAGGTCAGATCCCAATTGGACAGAATGGCTCATTTGGCCCGTTGACACGAACGCATGTCAACAGAGATTCCTAGGTATAACCGAGGGGTTTAGTATCAGTAGGCCAGATACACGCTATGTACAGAGACAACACCCAGGGGTGGTGACATCCTATAGTGTTGGGTAGGTGTGCCTTGATTGGCTAGAGACCTCAACACTCACAGAAGTAAAACATCACTTGACCTTACTCACACCTGATGTGGACCTTAGGGATTTTTTGTCAGGCCCAAGGAAAACACGTCAGAAATGTTTCATATATGCTCGCATATATGCCTATCATAATGAAAACTGGAAAATATCTCAACAGGAGGCCGCAGAAAGAATACAGGAAATAGACCGTATTAACCTAGAGAAGGCATTAGCTGTAGTGGATAATGGGTTAACAACTTTGACCTCCAGGATTTACTCCTTAGGCAACATTGTGTCTTCGGCAATTGACATATTAGAACAAGATCTGGCCTTGTTACAATACGGGCAATCCCAATTACGTTCTATTATGATGTTAAGCTGGACGCTGCAATCTTTGCGTGCAGGCTATGTGCCCTGGCGTTTTATAAACACCATGGGGCCGATTCCGATTCGGGCCGGAAAACATACCGACCGACTCGGTACGGGAATGTTGTCCGACCGACAAGTACCGGCACTGCCCGATCCACGTAGTACGATGAAATGCATGTGAATCACGACCGACTCGTACGGAACACAAGCCGAACGACCGAACCGCACGGAAACAAGCTATCCGACCAGGAAACTACGCGAATCGAACCGACCGACACGCACCAGGAATGAACCCGACAGAAACGTACCCGCGAACCCCGACCCGCGCAGTACGATGCAATGCGTGGAAAACCAGACCGAGTCGCACGGAGCCCAAGCTGTACGACCGACACGCATACAAAACCCGGCCAAAGCAACCCAATACTCCGCGACCGACGCGTACGCCGCACATGAAACCCAGCAGGAACACAGCTTGAAAGACTCGGAGAAGCCCGCACGAGCCAACTGCAGCGTCCTACTCGGTCAGTAGAACGTCTCCTACATGCCTAAAAGCTCAAAGGATTTTTTTTTTAAAAAGGGCCAAACAAGCAATGACAAAGTCAATAAATACAGGGGGAAAAAACATGGAACACGGACACACCTACAACTCCACCCATATAAAGGCCAATAATCCCTACCATGATTCTTTGCAAATTCAACTGACCTGCCAGCACAGAACACCATCAGACAGCAACCACAGACACACTCACAACTCATCCATCACACAAGCCACACACCATTAGCACCTCACAACTAGCACCCTCACATACACCCAGCAAAACCTACACTCACCCACCCTCACTTGCACACTCACACACACATCAATCACCACCACCACCCATCACAATGCCCCCAAAGAAGAATCCAAAGTTCCTAGACAGTGAATTGGAAGTCCTGGTAGATGAGATCCTCAGGGTAGAGCCACAATTGTTTGGTACTTTGGTCCAACAGACCCCCATGTCGCAGAAAACCAAGATGTGGGAGAGGATCGTCGACAGGGTAAACGCACAATCACCATGTTTGCGCACAAAGGAAGACATCCAGAACAGGTGGTATGATGTGCGCAGGAGGGTCAAGGACCTACTCAAGAAGGATTACGCTGTGAGTCAGCGCACCGGCAGTGGCCCTCCTGCCAAACCACTATACCTCAGGCCCTGGGAGGAGAAGGTGCGGGCCATCCTACCACCAGTGAGCGTATATGGACTATCAAACATCCCAGAGCCTGGTGAGTACACAACCAATATACACAATATTGTGTGACAATACACACACATCACTGTCAAGGGGATAGTCAAACCATGCACCCTTAGCAAATTCACAGCAACCAAAAGATAATCATCCCAAGATGTGTATGTTAGTCAGATAAACACAATACATGCCATCTCATAGTGACATGTAACTGTGTCATGACGTACATCCCCCACCCACATGGCCCAGCAAGCTCACACTGAAGCATGCACACCTCACAGGGAGTGAAATGTCACTTCAAAGATGTCTGACAATGGTGCTCTGTTGTGGGGAGCACAAGGCCCTGCTGGGAACTGTGCACCAATCAACAGCAGGACACCACTGACTGACATCCTGAAAGCCAACTTGCACTCCCTGCAATGGAAGCACGTTCCATGGTGGGATATCTGGCTGGGTGGGAAGGAGGACTGACAGCTCTGACCATAGTTACCAGCAGCTTTTCTCACACACCCCCTTAACACAAACTCCACACAACTCACCTGGGAGAATGCATTGCCTCACACTCTAATTAAATATCCCACAAAGAACTACCACACTGGGTTATGCTGTGTGAAGCATAGGGACACTTTTGGGACTTGTAGCCAAACAAACGCCAGGACAACACTGTCAGCCATCCTGTCAGCACAGGCACACTACCCCACAGGGAAGCAGAGTCAAAAGGAAGGAAGTATGGGCATGCTGGGAAGGGGGGTGTAGGCAATAGCATGATGGGAGTGGTAGTCACAGCTCAACATCCCCCACCCACATGGCCCAGCAAGCTCATACTGAAGCATGCACACATCACAGGGAGTGAAAAGCCACTTCAAAGATGTCTGACACTGCCCTCAGCTGTGGGGAGCACAAGGCCCTGCTGGGAACTGTGCACCAACAAACAACAGGACCACACTGTCAGCCATCTTGCCATTGCTGTCACACTCACACACAGTGAAGTCCACTCAAAAGGAAGGAAGTATGTGCATGCTGGGAAGGGAGTGTAGGCAATAGCATGATGGGAGTGGTAGTCACAGCTCAACATCCCCCACCCACATGGCCCAGCAAGCTCACACTGAAGCATGCACACCTCACAGGGAGTGAAAAGCCACTTCAAAGATGTCTGACACTGGCCTCAGCTGTGGGGAGCAAAAGGCCCTGCTGGGAACTGTGCACCAACAAACAACAGGACCACACTGTCAGCCATCTTGCCATTGCTGTCACACTCACACACAGTGAAGTCCACTCAAAAGGAAGGAAGTATGTGCATGCTGGGAAGGGGGTGTAGGCAATAGCATGATGGGAGTGGTAGTCACAGCTCAACATCCCCCACCCACATGGCCCAGCAAGCTCACACTGAAGCATGCACACCTCACATGGAGTGAAAAGCCACTTCAAAGATGTCTGACACTGGCCTCAGCTGTGGGGAGCACAAGGCCCTGCTGGGGACTGTACACCAACAAACAACAGGACCACACTGTCAGCCATCTTGCCATTGATGTCACACTCACACACAGTGAAGTCCACTCAAAAGGAAGGAAGTATTTGCATGCTGGGAAGGGGGGTGTAGGCAATAGCATGATGGGAGTGGTAGTCACAGATATTGGTCACCCTCACAATTGGCCCATCAACACCACTATGAACCATGCCCACATCACAGGGAGTGGAAAAGAACTGACAAGATGGCTGACACTGGGTACTGCTGTGGGGAGCACAAGGCCCTGCTGGGAACTGTGCAACAACCAACAGCAGGACACCACTGACCGACATCCTGAAAGCCAACTTGCACACCCTGCAATGGAAGCACGTTCCATGGTGGGATATCTGGCTGGGTGGGAAGGAGGACTGACAGCTCTGACCATAGTCACCAGCAGCTTTTCTCACACACCCCCTTAACACAAGCTCCACACAACTCACCTGGGAGAATGCAATGCCTCACACTCGAATTAAATATCCCACAAAGAACAACCACACTGGGTTATGCTGTGTGAAGCAAAGGGACACTTTTGGGACTTGTAGCCAAACAAACGCCAGGACAACACTGTGAGCCATCGTGTCAGCACAGGCACACTACCCCACAGGGAAGCAGAGTCAAAAGGAAGGAAGTATGGGCATGCTGGGAAGGGGGGTGTAGGCAATAGCATGATGGGAGTGGTAGTCACAGCTCAACATCCCCCACCCACATGGCCCAGCAAGCTCACACTGAAGCATGCACACATCACAGGGAGTGAAAAGCCACTTCAAAGATGTCTGACACTGGCCTCAGCTGTGGGGAGCACAAGGCCCTGCTGGGAACTGTGCACCAACAAACAACAGGACCACACTGTCAGCCATCTTGCCATTGCTGTCACACTCACACACAGTGAAGTCCACTCAAAAGGAAGGAAGTATGTGCATGCTGGGAAGGGGGTGTAGGCAATAGCATGATGGGAGTGGTAGTCACAGCTCAACATCCCCCACCCACATGGCCCAGCAAGCTCACACTGAAGCATGCACACCTCACAGGGAGTGAAAAGCCACTTCAAAGATGTCTGACACTGGCCTCAGCTGTGGGGAGCACAAGGCCCTGCTGGGAACTGTGCATCAACATACAACAGGACCACACTGTCAGCCATCTTGCCATTGCTGTCACACTCACACACATTGAAGTCCACTCAAAAGGAAGGAAGTATGTGCATGCTGGGAAGGGGGTGTAGGCAATAGCATGATGGGAGTGGTAGTCACAGCTCAACATCCCCCACCCAAATGGCCCAGCAAGCTCACACTGAAGCATGCACACCTCACAGGGAGTGAAAAGCCACTTCAAAGATGTCTGACACTGGCCTCAGCTGTGGGGAGCACAATGCCCTGCTGGGAACTGTGCACCAACAAACAACAGGACCACACTGTCAGCCATCTTGCCATAGCTGTCACACTCACACACAGTGAAGTCCACTCAAAAGGAAGGAAGTATGTGCATGCTGGGAAGGGGGTGTAGGCAATAGCATGATGGGAGTGGTAGTCACAGATATTGGTCACCCTCACAATTGGCCCATCAACACCACTCTGAACCATGCCCACATCACAGGGAGTGGAAAAGAACTGACAAGATGGCTGACACTGGGTACTGCTGTGGGGAGCACAAGGCCCTGCTGGGAACTGTGCAACAACCAACAGCAGGACACCACTGACTGACATCCTGAAAGCCAACTTGCACTCCCTGCAATGGAAGCACGTTCCATGGTGGGATATCTGGCTGGGTGGGAAGGAGGACTGACAGCTCTGACCATAGTTACCAGCAGCTTTACTCACACACCCCCTTAACACAAACTCCACACAACTCACCTGGGAGAATGCAATGCCTCACACTCGAATTAAATATCCCACAAAGAACAACCACACTGGGTTATGCTGTGTGAAGCACAGGGACACTTTTGGGACTTGTAGCCAAACAAATGCCAGGACAACACTGTCAGCCATCCTGTCAGCACAGGCACACCACCCCACAGGGAAGCAGAGTCAAAAGGAAGGAAGTATGTGCATGCTGGGAAGGGGGTGTAGGCAATAGCATGATGGGAGTGGTAGTCACAGCTCAACATCCCCCACCCACATTGCCCAGCAAGCTCACACTGAAGCATGCACACCTCACAGGGAGTGAAAAGCCACTTCAAAGATGTCTGACAATGGTGCTCTGTTGTGGGGAGTACCAGGCCCTGCTGGGAACTGGGCACCAACCAACAGCAGGACACCACTGACTGACATCCTGAGAGTCAACCTGCACCCACTGCAAGGGTGGCATGCTTCATGGTGGGATAACTGGGCTGGGGGGAGAAGGAGGTCCGGATGTCAACCAAATACCACCAATGCTGGTCATGCACACACCTCAACATCCACATTGAAATGCACCAGGTTGGCAGGACAATGAGCCACACCAATATCAACCTCTGACTGTGCCAACTTAGGACAATGCAATGTACAGGGCCGCATCCAGAGGTACAGTCACAACTGTCATGTGTTTGAACCATTGATGCCTGCAGAAACATAACATACATTGTGTGTCTCTTCCAAAAACAGGTGATGATGGGGACACAGCAGCAGATGAGGAGGAGTCCCTGTCCCAGGCTCCGGTGGCCCCTGAGCTCTCTGGTGTGGAACAGCCTCTGCCCTCATCGGATGGCGAAGACCAACCTGGCACCTCCGGTGTGAGTCATCATGCAGCACCAGCAGGACCACCATCTGCACCCCCTGCAACCATTCCTCCAACATCTGCCAACACACAGACCACCCCCGCCGACACAGACAGTCCAAGGACACTGAATGACAACAGCACAGGGACCACAGCCCACCGTGAAGCAATGGACAACAACCCCAGTACCAACCCCCAAGGGGGCCTAGGGTCACCTGTGCGTGCCACAGCAGCTCCCGCACGTGTGGCCAGGGGTGGTGGGAGGGGTGGTAGGCAGAGGTCGCTGTTTGCAGAGGGGTCTGGACTGCATGATGACCCACAACTGGCACGCATTGCTGATGCGTACCAGAATAGCACTGGAGAGGTCAGCCAGGTAGTGGGGATCCTCAAGGACATTCAACAGCAGAAGGCTGCCCATCATGGCCGCTTGGACTCCCACATGTCCCGTGTGGAGACACACATGTCCCGTGTGGAGACACACATGTCTGGCATGGAGTCCAAGTGGGACACATTGGAAGAACTGACAGCGGTGCAGAGGGACATATTGACATGCCTCCGCCAGATTAGCACCAACATGTCCACACCTCCCTGTGTGCCCACAACATCTGGTGCCTCAACAACTGCAACTGCCACAGGGAGGGAGGATGACTCTGGTGGAGAGTCCTCTGCACCGCAGCGGCCTGCACGTGAGGGTCCCCCCAGAAAGAAGAGGAGTCGTCCGAGGAAGGACAACTGAGAGGCAGATGGCCATGTACATCCCCCAGGAACCCAACACCTGTTCTAGAAATTCTCCTTTGTTTGCAAACTGTTCACCCTGTCGAATGCAACCCAACTCTCCCATATGACATGGGGAGTTTAAGTTGGACTAATGTTTCAGATGACTGTGGACTTTACTCAAGACATTTCTGCTACCAACACTTCCAACTCATCTGGGAACTTTGGATTCCAATCCCAATGTACAGCACCCACTATCCTGTGCACTATCCTCACACATGTATGTAAATAAACTCACTAATACACCATACTTGCCTCTGTTGTGATTCCAACGTTGTTTTTGTCATGGAGATGATGATCTGCTAAATGACACTGTGCATGCTAACTGCTACAGCAAGTTCAACACCGTCATGTGAGTCATGGCGACGTGACACATATGAGGGAGACACACCACTAGGGCTACACAACACATACACACCAGGGCCATCTGACTCATCGCCTACACTGATGTTGCCAGGAAATACAGTGGAATGCACAGACACCACACCTATTCAGAGTCTGTGTTAACTAGCCCACAGGTGCAGTAAGCAAATGTCAGTCAGATGTGTGACCACAGACAACGCACATCCCAAAGTGAAGCACAGGTTTATTACACATTTGCAACATGTTGTTTCCACTACAGATGCAAGGTAATCCCACGTGGCAGTGGCCACACAGTCACCAAGTGTAGAAGAAATAAAGTCCAGGGGTGTGTGGCACATCACCTGTAGGGAAACGACTGCTTCCACCCTGGAAGTTGAATCATGGTGTCGGGGGATCCGAGTTGACCAAACAACTCTGAAAGTACCCTGTGAAGGACAGACATGACACACAGTTAAAAGCACTGAAGAACAGGACAGAACTGCAATACTCATGCCCAATACATGTCACAAGTTACCTACACAAAACCAAGTTAGCATGTCAACACTGTTGGGGAGTACAGACTACCTGTAAGGACACATCGCTGCACGCATCCAGTCAAGTAGCACATGGCCACACTCAAACAGCACCAGAGCACCACCCACACATATCATGCAAACTCACATCATTGACATGACATCTCTGGATACTCACATTCAGCTGAAGAAGTTGGTGATGAGCTGTGTGCGGACATCACCCTCATCATCATCATCACTGGTATCGTGGCCTAGGCCAGGATCCTCCACAGGTGGCGGATGTTGGTCATCGTCATCCAGGATGAGAGGCAACTCCTTCCGCACTGCCAGGTTGTGTAGCATGCAGCAGACGATGACAATCTTGCACACCTTTGCTGGGGCATATGGGAGGGCCCCTCCTGTCTTGTCTAGGCAGCGGAAGCGGCTCTTCAGGAGACCAAATATCCGCTCGATCACTCTCCTGGTCCGACCATGTGCCTCATTGTAGCGCATCTGGGCGGGTGTCACAGGGTTCCTGAGGGGTGTCAGCAACCACGGCATGTTGGGGTATCCGGAGTCACCTCCATACAGACAATTGCACATTAGCTGAGTTGGAAAAGAGGGCGGAATACAACATTGCAGAACACACACAATGGTACAAAGTCAGTACACACCGACAAGCCAGGCACGCTGGTTCTGCATCTGTGACATCATCCTTGGGATGCGACTACTCCTCATCACGTAGGCATCGTGTGCCGAACCGGGGAAACGGGCACACACATGTGAGATGCTCATATCTGCAAGACATACCACCAGAGCATTGATCGAATGGTAATGTTTCCTGTTCCTGTATGCCTGCTCATGTGCCTGTGGTGGTACCAAAGCCACATGTGTCCCATCAATGGAGCCAATGACATTTGGCATCCTCCCCAGGGCATAGAAGTCACTCTTGACGTCAGTGAGTTGTTGACGTTTAGGGAAATAGATGTACTGGTTCAGGTATCTCAACATTGCCTCCAAAACATCGCGTAGCACACGGCTGAACATGGTCTGTGACATCCCACCAGCAGACGCCACAGTGTGTTGAAAGGTACCGGTGGCAAAGAAGTGTAGGGCTGCCATCACCTTCACCTTGGGGGTCAGCGCTGTAGGGTATGGCCGTACAGGTTGCAAATGTGGTGCCAACCGCACCGCCAATTCCTCAATCAGCGCCCTGTTGAAGCGGTACCGTCGGATGCAGTCACGTTCAACCATCGTTGCAAGGTCAGGGAATGGTCTATGGACAGCTGGTGCCCTGCAGTGCATAGGTGAAGAAAGAAAGATCGTCAGTCACCCCACATATGTGCCATTGACCATACTCAATATCACATGATACATCATTACGAGACACAAGTACCTGATGTGTGTGCCGTTCTGTATGGACATATATGGCACCTACATGGCCAACATCTAACATCACAGTTCAACATGTGTTGGCAACAAGTTCCAGGTTGTGCTATGGGAAATCATTAGGCTGTGTCACAGTACCCATGTACTGCTGTCACGTTCCAAACACACACCACAGTGACATCTCAGGACAGATGTGCCACAGGCATCACAGCTCATTGACAGGTAGATTCCCAGGGACCCTGTATTGCCACATGGACACTGGCATGACATGGCGTATCATGTACACGTCAGCAAAACAACCATGACTCCCACAGGTAGTGGCCCCTGTTGCCTCTGCAGGACAGACATGGACGTCTGTGACACACACACGCACAACATCAAAGTCCATGCACAAACAACGTGGATGTGGAGACTGTCTCCCATTGTGCACATGGAATCAGAGACATCGGAAACACAACATGCACACAGACTGTGGAGGGCCATCACTATTGTGGCAATGGGTCACCCTGTGACATACATACCTTCCCACATGGGACTCAGGGGGTATGTGACATGACATACACATACACAACCTGGAAATGTGACCATGCCACATGCTCTGAACTGAACAGTTGCACATCACAGTGGTCATGTGCACAACACACAAAGGATTCTGTCCCCATGAACACGTGCACAGCCTGGGAGTGGCTGCCCCCAAGTGCCACCCAAAAAACCACATGTTGACCCCCATACACAGAAAAGGTAATGCAGCCTTACATGCCTTAGGATACAGTGTGGACAGGCTGCGGTGTCGTAGGTGTGCCCCTGAGTCCCTGGCAAGTAAATGTGGATGGCATACGTTCACCAGTGACAAGCATGGTGACATATGCGAGTGACTTGTACAGGTACGCGTCGTACAGCAATGGACCGATCCGTGTGCACGCATTGGCCATTGCATATGATGTGAACGGATACGCGTTGTACAGCAATGGACCGATCGGTGCGCACGCATTGGCCATTGCATATGATGTGGACGGATGCGTGTTGTTTTTCGAAATACGCGTTGTACAGCAATGGACCGATCGGTGCGCACGCATTGGCCATTGCATATGATGTGAGCGGATACGCGTTGTACAGCAATGGACCGATCGGTGCGCACGCATTGGCCATTGCATATGATGTGAGCGGATACGCGTTGTACAGCAATGGACCGATCGGTGCGCACGCATTGGCCATTGCATATGATGTGAGCGGATACGCGTTGTACAGCAATGGACCGATCAGTGCGCACACATTGGTCATTGCATATGATGTGGACGGATGAGTGTTGTTTTTCGAAATACGCGTTGTACAGCAATGGACCGATCGGTGCGCACGCATTGGCCATTGCATATGATGTGAGCGGATACGCGTTGTACAGCAATGGACCGATCGGTGCACACGCATTGGCCATTGCATATGATGTGAGCGGATAAGCGTTGTACAGCAATGGACCGATCGGTGCGCACGCATTGGCCATTGCATATGATGTGGACGGATGCGTGTTGTTTTTCGAAATACGCGTTGTACAGCAATGGACCGATCAGTGCGCACGGATTGGCTAGGGCCTGACATGGTAACGGACGCGTTTTCGAAGCTTTAACGAGTCGGATGCAGTGAATTCAGTTTGCCACCCACAACAATGTTGCAAATTAATGGGTGTCATGAAGTTGAACTTTTGAAGGATGCTGTGGGCGTGTATAAGTGGTGCAATTCCATGGATTGGCCAGATTCAGAAGATGCAAACGACTTGGACCTATCACTTTGGACACATGGGACAGTATCTGCCTCTGCAGCACACATATAATGCTGGCTGTTCCCCTGAGAGCTCACTTGCCTGCACTACATGCTCCAGGACGACATCTGCCACTACCACTGCTGCTGTCTCTGCATCCTCTGGCTACTGCAATGGCACGTACTGTGGATAGAGCCCCAGCCTTCAGCACTGAGGAGAACCAGGCCCTGCTGGACAGCCTCCTTCCACAGTACAGCAAGCTGTATGGGAAACCAGGGGAGCAGGTGAGTGTGCTGTCCACTGCCTTACTAATTGTGCATGTTGTCTGACTAGCAAGACGTACAGTGTGTACACCAGTGCCTAGCATGCTCACTGAGTAGTTGTCACCCCCAAAGTGTGTAGTCACATGCACTGAACAGGTATAGTGCAGTAACAGTGCATTCCAACAAGGTTTTACTTCCCAGGCAATGATACCATTTAGTAACTGCTGGCAAACTGTTCATAGCCATAGTTGCACTACCTGTGTACATCATATGCCCCTGTGATTGAGACATGTATATCCAACTGTGTGATGCACGGAAATGTTGCATGTGTAGTAATGGCCTTTTCACTTTGTCATCCTCACAGGTTGATGCCCACCAGAAGCAGGAGATCTGGCTGACCATCGTCCGGGCAGTACGATCTGTGGGGGTCTACAGGCGCAGGATCCGCAACTGCCAGAAGAGGTGGCAGGACCTTCGGGGCTGGACCCGGAGGATCGCAAGGGTCCAGCTGAAGCTGTCGCCTCCTCGCAGGAGGGGCGGACACTGGACCCTGACCCCCCACATGCTCCGGATCCTGGCGGTGGTCTACCCTGACCTGGATGGGCAGCTGAAGGCCAGACAGCAGCAAGGAGGGGGTAAGTGCTAGTCTCAACTGTGTACTATGACTGACATGCTCTATGCACTCCTTTAGCCTGGTTCCACTTCCACAGTACAACTGTCATGTCGTCCTGGACTCATATCCCTCACTTGTGTCATGCCCCCTCCTCATCTGATACACAGGTGTGGCCCTTACAGTCTGTGACTTAGGTCACTTGGGTACTGTGTACTTGCAGTTACCTGTGGTTCAAGTTGGGGACAGCATCAGTTACAGGAACTTTGTGGTGGGCTGCATGGGTTGTACAATTGCTCACATTGCCTGTGATCTGACATGTACTCTGGGTATGGCTTTAATATGTGTTCCAATTGCTGCTCTGACTCATCACATGTCTGGGGTATGTGCCACACACCCATGCTGCTGCAGAGACCAAGGTAGGGGCCTCAGAAGTATGTACATCATGTGTGTGACACATGCATAGCCACCTGCCTAGTGTTCAGGGTAATACCATGTTGCACATGGACCAGGACTGTAATGCCTACTCCGTACATCGAAGGCACTCTGTTCTCCCACTCCCGTGTGTCAGCATACATACTGGGCATTGTGAAGAGTTCACTCAGGTGTGTGCCTCTGTGTCACCGTGGTGTGGCCTTGCTATTTGGACTCCTGGAGTGTTTAACAATTTGGGGAGGCCAGCCATCTGAGTTATGACTATGGGATATGCACATAGGTCAATGCATAGGTCTCTGATCCCTTGACTGTGCACAATGTTGTATGAAACATTGAGGTGCCGGCAGCTTTGGTTCATTCTCATCAGACGGTGAAGTGCTCATGTGTATGGATTTGTGTTTGCAGTCACTCAAATGTCTCATTTGATTGACGTGGGATCATCTCAGTCCTCATGATGTGGGTGGCCAGGGGTGCACATGTGCACCTGTCAGCTACAGGGCTTACATTTCTAAAACTCCCTGATTGTGACACAGTGCAGACTGGTGTTGTGTGTATGCACTGTCCCTGTGACAGGAGACAGTTATGACTGACTTGCCAGACAGGCCTGTGCCATGACATTCCAATCGCAAAGGGTGATCCAGCAGTGGTGTGATATGTCCTGCATGCACACCATTGTTGCATTGTCTATCAGGACATGAGGACATCATTGTGTCTGGTGATGGAAGCAAAACCCGCATATCAACAGAGACTTTGCCCATCACTTTTCCTGACACATGGACTGAGTCAGTGGCAGGAGATGGCATGTGTTTGGAGTGACACATTTCCATATATACTCTTGGATGTCCAAGAACTGTGTATGTGGTGCATGTGTGCACATATGATTAGTCGCATACAACAGGCAGCAGACAGATGGGTGCATGGACAGGTAGGATATGTGTGGCATGACTGACTGTCAGGCAGACAATGGGCTTCTTGAAATCAGTGTCAGCACTAATTGCAATGTCTAGCAAATGATGGCAGGGCTTGCTCTGTGATGTGCTGTACTTACTGTGGTGTGTGTGGTCAGTACAGGTGACTAATGTTGCTCTGTTTATCCTGATTGTTTGCAGATACATCCACGGCCACAGGAGGAGACAGCTCCATGGACCAAGAGGAGCGGCAGAGCCAGACTGGGTCCACTGCATGGGAGACCGAGGGACCCAGTGGCAAGGAGGGTGAGGGGAGCCACACTGAGGATACCTCAGCTACGACCACCTTGGCTGGGGAAAACAGCATCTCCAGTGAGGACTCCCTTGTGGAGGCGGGTGTCAGCAGACTAGAGGCAACGTCAAGCAAGTCTGTCCCCGCCACCACCACCATCTCCACCCTCCCTTCTGCTCCCATCCCACATGTCCGTGGAGGCTCCCGTGTAGGGGAGCGTGTCTCCTTCATGCCAGGCACCGCACCCCCTGCCTCTGTTCCCCCTGCTGCCCTGAGTGTGGAGTCTGTGGACTTGCTGAAACAGATCCATGTAGGGCAGACATCTATTCTGAGTGTCCTCCATGCACGCACGGGTCTTTTGACACAACTGGTGTCATTCATGGAGGGCATATCATCTGGCATGTCTGCCCTACATCGGACCAATCAGTCCATGGCCTCCTCACTGACGGCAGCAGTGTCCCTCCTGCAACAGTCCCTTGCCCCTCCTACCTCTGCCCCATCCTCAATACCCAGCACCCTACCTGTCCCAAGCACACACACACCAGCACCGGCACGCAGGAGCACAGACACAAGCAGCACACACACACCAAAATCCAGATGCACACGCACGCACAGTCAGGGGACTGATACCTCACTCACAGGGGATGGGGCCCAGACACACACACACGCATCCACGAGCACTGCACAGTCCTCAGATACCTCTCCCTCCAAAAGCCCTTCCCTTGCCTCACCTGCAACCCCCCCCTCCCAGAAGCTCTTCCTCTGTGAGCTTGGCCTCTTCCCCACAGATACACCTGACACGAAGTCCAGGCGGAAGAGGCGACCACCACACACAGAGGGGAGTGCCCTCACACCCGGACACCCTCCCCCAGGCACAGGCAGACAGAGGACCCCATTCAAAAGTCCGCCCGGACCAGGAAGGGCAAGACCCCACCACCACCACCACGCAGCTCCACCACACAGTCTCTCTCCTCCATCCCCCAGGCCACCACTGCACAGGTTCCACCGCCACACCCTGCCCCAGGTTCCCCCACACACCGATACCGCATCCCCAAACTGCTTAGGCCCTCCCCTCCTACCACTTGATCTTCCACCCCCAAACCAGATGCTCTGCCTGTTTGTGCTACTGGTGTGGAGACCGGGTCCCCCCCTCTGTCCTGCCCACCTCATCTGCCCCCACTTCCACTCCCTTGGAGTTATGCACTGCAGTGGAGTCCCCAACCACCTCGTCTGACTCGGGCACTGCAGTGGGGACCCAGTCCACTCCATCTGACCGGCCCACTGCAGTGGTTGCAGCACCCACACCATCTGACTTGTGCCCTACAGTGGTGCCGGCCCCCACTGAGTCAGACACCTCCACTGCAGTTGCCGGTGACACTCCTGCACCCACCACCCCTTCACTACCTCCTTCTGGCATCCCCTGATCCTGTCCCTGCGGTGCCTGGCCTGCCCCTTGTATGCCCCTCCGAGGGGGATGTCCCCTGTCCGTAGCAGTGCAGGCAAGCAATGGGTGACAAGTTGTCACGTATCACCCTGTTGGGACTGTGTATTTGGACTGGCCATTGGCCTTAGTTTCTTTTGGACTTCAAATTTTAATTTAACATTTGCTGAATAAAGCCTCTTTTTGTTTAATTGTGGTTTTTCTTTGGATGTACATGATGTAGATGAGTATCATCATGCATTTGCAGTTGTAATAGTGTTCAGATCAGGAAAATGAAGTGTTGCTGTGATGGACTCCATGTGGTCCATGGGATATGTGTCCTAATGTAGTCTGGATCTATAGCATCCTTTGCTGCAGTCTGAGGGTGTAATGTTCAGCATTTGACACATGGATGTACGTTTTGCATTTGTAAATTAACATCTTTGGCTTACACTGATGCACATCTGGTGTGCTTACCACTGTTCAATGTTTCTGTTTCCCTGACTGTGTGCCCATCTCCACTGGACATGGAGTTTAGCACATCAATGTTGAAGGACTCATCTGTGTATACAGTGCAACTTGCTTGACACGTGTTTAGGGTGTATGCAGATGACTGACTTGACACTCCCGTACCCAGGCTGATGTGAGCAGAGCCTTCAGTGTGTTGTAGTTGTTGACTCACTGACCGAGTGTTCTGCTGACATGTTTGAGTTGTGCACAGACAAGGTTTGGCACAGCGGACCTTCCACAGGAGTGGAGTGCCATCATGGCAGTGTGTAATCCTGTGACATTGGCTGGGCCCGTGTTGTGTGTTGTGTGAGCATGTCTGTGTGTGTTCCCTTCCCTTTTCCTACACAGGCTGTGTCCCTAGGGATGTTCCTGTTTGTGATGCTTGCTGAGTTGTCCTGTGTTCATCCAGCATCTTGGACCTGGTTTCTCCGGGATGTGGGTGCATGGCAAACTAATGTTCATGAGGTTGTCATCCCTAGTTGTCTTTGTTGTCAGGGCTGGGGATGTGGGCAAACGCAGATGGCACACAGTCAGAATTCCCCTTGGCACCTGTGGGTTACACAAGTCATGTTATTTACAGTTTGTGGTAGCTTTCAGTCATTGTGACACGTTGTGTGTGTGACTGCTGCCACTCCTCAGGGTCAGAGCTGCAATGTTGGAAGTTGTCTATGTGTGTTCTTTGTGGGTCACCTTGGCTTCTTCATTGGTGTGTGACTGTGGCCGGGATCCCATTGATTGGGGTGGATTTCACGTCATGCCCATCTACGGCGTACTGTGCAGTGTGTCAGACATTCACAAGTCTTGTTGACTGGCCATGTGTGATGGGTTTCACACCTTAGTTCCCACCACCCCCCCTGGGATTGTCATGGGTGCATGTGCAATGTCACCAGTCCATGTGAGCTTCACAGCTGCACATTGGTGGAGATCAAGGTGTGTGGTGTTGAGTGTGTGCATATGTGAGTTGTTGCACGGCTAGACCCCTACCTACATATTGGCCTTGGCTGACAGGCCGTGCTGATTGATTTGTGCTTGTGTAGGTGTGATGGTAGTTAGTTGCTCAGGACACATGGCTGTGGTTCACTGTGTGAACGACATCTACCTTTGTCATCACAGTGGGATTATCATGCAGGCTAGTGTCACCACAATGTGGTGTCCCTGGGAGTAGTGCTGTGGTGGGTCTGTCTCTTGCTGTGTTAGTTGCTGTTCCTACAAGCTTGTGTGACATGTGTAATTTGGGCTCCCTCTCATCTAACAATGCCTGATTGCCCACATAGGGGAATCCGATCCATGAGTTACTTTTGTGTGGCACTGTATACACATCTGTGTAATTGGGATTCAGGCCTCCTCATGTGTTGTGTGGTTGCCTGGGGACACTGGCACACCCCCCATCACCTGTTGTGTTTGATATGCAGTGTGAGGCTGCCTGTTTGTGTTTGTGCATCTGCACCACTGCATTGGCATATCTTTAGTGTTGCATTGGGTGTATGTTGTTTGGTGGATTTCCCCTGCTGTCCCTGGGACTCCTAGGTCATCAGTCAGCACAATAATCATGATTTGTATGTCCCATTGCTGCCATGGTATGGTATTTGTTCACCTCACATCTACAGTCTCTACAGGATATCTACATTTGTGTGTCCATTGGTGCAGATATGTGGGTGTGCATTATGATGGTCACTTCTGTCATTGTGTAATTGATAAATGTTGACAATGTCAGCCCCCATGGGTGATGTTTGTCTGCACATGGGCAAAGGTATGTCTTATTTGCACTGCACTGTTTGCCTCACCCAATCTATGTTGCTATGGGACACAAGCACTACTTTGCCACTGATGTGTTTGTTGTTGTGTGACCAGGAATCATCCATGCTGTTTGGCAGTTGCAGCTTTTTCCATGACAACACTTACCTTTTGGTCACTGTGATGATGGGGCTTTAGACCCCATTGCCACAATGTTCAATTGGGCTTCAGCTATGGACCCCACACTTACATTTTGGTCCCTGTGATGATGGGGGTTTAGACCCCATTGCCACAATGTTCAAAATGTGCTTCAGCTATGGACCCCACACTTACATTTGGACACTGTGATGATGGGGGTTTAGACCCCATTGCCACAATGTTCGAAATGTGCTTCAGCTATGGACCCCACACTTACATTTTGGACACTGTGATGATGGGGGTTTAGACCCCATTGCCACAATGTTCGAAATGTGCTTCAGCTATGGACCCCACACTTACATTTTGGACACTGTGATGATGGGGGTTTAGACCCCATTGCCACACTGTTCGAAATGTGCTTCAGCTATGGACCCCACACTTACATTTTGGACACTGTGATGATGGGGGTTTAGACCCCATTGCCACAATGTTCGAAATGTGCTTCAGCTATGGACCCCACACTTACATTTTGGACACTGTGATGATGGGGGTTTAGACCCCATTGCCACAATGTTCAAAATGTGCTTCAGCTATGGACCCCACACTTACCTTTTGGTCACTGTGATGATGGGGGTTTAGACCCCATTCCCACAGTGGTCATGGTCTGCTTGCATTGTGGAGGCCACACACATTTATGTGTGACACATGTGATAGGGGGTCACATTGTATGTTCATTGTCATGTTCAGTGTTGTAGGCATTTGACACAGACTACACACGCTTGTCATGATGTTGGGGTGATGTCTTTTTCTGACATTCCTTATGTTGGAGTATGCTGGTTGTGTCATGCATTACCCGTCCTAAGAGTGGGGATGGTAGTGGTGGTAGGCATCCAGGCCCCCATGAGTAGGGGTGGTGTTAGTGGTAGGCATCCATCCCCCTATGAGTGGGGATAGTAGTAGTGACAGGCATCCAGGCCCCCATGAGTAGGGGTGGTGGTAGTGGTAGGCATCCAGGCCCCCATGAGTAGGGGTGGTGTTAGTGGTAGGCATCCATCCCCCTATGAGTGGGGATGGTAGTAGTGACAGGCATCCAGGCTCCCCTGAGTAGGGGTGGTGGTAGTGGTAGGCATCCAGGCCCCCATGAGTAGGGGTGGTGTTAGTGGTAGGCATCCATCCCCCTATGAGTGGGGATGGTAGTAGTGACAGGCATCCAGGCCCCCCTGAGTAGTGGTGGTGGTAGTGGTAGGCATCCAGGCCCCCCTGCGTAGGGTTGGTGGTAGTGGTAGGCATCCAGGCCCCCATGAGTAGGGGTGGTGTTAGTGGTAGGCATCCATCCCCCTATGAGTGGGGATGGCAGTAGTGACAGGCATCCAGGCCCCCCTGAGTAGGGGTGGTGGTAGTGGTAGGCATCCATCCCCCTATGGGTGTGTATGGCATTGGTGATAGCCATCCTGACCCTATGGTTCTGCTGTTGCTAGTGTACGTCATTTCTGCATCCCTATGTGTGTGTGACATATGTCGGGTACGTGTCGTTTGTTTGTGTTGTGGGTGTTTGACTTACCGTCTGCGCCGTACGCGTCTGTACCGGTCCCGGTAATAGATGTAGAGTATTGGTAGGACCTGCGCGATGGGATTCATGGTTGGGTCGTCTCGTTTGGGTTTCTTGTGGCTTCGACTCGTACTCGTCACTGGCTTGTTCGTCTCGTCGCTGTGGATCGTCTTGTGGCGCGAATCGGAGCTTATGTACAGCTCTCCCGGATGCTCTGACGTGCCGGACGTAGCGACGGGTTTGGCGCGTACGGAAGGCGCATCGTACTAGTCCGGCCAGAAGGTGCTGTGTATTTGCTTCCGTGCGACTCGAATCGGCGTTTACGGTTCCGGCTCAGGCAGGAAACAGGAGCTGGAATGGGTAAGTACGGCTCGCTTGGAATCTGTGCTGTTATGCGCATCGTACTTGCTCGTTCGGACGACTGTTCGAATTGGTCGGGAAACACGCGTTCGGCTTGGTTTTTTTCCGGACGAATACTGTTAGGTGCGCTTCCGGCCGAGATCGGAATTGACCCCTATGTCTCTGTTTTCAGAATACAATCTAACTGATAAACAGACAGAAATAGCACAAAGGAGAGCCAAATATACAATGCTGCGTATTGAGAAACTGGAAAGGTTACCATTCACTGTAGCCGAATCACCATCAACAGAATGGCTAATTCATGGCCACATCACTCTGCCGGTCACTACGTTTCAGTTTCAATATTGCCTTGAGCAGAAGCAGGCAGGCAAATATGAAAAACTGGGTAAGGGTTACATTAAGGAAACTTGGGAGTTACCATATAGATATCGATGCCGGAATGGGGATCGAGAAGTGTATCTGAGTGGTACAAACTGCAAGAACGCTTTAAGCGGTTCTCTCATGTGTCAGGATATTTCTCTGCACGGAGCATGAAGTGGTTCGGTAGCGAACTTATCTTGTCACATGTCAGGGACCCCATGATCACACCAGTTTTCCAGCTGCTCTCGAATGGGAGTTACTTGATGCTAAACGATCAAGGTTGCTGTGGGATGCTTCTGGGCGTCGCCTATCTGGTCACTGTTAACTCCAGGGTTACTTGATGTATGCAAGTATTGTTTCCGCCACTTAACACAGTCAGGGAGGCGCCGTTATGGCCTTCGTTGAATGTTTCCTTTATACAATTTGATACTTTGAGCAGACTGAAAGCCATGCTTTTAAAGAAACCCGTGCCCTTAACCTCCGTTCGAGAAATCTTTGAACTTCAAGTTGCAAGGACCTCGACTGAGATACAGGCGCTTATACATACGAACTGCCCCTTTCATTTCGTAGAAATGGTGGGTCGTATCTTTAACATGTCTGTTAAACATGTCTGATACGAGTGGTATTGTACACCTATTTAAGACCATAGGGTCAGGACTATTAAGCACCTTTCAGACAGTCTTCGGAGTAATCCCAAATTTTATACACTCCGTATTGGGAAGCGTCTTTGGAGGTCTCCCGCTTATCCTGTTCCTAATTGCAGGAGTCCTGATTGTAATATTACTGCTACTCAATGGACGGCCCAAGTTCCGAGGAAATGGTGAACATACTCATGGAGTGGAAATGCCATGAACGCATGGTGCAGCTTCTGGGTATACCTTGCCTAAGAGAACTGAACGCCTCTTGGTTTCTATCGTTTAGACCAGTCTGGGTGGACTGCATCTTACCTGTTCTGCGATGCCTGTTTTGCGGAGAAGAATGCACGTTGGATCTCTGTCTAACGTTTCCATCAGATCCGCCTCCGGACGTGGATGCTATGCTGGACCCCCTAAAAGCCCATGCTCTGCGTTGTCCCCAGCGTCTTCCAATTCTGATGAACGCATTCCTTGAGAATCCACAGGTGCCGTTTGCTCCTGCTGGGTTAGGTGGCTCCTCCACAGGCACTCAGGTAACAACTGCCGCACAAGCTGCCTCAGCACCGACTGTTGGCAGTGCTGAATTCCATCTATGTTCGATTGACGTTCTCTGTGAGGCGTTGGATTTGTCGTCTGCAGTAGCTAACACCGATAATGCTGTATCTCCAAGCCAGGC
Source organism: Calotriton arnoldi (assembly GCA_963921515.1). NCBI lineage: Eukaryota > Metazoa > Chordata > Amphibia > Caudata > Salamandridae > Calotriton > Calotriton arnoldi. The sequence continues at coordinate 1,536,039 of CAWUFW010004187.1, read as the reverse complement.
TGCTTAATCTTGAATTGGCTCATGGCGTCCTGGGAAAGAATTCGGCTTGTCCACTTTGTTTCATAAATAAACGAACTAAATTTGGAACTTTCGTTAAAATTGACACTCTCACTTGAGAAAGAATAACTTTCCTCTGCTTGTAGTAATGCAACTTTTATAAGTGAGAAGAATTGACTTTTTCAAGTGGCAACAAAAGAATAGCTGATTTTTTAAAAGATTTTTTAAACATTTTTTAAGTGTCTTTTTAAAACCATGTTTTTAGCTGTTTTTAAGAAAAATTTAAAATTGTCCAGTTTTAAGTATGGTCATTGTCATCCAATTCGAAAGTGGAGTGGGCGTTACGTTTCGTATAGAGGCCCTAATATAGACGCATTCATATATGCCGCATATGGTCATAATCGTATATGCCCTATTATGGTCATACTCGTATATGCCCTATTATGGTCATAATCGTCTGTGCCCTATTATAGTCATGATCTCCTATGCTCTAATATAGGCATGATCTTTCACCTACATTAGTTCCCTACAGTACACAATGAACTCTGAAGGTTGAACGTTATCTAGTCTGTGGTTAGAACACTGCAAGGTCCTTCCCGAACACAGGCCTACAATGTACTCATAAATTATGCATGAGCATTCACCAGCTACATCTCCCGCATAATATGTATGTACAAAGTTCACCCCTGACGTCTTCCTCATGTCTAACAAAGACCAATACAAACCATACTGAGGGACGAGACACTTAGGGTATAAATACACCACATCTTGCCATGGTAAGAGGGAGGGAACCGAGACTTCCATGCTGACACACTGACCAGAGACGCTGAGGCTCCTGCATGCAGTCGCTCCAGCTGACAGCGGTCTAACACAGCCCTTGCGGGGTGTCCAACTCAAGAACAGGACGGGGTCCCACACTCTCTCTAATCAGGTATGGGGGTTCAACTAAATCCTAGAAGGCTTCTTGGCTCTTAGGCTTTTAGACCTACACACATGCTAGGTACACTTAGGTACATCTAGTTAGGCATCGTAGGAGTACGCGCACTTTTGGGTGACATTCTATTATGCATTTTATATTCATGTATGTATTCATGATTATTGCAATATGGTAGAACTGTACTATCCTTTCACTTTGATCGTACTGCTGATAATATATCTCTGCTATTGTCTACTGGTTGCTGCAGCACATATATTTTACACTAGAATAACAACTGTTCAATAAATACTTATTGAAACGCCCAGACTGTTTATTCTGTGTAACTCTCTGAGAGTAACCGAATAAGTAAGCACGAGTGACTGAGCGAAAAGTAGTACATTGTTTCCACGATTCTGAGGGATCAGGTTTGTCATGATCTAAGGTTGCTAGAAACTAATCTCTCCCCGATAAGAGGAGATTCTAGTGGCACTGTGAGCTAGCTAATGCAAATCCGGCTAACATATGCGGTGGGGGTGCACAGAGTCAGTCTAACACCAAGCCCACAGTTTATGTTATCCAAAAGCGCAGGTCCTGCAGGGGTACTATAGGAACTACACAACAAGTCTGCCTGTTCCTGAAAGCTGGGAAGATAGCAATTTTAGCACCACAAACCCTTTGTTGATACCTTTTGCAGGGAAAAGACCAGACGCTTTCTTCTGCAGCACTTTCTTCCCATTTTTCCCCAAAAATCCCCAAAATTAGCTGTTTTTTGCTAATTTCTCGGTCCCTTTCAGGGGAATTCACAAACAGTGGATAGATTTAGAATCCTCAGGATGTTGGAAGAAAATAACAGAAATTTGGCGTGGATACCTTATGTGGACAAAACGTTACAGGGGCCTAAGTACGAACTATCCCAAATAGCCAAAAAAAGGCTTAGCACAGAGGCTGGGGGGGAGTCCTAGCAGCGACGGGGTTAAAGAAGTAAGGAAGGATTCTCTTGAAGGAACAAGATCTTTCCATGGCAGTGCAGATTCTGGGTGCCTTGAGTATCTATAATTCACATGTGGGTGCATGTAGGTATCACTAGTGTCGATGACACCTTGCACTGGCTCTGGTCTCGTACAGCCAGGGCTTCTATCTCTTTCCAGCATAAGGCCAATTCATGCAAATTACTACAGAGATGATATTTCACCCCAGTCCAACTCCATGCCATGGTCGGAACTTCCAACCTTTGCTGGAGGGGCTGTGAAGCTAGGGGCACCTATTTACACATCTAGTGGCACTGCATATATGTAAAACATTTCTGGTCGGGGTGCCCCTCTTGATCTGTTCGGTGACATGGTCAATGGACGCTCTGGTCCTTTTGTTGGGAGAGGCTGGGGAAAATTCAGTTTATACATACACTACCCCTACGGAGTACTTGCTCACCTTTTTCCTCCTGGCACCAAGACTAACAATAACCCACACCTGTAAGTACCCTCGTCCACCGAGCCTTTCATTATGGTGGTCTAAGGTGTGGTATATGTATGCCGGGGAAGGCTTGACTGCGATTGTTAGGGGCAGGATGTATAAGTTTGAACTAATTTGGCTGCCTTTCAAGACCTACATCAAGAACGACAGGCCAGGTGTGAACCCAACTACCACCATGCCGGATACCTTACAATGAGCTCCACTGTGGGGGGGGGGGGGCTTTTGTTGTCAGACAGCAAGTCAGAGGGGGTTGAGGATGAGTCTCTACGATGTGTACCTGATCATATGACTTTGTTAATGATGATCTGCCTGCTTTATGTTCCTACGTTTCTTCTTACAACTGTACCGTGAGACATTGCATGTTACTCAAGTTGCCAATGTGATGATATTATCTCATTCTTTGTCCACCTTTTTTTCCAGCTTGTGCTGCGGCCACCCTGGAACCCTCACCGCCCCCCCCCCACACACTTTTATATCTCTTTCTGAAAATCAAATTAATAAATGTTTAAAAATAAAGCATTTTGTAGATAACCATATGTTCTCAAAAACGAAATGTGTCTTGTATAATAGCAGTGTGTGACTTGCACTACGCCGTCCTTAAAGCCATCTTATTTCTTATGGTGCATGCCAAAAATCTGCCATGTGCATGCACTAAATATTCTGGTGATGTTCCAAGACATTCCCAGGCCTAGTCTGAAACAATGTAAGGTCTTCATAGATTGCTTGTCTTTCTGGTTAACTGGGTCAGTTTGAAATGTGTTTTAGAGATGGGCCTTGCAAATATTTGGGTATTGCCTTTGGGGTTAACTTTGAGAACCTAAACACAATTAATACAAATTGCTAGTTCTATGACAAGGAATGGAAGACTAAGATGAGGGGGGAAGATGTTCACTGTGGTTGGTGTCAATTAACAAATCTGAATACGAAGAGGAAACATGAACCTTTTTCTTTTTTAACAATACATGTGTATTTGTAGAGCGCGCAATGTTCACCTCTAAAGAGGTCTCTTGGCACTATTGACAGTTGACATATATGTGTCACAAAGTTCAATGGTATTTATTGTGTTAACCTCCACAGAATGAGACACTGAGTAGACACGCCAGGATTTCAACCTGTGACCATGGGATCAAATACAGATCCTTGGAATGTGTGCATTCGTACTTTGAGCCAGCTGATCCAGCAATGTACCCTTTTGGAGTCTGCTCTGTGATTCACTTGGAATGTATTTATTTTTTGGGAATGTTTTGGACCTCTAGCATACATACCAACAGATCCAATTAAGACGGGAGACTCCTGATTTTTACAGCCCAAAATTGCTTTATTTTAGCTGTCTGCCGCATAAATTTGCTTCTTTTTCAATGTTAGTCAATGTCGAAAATAAATTCCAACAATTTGTTTTCACTATCCCCTCTTTCCTATTTTGAAATATTGGCAGGTATGTTCTATGGAGCAATGACATCCCTATGGCATGAAAACAGCCTGCCCATTATCTTTTTTAACGCATTTACAAGTGGCATATTAGCAAGACCCAAGTTAAAATTATCGCCGTTTTAGCGGCAGGAAACTGCCGCTAAAACGGCGATAATGGGCTTGCTAATATGCGTTATACAATTCCAATAGAAGCCCAGGTTAGATGTGCAGGACGTCTAACCTGGGCTTCTATTGGAATTCCATAACGCATATTAGCAAGCCCATTATCGCTGTTTTAGCGGCAGTTTCCTGCCGCTAAAACGGCGATAATTTTAACGTGGGTCTTGCTAATATGCCCCCAAGTCTTTAATTGCAGGCCTTCTGGTGCAGGGAAACACGGTGGCCATCTTGTCATGTGCACAAATGGGTGTTGTTAATATATTAGTGGAACAAAGCAACACATGACTAGAGGAAAAAGAGTAATGCTAGCAGATGTCAGGATTGATGCAGGAAGTTACTTTTTGTGATGTGGTTTCTTCCCATAAAAGGTTTATGAATTGCACAGTGTTAGAACTGGGGGTCTCTAGTTGGCAATGGTTTGCACCTTTGTCCAAATAGGGACCCTTGCTTCTAGTCAGGATAAGGGGGAAACACTCCTAAAATAACCCCTGCTCACCCCCTGGTAGCTTGGCACGAGCAGACAGGCTTATCTCAGAGGCAGTGTGTAAAGCATTTGTGAACACATACAGTAATACAGTGAAAACACTACAGATGGACACCACACAGGTTGTTTATGTAAAAATAAGTAATCTTTATATAGACTTATCACAAGACCCAATAGCAAAAATCCACAATACAGTACTCAAAAATAGACTTAAAATGATAGAGACAGTTCACGTTATCTTCAAAAATAGGATAGTCACTCAAATAAAGCTTGTAGCAACAAATAACTCCACTTGGAGTTATCACGACGTCGTGACCGGTGGAAATCCCAAAGTACGGCGCCGACCGCGAGGTGCGCGGCGTCGGGCCTGGAGTCGAGCAGACCCACAAAGAACAGTACCTGGAATTCGATGAAAACAAAGACGGTGCACGGCGTCGGGGAGGTGATGCTTCGTTGGCGCCGGCGGCGTCGGTTCCTTACGACCCCAGGGGAGGTGATGTCTCGGTTCCTTACTGCAGCGCAGGGAGGTGAGGCGTCGGTTCCTTACTGTGTCGGGGAGGTGACGTCACGGATGGCGGCGAGGCGTCGGTTCCTTACGATGGTGCGGCGTCGATGGATTCGGGGTCACCCACGTCGAGGATCGGCTCCGCGATGATGAAGCCCTGGCGTCGGTGAAGTCGGGGCTGCGGTGCGAGTCGGGACGGTGCGTCGTGAGCGTCACGAGCGGTGTCCTCGGCTCCGGTGCAGGCAGCGGCCTCGATGACGGCTTCGGAGTCGATGTCGCACGGCGTCGGCAGGCGTCGGGCCTACGGTGCAAGTCGGGGCGGTGCGTCGTGCTCTTCACGAGCGGTGCCCACGGCTTCGGTGCAGGTTACGGCGTCGCTCGCCGGCGTCGGTGTTGCAATTTCCCTCTGTTAGCAGCTAAAACAGCAGTTCCAGATGCAGGCAAACAGAAGGGGTGAAGTCTTTGTGTCCCTGTGACTTCAGGCAGGAGGCAAGCTCTAGTTCAAGCCCTTGGAGATTCTCTTCTTCAAGATGACAAAGCACAGCAAAGTCTTTTCTCCTGTCCTTGGCAGAAAGCAACCACTGCAGGCCAACCCCAATCAGCAAAACAGCACAGGGGCAGTACTCCTCCTTCAGCTTCTCCGGTTCTTCTCCTTGGCAACAGGTTTCTTGATTTCCCAGAAGTGATCTAATTTCCTAGGGGTCTGGGTCCCCTTTTTATACACAGTTTTCCTTTGTTCTCTGAAGGCAGAGAGGCCTCTGCCTAGTCCAAAACCAGTTCTGGTCAGTCCTGGAGCACTTTGTTTTTCTGACTCCTTCTTTCCTTTGTGAGTGAGGGGCAGAGCCATCAGACGCCCGGCAGGAGGTGGAGCCAGCATTGTGGAAGGCAGGCACAGCCCTATTCAGACCCAGGTGCAACTCCTCCCACCCATCCTCCTTCAGGCAGACCTATTCAGCCTAGTGCTGACTCACCCTGCCTCCTGGAATCCCCCAGCCCCTGTCACTCACAAATCCAGACACACAATACACAACCTGAGCAGAGGCAGCTGGATGGTTTAGGCAAGAAAATACCTACTTTCTAAAAGTGGTATTTTCAAACAAAGAATGTTAAAACCAACTTCACTAAAAGATGTATTTTATCATTCTGAGTTCAGGCATACTAAATTCGTTTTTCTACCATGTTCCCTGGGTCAGTTCTGACTATAAAGTGTAATAGTCAGTCTGCCCATTCTGGCCTATGGGGAGCAGGTAGCCTTGCAATAGTGAAAAACGAAAATGGCTGTAATTCACTATCAGGACATGCCACACACACCAGGGCATGTCCTACCTTATACTTACAATGCACCCTGCCCTTGGGCCTACCTTAGGGGTGTCTGATATGAAGATAAGGGAAGGTTTAGGGACTGGCAAGTGGGTGCACTTGCCAAGTCGACATGGCAGTCACAGACTGCACACAGGCTCTGCAATGGCAGGCCTGAGACACATTTTACAAGCTGCTTCTGTGGGTGGCACAACCAGTGCTGCAAGCCCACCAGCAGCATTGGATTTACAAGCCCTGGGCACACGCAGTGCACTGTACTAGGGACTGACAAGTAAACCAATCATCCAATCATGGAGTCACTAATCCATAACACAATTTATCATGGGGAGAGCATATGCACTTTAGCACTGATCAGCAGTGGTAAAGTGCCCAGAGTCATAAAACCAACAAAAACAGGTCAGAGAAAATATAGGAGGAAGGCAAAAAGTTCAGGGATGACCCTGCAAAAAGGGCCAAGTCCAACACAACCCCCTTCCAGCCAAAACGCAGGGGAGACCAATCACTACCCTGATGGGCTTCTCTGCTTTGGGCGATAGAACCTGGACCCTGGCCCACAACAGCAGGGGCATACTCCAGTTCTACGCCAATCTGAACCTATTTGGATCCCTCTGTCCATACTCTCAGGGCCCACCAAGCTAATCCATGGGGAACCCTTCTCCTCACCTGTGGACCCCACCTGTGCAGCACCTAACCTTAGCTTGCTCACAGGTGTGTCCCAACCGACAGACAGTACCCACATGGCCAACACAGATGTGTGGCCTAGTCCACCCCCGGGGTGTGACTTCTGTCCCCCTCCCAGGGGCAACTCTGTCCACCAGGACAGCAAGCCACAGTGGCCACTGACAGCCGTCAGTGATGAGAGCCAGGCCCCAGGCCTTTCATGGCTCTCCAACCTCTGTGGTGTCAGAGAGCGGGGGCAGTAGCCCCAGGTGCCTGGCACCCTTTGTCCACTCTCCCAACCGTCAGGTCAGGTATGACATCCTGACACTGACCCACCAGCCCCGGGCCTGTAACCGGCGGCTGGACAGGAGACTGGGGTGGGCTCTCCCACACCTGGTCCTCCTCCTTGGGGCTCTGCACCCTCCCACCTGGAGCTGTACCCCCTTCCAGAATTGTCAGGGCACCTGTGGCAGGGGTCCTGCACAGCTCGCCCACCAGTTCAGGGGTTCTATCCTGCAACTGGGATCCCAGCATAGGGTCTGTACCCTTAGACTGGGTAGAGGCCAGGGGTGAGGCTGTCCTCTCCCCGCCCCCTTACTGGGGTCCTGCACCCTCCCACCTGGAGTGGTGCCCCCAGAAGACAAACTGGTAGGGGCACTGTTAGCAGCTGCCCCTTCCTCCAGGTCAGGGGGGACACCCTGAACCTGGTCCTCCAACCCAGGGTCTGTACCCTTAGGCTGGACCTGTGCCTGGCAACCCAGGACTTCCGGGAGGGTACACCAACCCCCCCCCAAGGGAAACACACTCCTCTAGAGTTGTGTAATAATCTGCCTGGCGCACCAGGACTTCCTGGGGAGCACGCATGCCCCCCCAGAGGGTAACACATCTCTCATGTGTTGTGTGACAGTCCGCCTGGCGCAGATCTCCCGACCCCTGTCCATCTGACAGCGCGCGAAGATCCCCCAGGACAGAAGTGGTGTCACCATGGTCATTCACTGGTGACTCAGCCCTTCTGGCTGGTCCCTGACCCACTGGTTCTTCCACTGGGGACTCTCTCCCCCTCTCACCCCTCACTCTGGACTTCTGCACCCTCCCAAGTGGAGCGGCACTGCCAGATACCAGAAACACTGGAGCTCCATTTACAGACGCTCCAGGTTCTCTAGACACTAGGAGATCCTCCTCAACAGGCGGCCCATCAGGACAGCCTAGGCTCCCTACCTGGTGTTCCCTTAAAGAACCATCCAGGCTCTGAGACTGGGTTTCGGGCACCTTGGGACACGCAGCCCCACACTCACTCCTTCTCCACTGAGACAGGACGTGAGCCCCTACACCCCTCCCACTACACCGGGACCTAGCTGGGCTACTCTGAACCACTTCCACCACTCTGGGCTGGAAGATACCTGAGCCACTCCTCTTAGGATCACTCCCCAATGCCTTTTCAGACCCTCTGGAAACCACCAAAAGGTCTTCCTCCCTCGTGAGCTCCCTGGGGTCAGAGAACTCACTCTCCAACAGGCGTTGGCATAGCTCTGGAAAACAGGGACTTACAATATGCTCTCCCACAATTGGATCACACAACCCCTCACAGGTGTTAACCAAGTTATCCTTCACCTCACCATCCAGTGCCTCACACATGTACCCCACACCACTCTGCTGAGATTGGCAAGACAGTATCTGACTGTCTCTGTCACTCAACCCACACTCTTCTGGGCGGTCTTCACACTCCCACCCCAGGAATTCAAACATGGGGGAACCACTCTCCCTGCACCTCCCATCTAGAGTCAGTAGAGTGTCCCTCCTGCTACTAGGACCATGAATCCCTGCGTCAGTTTCCCTATTCCTCTCAGGGACACTGCGCACTACTGGAGCTACCTCATGTCCTTGAACCTCCTGGTGTATATTAACCCCTCCAAGTCAGGCACCACATCTCTGGGTGTGTGTACTACTCCCTCAGCACTAGGTAATACAATTTTGCTGCCACCAGAGGGAGGAATCCCTAAGCCCCTGGCTTTGAACTCCAACACCCTCATCATTCTCTCATGCTCTAAAAGCATCTTCCTTTCTTCCATGGCCAACCTCTTACTTTCCAACTCCAATTTCTTATGCTCAAGGCTATCATGGCTTCCCTGTTTTAGTTTGGCCATTTCCATTTCATGCATCCTGCTTTTATCCCTGTCCTCCAGCTCCTCTGGAGACAGGCCCTTTTGAGAAACACTGCTGCCCTCCCTGGAAGGCGCTCTCCTCCCAGTTAAGCCCAATGGCCCCTCAAGCTGCCCATCTAAATTCTCTGCCTCCTCCACAGGCTCCTCGGACTGCCCACTGGCATTCCGTGCTTCCAACCAGGCTCTCAGTGCTTTGTGAAACTCCTCCTTCCTGGTGAGGCCTCTCATAGAGATTTTAAACTTTTTGCAAACAGCTTTGAGTTCTGGCACAGTGTAGGTATCAACCCTATCTTCTTCAAATTCAATATCTGCAGGTGCAATGGATCCTTTTTTGCTCATGGTGAAAATTGGCAGTTCTCAACAAAAATAAAGGTTCCAAGGAAAAAAGTCCTATCAAAATGTATGTGGTCGCGTATTGGTCTGCACTCACTAGTAGTGTACACCAATCACTGTATATGAATCACAAATGCAAGTCCAAATCCTCACCGCTGACCACCAATGTTAGAACTGGGGGTCTCTAGTTGGCAATGGTTTGCACCTTTGTCCAAATAGGGACCCTTGCTTCTAGTCAGGATAAGGGGGAAACACTCCTAAAATAACCCCTGCTCACCCCCTGGTAGCTTGGCACGAGCAGACAGGCTTATCTCAGAGGCAGTGTGTAAAGCATTTGTGAACACATACAGTAATACAGTGAAAACACTACAGATGGACACCACACAGGTTGTTTATGTAAAAATAAGTAATCTTTATATAGACTTATCACAAGACCCAATAGCAAAAATCCACAATACAGTACTCAAAAATAGACTTAAAATGATAGAGACAGTTCACGTTATCTTCAAAAATAGGATAGTCACTCAAATAAAGCTTGTAGCAACAAATAACTCCACTTGGAGTTATCACGACGTCGTGACCGGTGGAAATCCCAAAGTACGGCGCCGACCGCGAGGTGCGCGGCGTCGGGCCTGGAGTCGAGCAGACCCACAAAGAACAGTACCTGGAATTCGATGAAAACAAAGACGGTGCACGGCGTCGGGGAGGTGATGCTTCGTTGGCGCCGGCGGCGTCGGTTCCTTACGACCCCAGGGGAGGTGATGTCTCGGTTCCTTACTGCAGCGCAGGGGAGGTGAGGCGTCGGTTCCTTACTGTGTCGGGGAGGTGACGTCACGGATGGCGGCGAGGCGTCGGTTCCTTACGATGGTGCGGCGTCGATGGATTCGGGGTCACCCACGTCGAGGATCGGCTCCGCGATGATGAAGCCCTGGCGTCGGTGAAGTCGGGGCTGCGGTGCGAGTCGGGACGGTGCGTCGTGAGCGTCACGAGCGGTGTCCTCGGCTCCGGTGCAGGCAGCGGCCTCGATGACGGCTTCGGAGTCGATGTCGCACGGCGTCGGCAGGCGTCGGGCCTACGGTGCAAGTCGGGGCGGTGCGTCGTGCTCTTCACGAGCGGTGCCCACGGCTTCGGTGCAGGTTACGGCGTCGCTCGCCGGCGTCGGTGTTGCAATTTCCCTCTGTTAGCAGCTAAAACAGCAGTTCCAGATGCAGGCAAACAGAAGGGGTGAAGTCTTTGTGTCCCTGTGACTTCAGGCAGGAGGCAAGCTCAGTTCAAGCCCTTGGAGATTCTCTTCTTCAAGATGACAAAGCACAGCAAAGTCTTTTCTCCTGTCCTTGGCAGAAAGCAACCACTGCAGGCCAACCCCAATCAGCAAAACAGCACAGGGGCAGTACTCCTCCTTCAGCTTCTCCGGTTCTTCTCCTTGGCAACAGGTTTCTTGATTTCCCAGAAGTGATCTAATTTCCTAGGGGTCTGGGTCCCCTTTTTATACACAGTTTTCCTTTGTTCTCTGAAGGCAGAGAGGCCTCTGCCTAGTCCAAAACCAGTTCTGGTCAGTCCTGGAGCACTTTGTTTTTCTGACTCCTTCTTTCCTTTGTGAGTGAGGGGCAGAGCCATCAGACGCCCGGCAGGAGGTGGAGCCAGCATTGTGGAAGGCAGGCACAGCCCTATTCAGACCCAGGTGCAACTCCTCCCACCCATCCTCCTTCAGGCAGACCTATTCAGCCTAGTGCTGACTCACCCTGCCTCCTGGAATCCCCCAGCCCCTGTCACTCACAAATCCAGACACACAATACACAACCTGAGCAGAGGCAGCTGGATGGTTTAGGCAAGAAAATACCTACTTTCTAAAAGTGGTATTTTCAAACAAAGAATGTTAAAACCAACTTCACTAAAAGATGTATTTTATCATTCTGAGTTCAGGCATACTAAATTCGTTTTTCTACCATGTTCCCTGGGTCAGTTCTGACTATAAAGTGTAATAGTCAGTCTGCCCATTCTGGCCTATGGGGAGCAGGTAGCCTTGCAATAGTGAAAAACGAAAATGGCTGTAATTCACTATCAGGACATGCCACACACACCAGGGCATGTCCTACCTTATACTTACAATGCACCCTGCCCTTGGGCCTACCTTAGGGGTGTCTGATATGAAGATAAGGGAAGGTTTAGGGACTGGCAAGTGGGTGCACTTGCCAAGTCGACATGGCAGTCACAGACTGCACACAGGCTCTGCAATGGCAGGCCTGAGACACATTTTACAAGCTGCTTCTGTGGGTGGCACAACCAGTGCTGCAAGCCCACCAGCAGCATTGGATTTACAAGCCCTGGGCACACGCAGTGCACTGTACTAGGGACTGACAAGTAAACCAATCATCCAATCATGGAGTCACTAATCCATAACACAATTTATCATGGGGAGAGCATATGCACTTTAGCACTGATCAGCAGTGGTAAAGTGCCCAGAGTCATAAAACCAACAAAAACAGGTCAGAGAAAATATAGGAGGAAGGCAAAAAGTTCAGGGATGACCCTGCAAAAAGGGCCAAGTCCAACACACAGCAATTGAATGTGTGTCACAAAAATGCATCAGGTGAAGGTGCAATTAGGTACGCACCACTTTCTTCTCCAGAGCCCAAAGCTAACTGCTGCGTCAGTGCTTAGTATGTTGTTATGATTCAGAGTTTTAACAATCCTGGAGGACTGACTGAATTTTTTGATTTGTGGAAATCTTCCTGTACTGAAGTGAGGCTAAACCATTTGGACAAACTTGTGATTTATCAAGCAGCTCAATGATAACTGCCTTAACTCCGAGTTTTTTTAAAATAACAGGTTATTAGGATAACAATAAAGGAAAAAAATCTATACATTTTTGGGTGAAATTTACATTCCAAAGTGGATAATTATATAAAACATTGCAATCACTCCATGTGCTGGAGCGAGAATTAGTTTAAATTAAAATCTCAGTTTACGATCATCAGGGCTAATCCCTGCTGTTACACTCTGGTCCAATGGTCCTTTGCTGTTGTTTTAGAGATGATCAAGAGCTGTACATCACATAAACTATAATCATATCACTAATCTATTGTAATCAATAATGAGAGTTTGTTATGAGTTAAAGAGATTTATTAATCACATTTTTATTAAAAGTCACAAGTTAATTCTTATTAATCTCAATCATCAATATGAACATAAATTAATCATCAATATTAGTCTATCAAATAATCATAATTAAAGCATTAAGAGCATTCCATAAAGGAAAGAATCCCTATTCTAGGAATGGAGAGAAAAGGTGTCAGTCAGCACCCGTTAAGAGCTCTAGTTTGAGAGAGAGTGAGAGAGAACAAGCATGAGGTTTTTGCATCAAAAGTCAGCTAAATAAATCAAATCAATTAAAGCAGAAGTTTTCGTAACGAGAGGTTCAAGGGTCTGGATAAGTGAAAAGGTAAGTGGTGACCTACTCTAGGAACACGCGCTATTATAAACAACACATTTTGTCAATGTTGCAGTTTGTGGTTTCCTCTTTCTTCAGCCAACCAATCATCTTTCGATGCTCTCATGGGAACAGGATCACTCCTCGTCTTCACAAAGAAAACACAATGACTCTACATTGCAGCTTTCAGCGTCAGATACTATTTCTTAACATCTAGCAGTTTCATCTGGTCTATTTGTAATTATTTTCCTTGTTCAAAATTATTTTCCCATGAAGGGAATCTTCATATCTAGCTTTCTAAATGGCAAACTTATTCATTTAATCTTTATTTGCTTTACACATGGAAAACTATAAAAGGGAATCTTCATATCTAGCTTTCTAAATGGCAAACTTATTCATTTAATCTTTATTTGCTTTACACATGGAAAACTATAAAAGGGAATCTTCATATCTAGCTTTCTAAATGGCAAACTTATTAATTTAATCTTTATTTGCTTTACACATGGAAAACTATAAAAGTACAAAATAAATTCAGCGCAGTTAATATATTAACAATTAATTTAAAACAGAATACACAATAAAAAACAGCACAGTTAATATATTAACAATAACTCAAAAACAGAGTCTCAGTACCCACTCCCAATGTTTAAACAAAACAAGTTTGAATGTAGCAGCAAAGGCTGTCTAAACCTAAAAACAAAAACCTACTTAATGGTCTGCCATGTTAATGGTTATGATGAGCCGGCACTACCCTCACATATAACTAAGTCCAGGACATGTTCATGGTACAATAAAAGGAAATGCATATTTAAAAGTATACAATTGAACATCCACAACTAGCACATTGCTCTTGAGCAGAAAGTAAGATCTATCACTAGGAACATGATAAACACAATCGACTGGATATAGCCATAGCATAACATTCAGGAGACTGCTCCCTAATGCTCACAGCAGCAGATACATAATTCACAATTGATGACTATATCAGCTGGTTAGGAATGGATTGCAAAAACAACAAGGCATACCTACACTGCCTAAAAATTTAAATATGGGGCCTTTTAAAACTCACTCTACTAGAGCGGTAAATAGTGCAGAAGAAAACAAAGTCCATTCTGCTTTGAACAGACCAATCATCACAAGGGCAGACCCTCCTTTCCCTAATCGGTTGCCCTCTCAGTGGGTAAACCATCCATAAAATGAACTAAATTGAGGCAAAAGCTAGTTAAAATGTACCACTGGTGGATAGATAAAATATCTCTCAAATACGACTGCATGCCGTACACCGAGGCAATGGATAAGTATGAGACCACCAAACTCTTCAAGAAGTCATATCGATCCCTTGCCACCCCACATAATCTGACATTTAGTTCTATTTCAGGTAGTCAAAGGTGAAACACCCCTTAGTAGCTGTAAAAGGATATAACACAGCCAAGGTATCTCAAGCAAGTATTCAAGGTAGAGGTAATCGGCTGTCCCTATTCAGTGCTGCTTAAGGCTTTGTCCAGATTGAGTGCCACAGCAGGATAAGCTCTGCCTTTATGGTATCCTCATTAAAAGACAGGCCTAACTCGCTGTGGCAGATAGAGGTAGAAGTGGATTGAGGGACCAAAAGCATAAGCCTCAAAAAACCATTCTCGGTAACTTACACTTTATCCACCCATGAATACCCCTAAATGTTTGCCCCATGGGTTGCAGCTAACACAGCTTTGGCACTATATAAAGTGCACATTTCTTTCAAGCCTGGCAGAAAACCTAGAGACCGCCCCAGAATTTTCTAGCAAGTGCTGCGATTTAATGTTCACCTGGGGAGTCCAGATACTCCTATCATCAAACAAAACACAAAGGAAGCCAAAAGTAGGGACAACCGGAATACAGACCTTGTTGATACTAAAAATTAAAGATTTAGAAAAAAAATTCCCAATAGTCATAACATACGTTTTCTGGATATTTGTTATGAGGTCCACGTTTTACATAAATTGAGTGAATGCATTTGGGAGAGACTGAAATGCATAGGGCGTGTGGGCCATAAGAATGGCATCATCCACATACAACAGTACAGGAATGAATGTCTTGCCTATCTTGGGAATATCCAGAGGGGGTCAAGCAAGGCCTTCACCAGATCGTTTACATACAGAGAGATGAGAAAAGGGGCCAAGGTGCAACCTTGCCTGACCCAACGCCTGACAGCAAACCTTTTGGTACATTCTCCACTTGGGCCATAACAGACCCTAGCTGATGTGTTCGAATAGATGTTGGACAATAAATGTATAAATTCCATGGTCAACGCCCATTAAAACCAACATAGTCCAAAGCTTACTACGGTTAACGCTACCAAACGTGCTGCTGAGGTCAATGAAGCCTATGTAGGGAACCTCCTGTTTGGCCCTGATGTATTTTCCTATTATCAATTCCAGGTTAAGGCACTGTTCAAGAGTACCGATACCCTTATGAAAGCCATATTCTAAATAAGAGAAGATTGAATTTTCTATGGCCAATGTCTCAAGTCTTTGTAAAAGCACCCTGCCTAAGATTTTATTAGAGAAATAAGCAGGGCTATTGGCCCGTAGCATGTAGGGCTGGCCTTATCACCCTTCTTAAATATTGGGTCTATGACATCCTTGTCCCATGACCTAGATAGAACTACACTGCAAGCCGAATTAAAATCATTAGCAAATAACGGACCCCAGACTAAGGGTTCAGCACAAAAAAAGTCAGTCGGAACTCCGTCCGGACCTGGAGCACTGCCAGATTGGCTGGCAATGACGGCCTGCTGTGTTCCTTCTGCACAAAAATTCGGACAAGTATTATCTCTCCGTACTAACTCAATATTGGAGGAACAATCAACAGCTAGGTCCGAAACAAAAATGTTCCTGTAATGGGCAACCCAATCCTCTTCAGACACCAGTGATGGTAACAATGGCAGATCGTCCTGACTAAGCAACAGAGAATTAATAGTGGCCCAAAATAGCCTAGTGTTTTTAGTCTCACTTGCCTGTAGCAAATTCTCCCATGTCTTTTCTCTCAGGTTAGTTTTCCTCTGTTTCAGAATGAGTTTATAGTTAGTAAGACAGCTGGAAATTAAAGTTGAGTCCTAGGAACGGAATGGAGGGCCTGTTATAATACTAGATGAGCCTTAATACAGGCTCCATCAAACTATCCCTTAGGAGGTCTTGGTTTAAAGGGTCTGGAATTGATCAATAAAGCATGGGCATGTGCACAGATTGTTTCAAATGGCTCAATAATGGTATTTGGTGCAGTGTCCGGTGTTAAACTTGAAAAGCTCCAAGTTAGAGTTAAACAATGATGAAAATATAGTTGGATCAATCCTAGACCATATTAGGCACACTCGCTTCAGGCGGGGAGCCTGCATATTTGTAAGGATAGAGCCAGAAAAAACCAACTGGCCTTTTATCATCACCTCCATGGTCACCAAATTATGATCGCTATGGCAGGACAGAATGACAGCATAGTAAGTTATAAACTCAGATATCACAATGTGACCAATAGCGGATTAACTTATTCATTTGTTAGCATCGAACACTGTGCAAGTAGAAACATTTTGTAGAATTAGATGAAATCATTTATGCAACTATTATTCATTATGAAAAACATGCTCGTGGAAAGGTCAGGAAATAAAGTTTTTATACGACTTAGCATTTCTATCAGCCATGTCAGCTGTCAGACACCTTTGCTTCGGCCATTTGAGGCCAAGTAAGGGTAAATATGGTTGCCTACTACAATTTTTGCATTTCAACGCATTTTATTTTTTTTTCATTAAAGCTCACACGTCAATTCTGCACATCATTTATAAACTGCGTTATTTTCTCGATATTATTGAACGCTTCCCCTACAGGTTATGAGGATAACAATAAAGAAAAAAAAATTGATACATTTTTGGATTAAATTTACAGACCAAAGTGGCTAATTATATGAAACATTGCAATCACTCCATGTTGAAAATCCTGTTTTATTTGCTTTTCTCCAGTCTGGAATCAGTACTGTTTAATTGTCTACTGCAGTGGAATCAGAAATCAGAAACAAAAATCACTTATATTTATGTGTAAACAACAAACACAAGACAATTGCCTCAAGTAGGCCAATTTCTTCTAAGATCTGGTCAAACCTCGCATATTTTCTTGTTTCTTGTTCTTTAAAGTGCTTACCTCAAATGGCTTAGTCATTACCGGCACTTCTGACCCTGGAATCACTGCTGGGCCAAATCCTGTTGCGAAATATGGCCAGGATATTGAACTAAAACCGATATTCTTTAATTATACCGGGTTTTGGGGCCCGTTAGTAGACACCATAAATTTTGTGGAATTATATTTGTATTAAACCTATAATAGGTGCAGCTGTCAACCATTAGAAGCCAATGATGAGTAAATATAACATTGAACTAATTAAACGGAGGAATTGGCAGCTCACCTCTGAGTGTGGAACACTGTTTAAGCTGTAGGTCTTATTTAAACAAACTCGTCGTTATTACGTGCAAAGTGCTAAGCTTTGAGGTTCTTCCACTTGAATGTGCAGCGCTGTAATTAACAAATTTTATAAATCTTCAGTAATTATTCTAATCTGTTTTATTTACAAAGGTATCTTATCGTGTTTCCTCTCCAAATTTCATTATGGTGGTTTCACATTGCACTGCTGTGAAATCTGCTCTCGTTGTATATTTGAATGCACTATCTCTCTGAGTAAGAGCGAACTACTGGTGAGAAAAACGTTTTATGCCGTCAATATTTGTGAAAATAATTCCCTCTGCATACTGGTCAAAATGTGCTTCAATTTAAAGTGCTGAATCTCAGGTTTGCCAGACCGTTGTCTGTACTGATACTAATTCAAGGGGGAACATTTAAAAAAATGTATTTATTGTCCCCCCCCCCTACAAGAACACAGACAAACAGAAAATTGCAAAGAGAGAGGGTACATTTCATGCTATGAGAGACAGTACAAAGCGCAGAACGCCTAGCATCACAGCAGACTAAGCAGATGAAGTGGAAAGGGAGTAAGGACATGTGATAATTATACTCAATAGTAGATTGCCAAAATCAAGTGGTTATTTAGGGGTAGGTAATGGATTTTGCACTTTGGGGAATATTCCTAAGTTTTGCCAGCTTTCTAGTTGCAGTGGCGGCTCGCCGAGGGAGTGGTGCGGGGCGGTGGTGCGGGGTGGGGAGGGGCAGGGTGGGGGGTAGTGGACTCGGACGTACGACGGACAGAACTCCCTCTGAGTTCTGTCTGTCGTATGTCCGAGTTCACTACCCCCACCCTGCCCCTCCCCCACCCTTCCTCACCGCCCCACTCCCTCGGTGAGCTGCTACTGTCTAGTTGTACTGTTGTCCTCAGCACTGGTTGTTAATAGGTTTTGGAGGAGCTTTACCCCTAAGCTTAGCCTTTTAGTCTTTATGAGATCTTTGGGGTGTTTTTTGACAATGGCCATTTTGTGGGGACGATGCTTCGATTAGCATTGAAAAGATTGGCCCGATGTGCCCTATTATCTATAAAAACATGCCACAAGTGCATCCATGCAGCGGGCGTGCTGCTAAAGGCAAGGTCGTCTGTGCCCATCTGAGAACAAACAGGACCTGGGGACAAACACTATGCCGAGGGAGGTGAACATTCCTGAGGAGGTGAAAAGAATAAGGCAGTTCAACTTTTTGAGTTGCGACATAGTGCTGCAACACTACCTACGCACATGCGAGGTAAGTTTATGGAATTTAATATACTTTCCTCCAGTAACTACTCTAATAACGAAAGAGAAAGTCCCACTCGAGTGAATTTGAAAACCATGATGGTGTCTAGAATTGCCTCCATGGCACCTAGTTTCAGGCTGAGTTGAGGTTGAGCTGATGAATGAGGAAAACAAGTTGCACAAATTGACCTCCCTTGTATAAAACCTGATTGGCCTGAGAGGCCAATGTTAGGGAACATCTGGAGCAATCTGAAAGTAGGGTTTTGGATGTGCCAGGAAGTGTGGCGCCTTGCTGTATGTGCGTATGGTGTTTGTAGTGTGAGTGTGACACGGTGCTACCAGGTCGGAGGAATTACCCTATAACCCCCGTATGTGTGTGGGTGTAAACCCGCACAAGTTACTGAAAAGCCAAGTCCTGGGCACACGTTTATAGAGTAAAAACAATGTTTGTTGATGTTCTGTGCAATTGAAGAGTTGTCATTTAAAGTCCACTCAAATAGTAAATGTTTATAGTTTAATCTCAATCGCAAAAGGACAACCAGCCAACACGTGTTTCGTCACAATGGGAAGTATCCCGTGACTTCTTCAGGGCTGTAATAGGAAGCGTCGATGTCTTTGGGGAATCGCTCCGCCGATGATAATTCCGACCCGGCTAGTCTGGTTAAAAGAAAGTGATAGTGAATTCCAAAATGCTGGCAGGGAAGCTCCGAAAAACGAAGATCCCACAAGTGAGTAACTGAGTATCCGTAGGTCGGTGGGTAAACGTCTCAAAAGGATCTTGAGTAACAAGGGAAACCTTTGGGATGGAAGTGGGGAAGCTCTAGGGTGGCGGAGATCCCGAAAGTGAGTGCGGCATGCAGGCACTGCTTCGTCTCTGTTCCGGATAAGGACCTTACGTTCGCGCTCAAGATCCTTTAGGATTGGCAGACCCGCCCTTCCACAGGCTGCAGGCTCTCACTTTCGGGATCTCCGCCACCCTGGAGCTTCCCCACTTCCATCCCAAAGGTTTCCCTTGTTACTCAAGATCCTTTTGAGACATTTACCCACCGACCTACGGATACTCAGTTACTCACTTGTGGGATCTCTGTTTTTCGGAGCTTCCCTGCCAGCATTTTGGAATTCACTATCACTTTCTTTTAACCAGACTAGCCGGGCTGGAATTATCACCGGCGGAGCGATTCCCCAAAGACATCGACGCTTCCTATTACAGCCCTAAAAAAGTCACGGGATACTTCCCATTGTGACGAAACATGTGTTGGCTGGTTGTCCTTTTGCGATTGAGATTAAACTATAAACATTTACTATTTGAGTGGACTTTAAATGACAACTCTTCGATTGCTCAGAACATCAACAAACATTGTTTTTACTCTATAAACGTGTGCCCATGACTTGGCTTATCTAGAGCAATCTATCAGCCAGTACCCTGGCCTGGATCTTAATATCTGTTTTAATTAGCTAAAGTGGTCAGTAGGACTCACATTGTTTGGGTGGTAATACTTGTTTTAAAATGGTGGTTAAAAGCACCTCCCAAAGTGAGAGGCCATCAGTCGTCTGAGCTTCCTTATCCATTGACAACAGATTTGGAGCAAGGATGTGAGCATATTCTTTATAGAATTCACTAGGGAGCTTGTCACTGCCTGGTGCTTTACTACTGGGCATACTTGATATTAATTAGCACCTTGATTTTGTCGAGTGTAATAGGCTGATTTAAGAATTGGCAGTGGGATCTTCTAGGCAGACCATTGCTATTTGTTCAATACAACATGTGAAATCAGCTTGATTGTGGTTTGTTTGGGATGTCTATAATTGTGTATATAAATCACAGAATTCAGCCAGTATATGTTCAGCGTCATAGGCTGTGTCTCCTTCTCCAGTTGGCATTTGATCTACCTCATTTGATGCCCATGAACGACAGAAGAGCTGGGTAAGAATTTTATCAGTACATTCATATTCTTTATAAGTGTGGGCTGTTGCATTTTTGCACAAACCTTTAAGTTTGCATTATGGTATATCATTGTATTCAGAAAGATTATCATGGATCTTGGCCATTGATGTAGGGTTGGGTGTTCAAATATAGGAAGGGTATGTTATCTGATGAGCTGATCCAGATGCCACACTGTTTAGTCATACAGCTTAAGTCCCATTGAATAATAGCTATGAAAGTCTCCCATTGGTTACCTTTGCTGTTCACTGAGTTCTCCTTAATTGTAATCAGGTCTCTCAGTTTTCCCCACTGATAGTGCAGAGCGCCAGGACACTTTCCCGAGTAGCACTGCGCTTTAGAAATGCCTTTTACATTACAGTACATTACATTACATAATCAATAATCATGGCTCTGAGCTAATCTCTAAAACCAGGCTCAAGTAAGGCCCCTTCTGGGAGATGCCAGCTGAATGCTTCATGCTGTGTGTCCGGGAAGTGGATTGTGAGTAGGACTGGTGAGTGACTTAAGAGTATTCATGCAAGGTGGTCAATAGATGTAGGCCAGGTGCATATATCTTTAGTGGCAATCCAGTAGTCTAACCTAGGCCAGGTATTGTGTGTGGTGAAGATGTAAGGGCCCTCACATGCCCCCTGGTGTCTGTTATATCATATGCCGATCAAGTTAAGTGTTGAAAGTATATTATTCAATAGTAAAGTTGCAGTGAATTTGGGGTGATTCTGCATGTGTGATTGATCCAGATTTGGCCTGGGTGGAGTTTGCGGAGTTGCGCTATGCGGACCTCTGCAAAGTGCCCCAAAAACTCTGTCAAACTATGCAGAGTTCGGCAAGTGGGCAGGGCTGCTCGCCGGGCCGTTTGCGTGATGTATTATGTTTTCTTCCACGCGAAGTGCATTCTTGCACCGGAAATAGTGCGTGAAAGACACCACGTGGTTTGCATGAGCGTGGCAATCTTGTTTTTGCACTGTTTATGGTGCTGGACCTATTTTATTAAATCTTTCTTTAATCTCTTTCGTCCTCCCCCTATCTAACTTATCTACCCCTCATTTGTATTTATTATATTAGTGTATGTCTTTGTGTTTGTGCATTTTACATTTTTAAAAATAATTTGGGGTGTTTTTTGTGACTTTTGTACTTTTCTCATTCTTCGCTTTACTGCCTCATTTTTTCCCTTCCTTTTCCTGTTTTTATCTTCCCCCACCCAGCGCCATGGCAGAGCAGGAGAGTGGCAGCGCCAGGCCCCCCTGATCCACCCGCAGCACCAGCCACCTACCTTGAGGTCAGTGGCGCAGTGAAGGGGTGCAGCCTGTGCCATTTTTTCAGAGGTGGAGGTGGCTGCACTAGTTTTTTATGTACAGTACCACCTCCCATCCACCCTGGCTGCAGGCGGCAGGCCTGGCAGTGGGTACAGCCCCTGGGAGTGTCAGCAGTGCTGGAAGAGGGTGCGCCAGGGGGTGCACCACAGCTCTGGGGACCGACGCACCCAACAACACCTGACACACCAGTACGTCGACATCTTGGACAGGGAACAGGACCTGCCCAATCTGCTGGGCATGGAGGTTGCGGGGCTTGGTGAGTAATATTGATTTATTTGTTGTGTTCTTTGCGAATATTTTTTTTCCAAATAGCAAGCATGCTTCTCACACTCGGAGGTAAGTTAAGCTTATGTTACAAATATTATGTGATCGTCTAGCAAGGTGCTCAGCATTACCTAATCTTACTCATTGGTGCTTGCTTGGGCTGATTATTTAAGAAGTCATGCAGAGACTCCTCTGTCCTGTCACTAAGATAGTGGTATTATTAGTATTAGTGAGTGAGCGCTTTCTCTCACCTCTCTGTGCCTTTTTTTGTAGCTCATACAGTCCCAAGCAATCTCCCAGTGATGTGTAGTATGGATGCATATATGCACTGAAAAAAATGCAGACTAAATTGGCCCGTCAAAGGGGGTTGAGAGATTGAGAATGAGAATGAGATGAGAAGCAAAGATCATTAACTGTAATTTATTAGTAGTTTCAAAATGTAGTTTGGGAAATTTGGAACAGGGTTAGGTTTCGGAAATTAGTAATATAGGCTATCTCATTTAGAAAAGGTCAGTGTTACTGCATTTGCCTTTCCTTGTCAAAATATGTTTGGGGAGATTATTAACTGTACCCCTAATCTTTTTTTATTTTATTTTATTTATTTCTTACATCAGCATCCAGGGGCATGCAGAGGGCTGGGCCTTGAACCAGAGAGGCGGGTGATGGAGCCGGGGGTACCTCCATAAGTGCCTCTGCAGATGGCTCTGCTGGCCCCAGTAAGTCCTCCTATTAATATTATCATTATTTCCCTAACATTTACCGCTCCACATTTAGAATTATTTTTCCCTTTTTTATTTTTACTGTGCCTGTCTCCTAATTCTTTTCCAACTCCTCTTCGTTCAATCTGTTTCCTAAATTCCTCTTATCCCAGCATTATCCTATTTACTTATTTTCTATATTTACAGTTTCTGTACTTGACTTCAAACTGTCTGTAGTAGTCTGTCTGAATCTTCCTTTCTTCTGCTTTGTCAGTAAACTTTCCCTCTCCCCTTATACAGCTTGTGGACTTGTACTGTAAATTAGAGAACACATTTTAGCTCAGGTACTCTACTGTGAGGATTGCATGAACAAGTAAGGTATTCTACTCATGTTTTTTGTTGAGAAGGCTTTCTTGTACTTGCTCATGCTCAAACAGTATAATGAGAGAGTGGCCATGGTCATGGTGGACCCCCAATGTTGTCTATGTATTATTATCATAGTATACCAGCAGCTGATGACAGTGCAGCACTGCTGGAAGTATGAGGACGGCCCTATTGCATTTGCCAACCAAGACCATATGTCTTTCAATGACCAATTATTCCATCCGTTCATTAGACTTCTATAACTCAGATTCATCATAGCTCTGCTTCTCCATTACAATACGTTTTTGGTTGGCTAGACAACCTGGCTTTTAAACATTACCAAACAAAAAAACGGCCAACGTGATATTTTGATAGATGATACTGTAACCGAACTGTAGTGATGTATTGTGATTGTATTTTGCTAAAAAAATAATAATAGGGGGAGGCGTATCTGGCATCTAAAATGAGTAATGTTTTTCTAGCTACACAGATCACCAGTGTCATGGTCGGCAGCGAGAGCGCCAGCGGAGAGGATGCTGCAGTCGAAGGTAGGGTCCCAGAAGTAGCAGGGACGGGCGGTGGTAAGTCACATTGCTTGCTTATTGACAATTAGTAATATACTCACTGCAAGGATGTTGACTAGTGAACACCCCACTTTAGAAGATACAGCAGGAGTTCAGTAGTTAGTGCCCTCTTCTATCTCCAACTCAGCAGACAAAGGTTCATAATAAACTTTAACAACAATGGGTTGATGGAAAAGGGAAAAAAGGATGGAATGAGATGGGTGAAATGTAATATGAGTGAAAGGGTGTGTGGAGGTAAGGATGCATATAGGTGGGTGATATGATGCATGGATGGGTGAAGGATGGATGAAAGGGTA
Organism: Calotriton arnoldi; assembly: GCA_963921515.1. NCBI lineage: Eukaryota > Metazoa > Chordata > Amphibia > Caudata > Salamandridae > Calotriton > Calotriton arnoldi. The sequence goes on along the minus strand of CAWUFW010004187.1, from coordinate 1,512,017 downwards.
TATGGGTGAAAGGATGCCTGCCTCAGTGGGTGAAAGAGTATGAGTAAAATGATGCCTGCCTGGGTGGATGAAAGGAATGCTCGGTGGGTTAAAGCAGCATGGGTAAATGGGTGAAAGGATGCGTGGGTGGGTAAATGGATCTTGGTGAAAGGTTGTTTGAAAGCCATGTTTAGATGGATGGATAAATATGAATGGATGGTTTTCAATGGTGAAATACTGGATGAGAGAATGTTAAGTTTAAATGGTGTGTATCAAGGCCAAGGGTGAAGAATATTAGAACAATAAAATGTTGAATGGATAATTGCGTGTATGAAGAAACAAGGGAGGTCTTCTTGATAGGGGTGTGCTCACCTACATCATTTGCTTGGAATGGTTTTATCAAAGCTTTGATTCAGAGGGTTGGGGTGGTATTTCTGTCTACTCCATTGCCTCACAATAGTTTTAAAGCGAGGCAGATCTTATGTATCCCACCCATCTTCAATCACCTCCCTCCCTATGAAGGAAGTGGCCCTCTAGGGCCACTCAGGTTTTCTCACAACCACCTGCTATGCCTTCCCAAGAATGAAGAGTCGGTCAGACAGTAGAGACTACAAACTTACATGTTTATTAGAAATGCTCTGCAGAGGAGTCCATCATGACCTGCACCCTAAGATGTCTGCCGAGGGACTGACTCCCCAACAGTCTACAGTGAGTAATCATTCTTCCCCAGGAGCCTCCAACCCCGCCCACCATGGAAAACTACCGGCCTGGGCCGAACATGAACAAAGGAGGCATATGGAGATGAGCTACCACCTGCCAGATGGGTACATGTTATCAGAGACCCAAGACCACTGTGCTGGGTCTCAGCGTCTCCTAACGTGGGAGCAGAACTACACACTTAGATTGGTATGTGAGAGCAGAATGGTCTCCTCATTAGCAAGTCGGGAAACAGCCTTGAACAGAAAGAAAAAATAATAACGAAATACAGTGTTCTGCTGAGGCAAGCATTACGAGCCATGAGGCCTAACTCAGGCACAGTCTAAGCAGCCTAATAAAGATTACGAAATGCAAAATGGAGTCACACTCGCTAACCGAAGCCTGCACATTACGGGGATAACTCAGTGGGTTGCATAACGTGAATACAACTGGCATCTATTTAGCCACACATTGCTAACCTAATATAACGTGAAAGGAGTACATTGCAGGGATGGGATTTTAAAACCTAACAGACCCTCCTTTTAGCATGGGTGGCTAAATGCTTTATTGCTATTAGGTAGGGTCTTTACAATTCTGAGGGAGAGGAATAAATTACATGGTCACTCGGTAACAAGGGAAAAATAAGCAACACATGAGCATTGAAATCATTTAATACTCAAAGATGCCCTCATCAATGAGCATCAGATCCTGAATTTCCTGCATCATCATAACAGAAATTTTGTTGTCACTTCTTGGCAATGTTGGGGTAGGGGTAAGTTTACTCATACAATAGGTGCAACAGGCTGTAAGGCAATGAATGCATAAGCAACAGGTAAAGATAACTCCAGCGATTGCTATTAGGACAAGGAATATCTTCCAACCCCATGATGTCACCAGACCCCAGAGCCACCCTGTGAGGGACCATGAACCATTATCCTGATGAATATCCGAGGCAAGTCTGTGTAATTTCTGTATTGCGGAATGTACAGTAGGGGCGCTATCAGGTATGTACACACAGCAGCTGCTGCCGATGACACGACAGGCTCCACCCCTATCAGCCAGGATGACCTCTAAAACCATCCTATTTTGAAGAGAAACGAGCCTCGTAGCCTGAAGCTCGACTGAAATATTGGTCAGTATACCAGCAGTAGTATTAATAACTCCCTCGACTACTCTAGCAAGGCGACAAATATTACGACTATTGAACAGGGGACCCCAAAACGGCAGAATGCCCTTCATTATATCAGTAAATTGCTGCAGGGAGGTATCTGTCTGATCAATATCGTCTGGATCAACCACTCTCCTAACTTGGTGTACCTGAAAATCCCTACGCTGTAGTCTATGATCCTTGTGGTAATTGGACGGTGCAATGTAAACGGGAGGCAAGAGAAAGGAAACATAACACCGGCCAGACCACCCTCTCGGAGGCCAGGTATAAGCCTGCTCCCCACAGATGAAGTATACATTCGGAGGCGTAAGCAAAGGTGGGCTGCTAGTAGTGTTCAATCTGTATGTATAGTTACAATGACTCTGTCCTACTGAAATGTTCCCTATTCCTTCAACACAGAAACTAGCTGTTGCATTGATCACAGGGACAGGCATTGCTTTGTCTTCAGTGATATTGCGCTCCTGGAAACATTTAAAGTATTCAGTGACATTAAATCCTTGGAAATCTAACATTTCATTTCGAAACCAGGTGACAATTTCGTGAGCTTCGAATATGTTCATACAAGCATCTGGGTGCAGGGTACCCTCCTTGCCATCTGCCCCGGTTGGATAGCCCTGGTGTATCACTATATACTCCAATACTGCTTCGTAGTCTGCTTGCACCATTTTCATAACGTCAGCGTGATAATGCATGTATACCATAGAGAGCAGTTGGAGCCAGGCTTCACAGCTACCCAAATATGACAGGGGCAATGAGACCAGCAAATCATTTTTATGTATAACTGAGGGAAGCAGCCCACACACCCAACAATTTGTGACATTAGTAGTACTGTGTACCTGATAAAGCATCTGAACAAAAGCATTTTGTGCATAAGTCTGTCTATGTCTCTCCTTATGTGGGGCCAGTGTGACAAACGAGTGCTCTGCTGGAACCGGGGTAGTCCCTATCAAGGTGTGCACAGGATGTTGCTCCTCTAAGTACCAGACCACCCCAAATACGATCATCAAAGAGAGCAAGATTATTACAACAAACACTATTTTACTCTTAGTAGACCAGGAGGACCAAACAGGACCACCTGGAGTGGGACGCGGAGACGCAAAGGGCTGCTCCTCATCAGGGATAGGATGACCAAAGGGATACATTTGGGAAACTTCAAGGGCAACTTATAGGTGTCAAGAGGGAAGGAAAAATTCACGGGCTAGAGCCACTTATTGCAACAACAGTACCAGAGGGCACAAGTCACCCAGCGTCCTTTTAGAGCCTCGCTGGCAAGCTCCTATTGTTCATGAACGACGGTTCTATGAAGCACTCCCACGGAGGAGCTGCCCGATCGCAGCTCTTGCAGAAAAAAAAATAATCCTTCTTCTTTCAGGATAGGGCAACCTCCCTCCTGGGCAAATGCCCTCAAATATCCTGTCCAGTGTCCAAGGCAGTGCACCAGTGTTGCTCACCCTAGTCTAATACAGGCACCTTAGGCACAGCACCTGCGCCCTAAGCTCAAGTCCTTCCCTAACTCCTAGACTAATCGGCTGGTGCACCGTCCTTTTTCCGGGGCCTCAGATTATACTTTGTAACTCCAGGCACAGTTTCATCAACAAAAAGGGGCAGAAACCCAGGATCAGATGTGCATCGGGACTCAGATTCCGGTGTGTTAGAGACGTGTTATCCGGGGCGGCCCTTATCTCTGGTCGGATCGCCTCAGACAGAACTGCATCACTTTCTTCTTCCGTCTGCGCCCACCTCACCCCGGCGTCAGAGAAGGGAAGGAAGTGTGGCACCTTCTCACACTCCTGATCTCTGATGCCTTCGTTGACCCAATGGTCGTACGGGAGCGGGAGAGGCACCCTCTTCACATGAGATGTATGGGTCCAGTGCTTTCTGCCGTCCACCTTTACAGCTGTTCTAGTGGCGAGAAGTACGATGACTGGCCCCTTCCACCTCGGCTCCAGGCTGCTCTTTCGTTGGAAGTTTTTAATCATCACATAATCGCCGGGCTGTATGCAATGCCCTGGCCCCTCTGGTACTGGCTGCAGCATGGCTTGTATCTGTTGATGAAGAGAACGAAAATCTTTAGACAATTCATACAGGTAGTCTACATGCAGGGGGTACTCTATCTCGGAAAAGCGCTTGGGTCTGAGGATGCCCCAAACATTAGCAGGGCGTCCGAAGACCACCTCGTAAGGGGACAAACCCTGTTCTAGAATGCGCTGTTGCTCTGGTAGATAATAAAGCCAAGGGTAACGCATCTGGCCATCGCAGTCCTGTGCTTTCTTGGATCTTTGCTAGCTTCAGTTTGAGAGTACCATTGTACTTCTCAACCAGGCCTGCCGACTGGAGGTGATTCGCTGCATGAAACTTTTGTTTAATATGCAAACCTGTGCACACCAATTCAATGACTTTTGCATTAAAATGACTTCCATTGTCACTCCAGATCATGCGTGGCAACCCATAGCACGGGAAGTACTCTTTTAGAAGTGCCTTCGCCGTCTCTTTAGTGGGATAAGCCTCAATCCATTTACTGAATGTGCAGATCACTACTAGCACATACTTAAGGTTATTAACTCGTTCCATTTCGATGAAATCCATCTGGAGAACCTCGAAAGGGAAGGAAGGCGGTGCAAAATTACCAGCGGGTGTAGGGGTACCTTTCCCAGGGTTATGCTTCAGACAAATGATGCAATGCTTCACTAAATGCGTGGCTGTCTTAGCGATATTATCATTCTGCCATACTGGGTCCAGCAACTTTCATATTCCTTTGGCACTGATGTGCGCCGGGCCATGGGCCATGGTAACAACAGGGAGCACATATGAATTAGGCAGCAACCATCGCTGCTTCACTGACAAGTCAGTCCAACACCCATCCTCATCCAAGCGACCTGTTCTCTCCTCCCACATTGCTAATTCATCTAAAGTCACCTCACCCTGGATTTCCCTGACATTCTCCAATGTTTCTTCGAACATTCCATTGTCTGGAACTCACCTAGTGGGACCTGCCACCAACATCTTTGTCATCTTTGATCGAGCTGTATCCTTAGCTGTCTGGTCTGCGAAAGCATTTCCCCTCCCCACATCATCTGTAATAGCCTTATGAGCGCTACATTTCACTATTGCTAACTTACTGGGAAGTGTCAATGGAGACAGCAATCTATGTATCAATGGCCCGTTCTGAATCCGCAGTCCATGCAAAGTCAAGAACCCTCTCTCTGCCCAGAGGCGCCCAAAATGATGGGCCACCCCAAAGGCGTACTGGCTGTCGGTGTAGATAATAACAGCCAGTCCCTCACTCAACACACAAGCCCTGAGGAGGGCAACCAACTCTGCAGCTTGGGCGGATTGGTGTGGGATATGGGATGTCTCAACTACAGTGTGTAACGTTGTTATTGCATAGGCTGCAGTGGTGGTGCCATCTGGTAACTTGAAACAAGAGCCATCGACATATAGTTCCCCAGATAAGGGAACATCAGTCAGGTCTATCCGTCCCTTCGTTTCTTCCTCAGTCCGAAATAAACAATCATGGACATCATTGTCCTTTTCTTCCGAAGGGAGGGGTACTAACGTGGCTGGGTTCAGAGTAGCACATCTTTTGATGGTAATGTGCTGGGCAAACAGGGTTAGTTCATAACCAGTCAGACGCGCACAAGTAAGGTGCTGCATCTTTGTCTTATTCAATAGTGTATCCACAGCATGGGGTACCATTACTGTGAGAGCAGTATCAAGGACGAGCCCTGCCGATTGCCTGATAGAAACTGCCACCGCCGCGGCAGCTCTCAGACAGCTCGGGAGCGCTCTGGCGACATTATCAAGCATGGCAGAGAAGTAGGCGCATGGTCTCTGCTTACCACCGAAACCCTGTGTTAGAACAGAAAGCGCGCAACTGTCCACCTCATGCACGTAGAGCAAAAAAGGCTTCTGGTAATCAGGAGTACCAAGCACAGGAGCAGAGCAAAGCGCAGTCTTTAATTGCTCAAAAGCTTGCTGGCATGCAGGTGTCCAAGGCAGGGGTTCATGCACATCTTTTGTGGTCAGGTAAAGAAGGGGTTTTGTTAGTAGGGAGTAAATAGGGATCCAATGCCGACAATACGATGTTATCCCTATAAACGCTCGTACCTCGCGTTGGGTTTTAGGGACAGACATGTTAGTAATGGCAGCTATGCGCTTGGGTGTTAGTCTGCGACCCTCCTTCGACAGTAGGTGGCCTAAATAGGTGACCTCCTGTCGACAACACTGAAATTTGGAAAGCGACACCTTGTGTCCATGATGCGCCAGATGCAACAATAATTTAACTGTGGCGTCTTTGCAACCATCCTCATTGTCCGAAGCAGTAAGGAGGTTGTCAACATACTGCAACAGCACATTACCAGGGGGAAGCTCCAAAGAGTCCAATTGAGCTTTCAAGGCTTGACTATAAATACTAGGGCTTTCAGTATAGCCTTGTGGAGCATGACAGAATCTAAAGCTCCGACTGGCTATTGCGAATCCAAACAGATATCTGCTATCTGAATGGATCAGTATGCTCAAGAAAGCATTTTTTAAGTCAATTACAGAGAAAAATGTTGCTGATGGGGGAATTATTGTTAAGATTGCTGTAATGTCCGGGACCACAGGGTATTGGGGAACTACAATCTTATTAACCTCTCTGAGGTCGATCACAAAACGGTAAACGTCAGGGTGGGCATCAGAAGAATCCAAGGGTGCCTTTTTAAGAACAGGAAGAATAGGGCTATTACACACATTCGCCGCAGTCTCTTCAACCACACCAGACTCAATCAAATCCTGTATTATTTGCAATATGTCCTTTTCCCCTGCCTGGGATATCTTGTACTGGGGAATGCATGGCAATTTAGCATTGTCTCTGATCTGTATAGAAACTGGCAGGATCTGGCGCAACCCCACGTCCATGTCTCCTGTAGCCCATAAAGTATGTGGCACATCTCTAAACTCAGCTGGAAGGGGGGGCTTCCTTCGCAAAACACTGTTTGGCACGGATGTATGACGATATCACGCATGCATTACATCGCATGCCATTAGATCGCAGTTTTAACAACGCAAGACGTTACAACGACTTGTGTTGGAGGGCGCTGGACTTAGGAGTAGTTTAATTTACTATTCCAACTCCAGCCTACGTACAGTAGGGAAGGTGTTGGATAGTAAATTAAAGTACTCCTTGTCCTATAGCGCCCTCCAGTGCAAGTCGTTGTAACGACTTGCGTTGTAAAAACCTCGATCTAATGGCATGCGATGTAATGCATGCGTTCTAAAGGTTGTTTACCGTTTGGCACGGGCTACCTGCGGTCCAATAGTCATGTAAACACCGTCTGGAGAACAGAAGATTGTCGCATGCAACCTTTTTAACAAATCGAGTCATAACAAATTTTCCCCGCAATTTGACGTTAGTAAAAATGGTGAATCGACCGTGAAGGGGCCAATAGTCAAAGTAAGAGCCTTGGAAATGAGGCTAATGACCGGTATGCCTGAGAAACCCACCGACACATTGTTTTGGCCAGATAGAGCTGCCCCCGGGACCAGTGAACGGGAAACAGAGCTATTCATAGCGCCTGTATCAACTAAAAAATGTCAGTAGTACCCTGTAAATCAGCAGTGACATAAGGTCCATTCTGATATATAGGCACAGCAACCGGTCCCTCACCCTGTCCTCGGCTGTCCTAGCTGTGAGACAACCCAGTCACTTCGTCCATGTCATAATCGTCATGATAGTACTGCCGTCCTCTGGGGCGTCAAAATAATTCCTGCTCTGCCTATTGTGTGATGTATCCTCTGACTGCATCCCCCCTCTACCTCCTGTTCCACGTCCGTGTCCTCGAAAACCTCGACCCCTCGGGGCCTCACCCTTCTGTAACAACTCCGGAAACTCATTCCGCCAATGTCCCTCCTGTTTGCAGTCCGCACATTGATTGAGCCCAAGGGGTGCGTTTGACGCACCACCTCTGCCAGATCGGGGCGGCCGTTGGGCCGAACCCGAACCTCTACCTCGTCCATTTCCCCTCGCAACTTGCTGCATCAATACCCTCGTCTTCAAATCCTTCGACTTTTTCTCCACCCTTTCCTTGTCCTCATTCTCTCTATGTTCGTAATATTGTGCCATACTCAATATCACGGACGGGGATGATGTCATCCAAGTACTTTCCGAAGCCTGCAACCGTGTTGCAATCTCGGGAAGTAAGTTAGTGACAAATCTGTTGACAAATAAACGAACACCACCCTCCTGTGACAGGTCCTGTCCACTAAAATCTAAAAATACCCCGTCAAATCTGGTGAAGAAATCCGACACACTTTCATCCTTCTTCTGGCGACACGCAGTCAACTTATCCCAATCCACCCTTTTTGGCGGGATAAGTGAATGCATGTATGTGATAATACGCCCTGGCAAAGCGAGGAGCTCTGCTTTCGGCTTGTCGCCGGGCTTACGCTCCTTATCCCAAGCCCTGATCTCATCCCATGTTCCCCCCAACTCTAGTGCATGATCCTGCGTATGGACTTGCCTCCATATGTCCACTGGTACCAACAGGCCAAAAAACAACTCTATGTCAGCTAACGTCATTACTGTGGAGGAGGCTGCCTCCGTCAATTCTTTATAGTATGCAGTAGGGTTTTTTCGGAGGGTCCTGCAGCTGGTTCATTAAGGATAGGACCTCACTCCTCTTCCAAGGATTATAAATCCATTGCTCCTGAAACCGAGCGTCGACCCGTTGTCTAATCACAGCATTGGTGGAATCGCGCAGTTCTGGAATTTCAGGGTGGTAAATGGGATGAACTTCTCTCATGGGATGCTGTGTCCCCATTGTCGGAACCTTCTGGAGCAATCTACCTTGGTAGCCCACTAGTGTAGTTATATTGCTACAAACCTCATTGGGAGCCATACCTGCAGCATCTACCCTATCCTGTATGTCATATATTATTTGCGGTGCAACAAACACCTTGAAAACACTGCTCCCACAAATCTATCAGCATCGCTGACATGTGCTTAAGGGCATGCTGCTGTATAAACGGCTCGTAATCTTTCATCACACTCCACACATCCTCCACGCTATAGATCGGGTGCCGAGCCCACTGAGCTGCTTGATTCACCACCATTTTCTTTTCCTCATCACCCACTGCAGAACGCACCAACACTTTATCCATTCGATCTCGCGCTGCTGCCCAGTTCACATCATGCACTCCACACGCAGGAGTTTCGACATCCAACTGTGCCTGGTGTGTCACACTCATGGGGGAGGGAGCAGATGCAGAGACAGGTACCATCAGGTAGGGAGACCGGGTGGTAGGGCTGAAAGGGGGAGTAGCATTCGACACAGAACTAATAGACTGGGCAGGGGAGGTAACAGCACCCGCCCCGGTGACTGGTGTGAATAGAAGAGAAGCAAGAGGGGCCAGGGCTGTAGCGGTAGCGCTAGAAACAGGAATGCTGGAAGGGGCGGCACTAGGGGCCAAGGACTGAGAGGTCGGGACTGCCGGGTATATCCATTCCGGGGCATAAGGAGGAGGAGGACGAGAATCCAATAGCTCTTCAACGAAATCATCACCTTCCTCTCTAGTAACGTAGCACTTATCTGTCTGTAACCGAAACTTTCTATCTGCATATTCTATACCCTTCTCTACCTTTCCTCTTTCATAGGCTACTGCTTTCTGTGTTATAGTTTGCTTCTGCCTCTTCCGGGCCTCTTTCTCTGCTCTCATACGTCGTTGCTTTGCTTCTTTCTGCCATACTCTTAGAGAATCAAACATCGACTGTCTGCTCCTCCTAGCAAACAACTTGTCCTGCAAGAAGTTCAATTTCTGTTCATCAAATGAGCCAGTAAGTGGCCACTGTAACTCAGCATTGTCCCTCGTATATTTATGCCACAATGTGCTAAACATAACACGGCCAATACCATGTTTAACGTAAATGTCAGAATTTGGAGAACCTTCCGGAGGTGCAGGCTGGCTCTCTTCCAATCGAGCATCAGTAGAACAACATCGACATCCAAAACACCCCAATTTGCTGAAGCAAGGCATCCTAATATAAGACACATGCACTGTCCCTAACGGACAAGTATAACAACAACAATCAACACACTAAGACAAGATGAACTAGCAAATATTATTCACGAAGCCAAACAAAAACGGTCCAGGGACCACTCCCTACAGTCCGAAGACTGTATCAAATTCAAGAAGTCAGGCTCCAGCCCCAGACCTTTTCAAGCATTAGCCAAATTACCAGTTGGTCTGGCAGATTGTTCGCGGGCAGTCCCGGGCCTTTTTAAGCGCGGGCCAAATTTCCAGGTGGTCCCGTGAACTGCTCGCAAACACTCTTGCCTTATTTCAAGGGTCCGCAGACCCACCAAATTCAAGACAATACAGTCCAGAGACCGTACCAAGACACAGCCCGTCGACTCGTGTCGTTCAAGCAAGGCAGTTCAAAAACTGCAGACAAGACAGTCCGGAGACTGTATCAAGACACAGCCCACAGGCTCGTGCCGTCCAAGAATGACGCCATTTTTCCAAGAATCAAATCACTCACCTGGTGCACACAGGTCGAGTCAAGTCATTCTCCACTGCCGACTCTTCGGACCAAATGGTCAACTCCAAGGTTTCGCCTTTTCAGGACCCCAGCTGGTGACCACTAGATGAGGGGGCACCCGATCAGCTGGGCGGGGCAGCTGCGAGAACCAAGCTCGGTCTTGTGTGGGGTACCCCGATCCGCCCAACCGACCAAACGCACCCCCCGACCCTACAACCCGATTACGGGCGAGTCGGATCACCTTGCGGGGTCCCCGTTCGGGCGCCAACTGAAGGAAGTGGCCCTCTAGGGCCACTCGGGTTTTCTCACAACCACTTGCTATGCCTTCCCAAGAATGAAGAGTCGGTCAGACAGTAGAGAATACAAACTTACATGTTTATTAGAAATGCTCTGCAGAGGAGCCCATCATGACCTGCACCCTAAGATGTCTGCCGAGGGACTGACTCCCCAACAGTCTACAGTGAGTAATAATTCTTCCCCAGGAGCCTCCAACCCCGCCCACCATGGAAAACTACCGGCCTGGGCCGAACATGAACAAAGGAGGCATAGGGAGATGAGCTACCACCTGCCAGATGGGTACATGTTATCAGAGACCCAAGGCCACTATGCTGGGTCTCAGCGTCTCCTAACGTGGGAGCAGAACTACACACTTAGATTGGTATGTGAGAGCAGAATGGTCTCCTCATTAGCAAGTCGGGAAACAGCCTTGAACAGAAAAAATTATAACGAAATACAGTGTTCTGCTGAGGCAAGCATTACGAGCCATGAGGCCTAACTCAGGCACAGTCTAAGCAGCCTAATAAAGAGTACGAAATGGAGTCACACTCGCTAACTCAAGCCTGCACATTCCGGGGATAACTCAGTGGGTTGCATAACATGAATACAACTGGCATCTATTTAGCCACACATTGCTAACCTAATGTAACCTGAAAGGAGTACATTGCAGGGATGGGATTTTAAAACCTAACACCTACCCATGGCATTTTGCCAGTGCCACCCATGAGGACCTAACTGCTGCATGGTTCAGTTTGGCACTGCAGTATTGGCTGTGCAATGTGAGTCTGCTTCAGTTAATTTGACATTTACAAAGAGTTCAATTCATAGCTAAGCAAAAACAAGGTGTGTTTTCCTTCCCTCCTAGTGCCCACTCAGTCACTTCCTAGTACTTCACTCCTTTATTCTTTTCTAAGTTCTGTCCCAGCCTTCCCCAAAAAGTTTAAAAATCCATTCTTGGCATGTGCCACATTTTTCTGGTGAAGTGATATATTTGATCATGGCTTCCATAAAGGATTTATGCGTGTTCAAATTTTTCCCTTTTGATATTTGTCAACCACAGTGACTCACTAGCCAAAGCTTAGGCACATGATGATGATCAGTGATACCCCACTAATCTGTAGTAAAACATCTACTTACCACCCTATTCCCTCTAATTTACCCCCAGTAGAGTGAGTTAAATTTCCTTTCCATACTGCAAAGCAAATGTATTTCTTGGAAAAAATAATTATAAAGTGTGGTGGAGGGTGAGGCGAGGAAGTAAAGTGGGACTAAGTAAGTGCCTTGACTTTTGCGGGTGGGAGAGTCTGTGACTAACGTGCCAAATACAATCTATATCCCATTCCTTAATCCTTTCCCTGTACTGCAGTGCATCGCTTTTCCCACCGTCTACTTACGGCAGACAGGATGTCCTCATGATTTTATATGTGACATGTATCATTCATTATTTTTCATCTGCCTTGTAGTCAGGGTAAAATTGAAAGGCATTTTGGAGAAGAGCAGGGCCATTGAAATAATATAATTGTCTGTTACAGCTACCCCAGCTACAGACTGCAGAGAGTAGCATAGTACGACTAACAATAGAACTAAGGCAGCAGCTAGGATGCCTCCATTAATTTAGCACAGCAAGAGAGAGAATACTTGTACTCCATAGTGCATAATGCCTTACTCATTAATAAGAGGTAATTTATTTTTATTTTTCCACACAAAGTGTATGTTTAGTTTTTACTACGAAATCCTTCAAAAGAAAAAATAAATATTTTTTTTTTAACTGGTGTGCTGTTTATTCTGAACGTAATTCCTTTCAGACAGTTAGTGCATTTGCCATTTGCCTTTAGTTTTATGTGGGGCATGTGTGAGTAATGGCTGTGACTCTAATCACATCAAATCGAATCACCATAGGGGACCAGCAATGTACTGCTGCTGTGCCTCTACATAATTTTAAACAAGTGTTTTGCACAGAGGGGGTTAGGGACTGAGGAGAACATGGTAGCCGCCATCTACGCCGGTCGCTATGCTCCACCGAACACGCCACCACCTTAGCAGCTATTGACCCCCCTCCCTAAACAAGATGTGCTTTACCGAGTTGATCTCGGTCGTTTTCGCAGTCCCTGCAGTCCCTGTGGTCCCAACGGAGGGCGTGGAGTCGCATGCGGGAAGACAGCAGGGGATCCTGTTGGTTTCGCGCCACCCTGGAGCTTCGGGAGCGCCGTAGGGTGGCAGCGCGAGGTCTCCTTAGGAGCAGCAGGAGCAGCATCAGCACAGTTGCTGCTCTCCTAGCGGCTGAAGGAGTGGAGCCCTCCAAAGCTCCAAGAGGGAAGAAGGGAGAGTATCTCCCTATCAAGGGCAGCGGGAGGAAGAAAGCTGAAAAGAAGACTGCTGGTAAGACTGCCATACCCCCAAGGGGGACTAATACACTTGGAGCAGGGATGCAGTGGGAGCAAGCCAGTAATGCAGTAGAAGGTGTGGATATCCAACCAAGCCTGGAGCAAGTTTGGGGCCCCCCCTTAACAAATTTGATATTACCCCTAAAACCAGTATAGAGGGGCCTAGATTAGGGGGTGGAACGGACCAGGAAACCCAAAAGGCAAGGGGAGGCAAGAAAACACACTAGACAAAAACAGGAAAAAACCTTCTTCGGATAGACGCCTAAAAAATCTCGGAGAACAGAAAGAAGATGCTGGGGCCATAGGGTGTTCTCTAGAAGACATGTTTTCCTCACTCTCTTGGGATATCAGAAAAGGTTATGCGGTTTAGGAGGCAAACCAGAGTGACATACGTAATTTCTGTGAGGTTTTCAAGAAAAAAATAGTCTCTTTGACAGCGAGAACTCAGACACTGGAGATTAATGTTGGGGAGCTGAGAAAGGACCTAAATGATAGCAAAAAGGAGATCCTAGCACTGCGAAGGGGAGAACAAGAACTGCAGGAGAAGGTGCAACAGCTTGAAAATGATTCTAGGAGGAACAACTTGAGAATATTGAATGTCCCGGAGGGGAGGGAAGGAGACAACCTGAAATCATTTGTGGTCTCGTTTATAAAAGAAGTCCTCCAGATCAAAGAGAGCGAGGCAGCTATAGAAAAAGACATCCAACGGATACACAGAGACCCCTTTAGGAAAAACCCAAATAGAGTGAAGCCACGGAAAAGCTTGCTTCATTTTCAAACATATACTCTAAAAGAGAAAATACTTTTAGGTGCACTAAAATTGAAAACTCCAAGGGGGAAGGACTTCTCCTTTGAAATTAGATCGGACCTGGCCCGGGTTACCCTGGATAGACAGCAGGAATTGGGAAAGCGCCTTGCGGAGTTCAGAAAAGCAGGAGCATCGGCACAGCTTAAATTCCCAACAGCCTTGAGAGTTATGCATAATAGCAAAATGCACTTTTTTAAAAGTGTTAGAGAGGCTGGTGACTTTCTGGAATTTATTAAAAGGGGGTGGGAGGAACCCAGAGATTGATATATAACAAAAGGGTTGGGGGTAGGAGAGAATGCTGGGGGGGCATACAAGTTTTCCACATTTATTTAAAGGTCTGTTGTGGTGAGCGACAATGGGCTGGGAAGAAAATGGGACCTACACTAGGTCCAGTAGGAAGTAGGGTTGGGTTCCCCAAGGGGGGGTGGAGGGAGGGGCCTAAGGGAGGGTGCACTGGGTGGGGAGCATGTGGGGGAAAAAAAAACAAAAAGTACCTCAAACACCTCAAACTCACAGAAGGTAGATACGACATGTTGTGATGCTCAGCACATGAACCGGGAAAGTATAGTAGGAAGATGACGCAGATATTAACATGGAATGTCAACGGGCTACGTATGAGGGGCAGAAGAGATAGGGTATTACAATATCTCAGAGACTCTCCAGCACAAATCCTGATCCTACAAGAGACACACCTGGTAAAGGTGGAGTGTATGAAGTTGTTTAAGAAACAAAGATGGGTACAGCTGGCAGTGTGCACAGAACAGACTGCCAATATAAGAGGGGTGGCAATAGTGGTGAAAAACCAAGGAGGGCGCATCTGGTTACTAAATACGCAGGTCGATAAGGCCGGCAGATGGATTATAGCGAATATAAAAATAGGGGATCACCCACTAACATTAGTGGGGTATTATGGGCCAAACCAGGATGATTGCGAACCTTTAAAATCAAGTGTTTACCAATTTGCTAGACTCCCCTGGCCTGGTTATAATGGCGGGATATTTTAATATCATTTTGGATCTACAGTTGGATAAAACTATTAATAGTAGGGCTATACCCACTCCAAAATACCGGGCTTTCGTAAAATCTATGATGAGGCAATATGCTCTTAGTGATCTATGGAGAGAGAGGGTAGGAGCTCTGCAGGGCACCTCTTTCCATAATAAGAACTATGGGCATAGATCAAGGATCGATTATTTTTTGGTAGAGACGAGCCTTAAACAAGATGTCTTAGACATCGAATACATGGTAGCACATCTGTCAGACCATTCATCGGCAGTAATAACACTTAGGAATAATAGCCGACCTAAGGAAAAGAGGTGGACCTTGAATTGCACTATTCTGGCAGAGACTGAAATAATAGATGCCCTAAAAATAGAAGTAAGAGAATTCCTAAAAATCAATAGGGTCTCTGCCCCGATGGGGATAATATGGGACACGCTGAAAGCTTTCATTAGGGGTAAGATCACCAGCATACTCAGTTATAGGAATAAACAATATAGGCTAGAGTTAGGTAAATTAGAGGAAGAAATGAAAAAGCTAGAAATAGATAGAAATTTGACCAATGATAGCAATATACTGGTAGAAGAGCGATTACTATTACTTAAAAATCAAATGGAAGAAATCCTACAAAATCGGATTAGAAAAAGATGGGATGCAAGTAAACTGGCTCATTTTGAATATGGGGAGGGAGCAGGAAAGCTCTTAGCCTGGAAGATCAAGACATATTAAAATAGGAACCACATTAATGGAATTAAGGTAGGGCAGTCAGACGCCATGTTAACCAGCGAATCGGAATTGGAAGAGGCGTTCACAGAATATTTTCGGGATCTATATTCCGAAGAAGATGAGGTCTCAGAAGAGGAGGCGAAAGCTTGGTTAACAAATACAGTTAATCTTTTAGACCAAGTGCAGAAAGATATTCTTAATCAGGATATATCAGAAGAAGAAGTTAAGATCGCCATACAAGCATCTAAGAGTGGGAAAGCTGCAGGACTGGATGGAATACCCGCTGAGCTATAAAAGATCTTAGGGGAAGTTTTAACCCCTTTTCTGACAGTAATAATCAAAGAGATTCTGGAGAATGGTATGCAACTACCAAGATCAAGGAATGAAGCGACAATTACGCTCATTCTGAAACCAGGCAAGGACCCCGCCAACTGCGATTCATATAGACCTATATCCCTATTGAACGCAGACTATAAAATCTTTACCACAATTTTGGCTGGGAGTTTAAGCAAAGTTGCGGGTGGGGTGATCCACAAAGATCAGAAGAGATTCATTAAGGGCAGGCACATACATGAATTAACGTATGGGCTCATTGGAGCAATTGATGTGGCGACAGCTTATTCTGCCCCCCACGCAGTTATTATGCTAGACGCTTCCAAGGCTTTCGATAGGGTCAGGTGGTCTTATCTGCTAGCGGTCTTGAAACGACTTGAGCTCGGGGACAAATTTTGTAGGGCAGTTCAATTAATATACCAAAATCCCAAAGCAAACGTTTTAGTGAATGGAAACTTAACTACGCCTTTTAAAATCTTGACGGGTACAAGACAGGGATCCCCGTTGTCTCCCCTGCTATTTAATCTTTATATAGAGCCCTTCGCCCAGAAACTGAGGATGGCAACTAACATTCCTGCCTTATCCTGGGGAGCCCGGGAAAAGAAAGTCGCATTATATGCAGACAATTTGTTCATTTTTTCCTCTGATTTGGAGGCTGCACTGTCTCCCGCTATACAAATGGCCTTGGGGTTTGGCTAAATATCGGGTTACTTGGTTAACGAGACAAAAACAGAGATTATGGTTTGGAACCAGAGCAAAGATAACCCAGTGATTAAAAAGGGGATGAAATATTTGGGGATTAAAATTGTGAAAGACATAAATAAAATCCCGGAAATTAATCTGCTGAAAATACTTAGGGAAACAGTGCAGTTAATGAAGAGCTGGGTATATCTTCCTCTTACGATTTTTGGGTGGGTTAATTTGATCAAGATGGTGATTCTGCCAAAAATCACATATCTATTTAACACCATTCCTTTGCATTTTAAGAAAACAATAATAGGTAATATTCAACGGGCAATAAACTCTTTCATCTGGGCATATAAGGGGGTCCGGATTTCTTGGAAAAAGTTGTGGAGACAGAGAGAGAAAGGAGGACTTTCGTTACCGGACATCCAATACTACGCCTGGGCTTTTCAGATTGCTAATTCTAGAATGCTTTTTAAAACTCCAGATGGTACAGATGTAGGAGTTATGTTTCTTGCAATGATAAAAGTGAGCAGAATGGGTACTGATGGGTTTCTCTTTTAGTTTGGACACCCAAGATTATGTTGAAAATACCACAAGCATTTGCCGGAATGTGGCATATGATAAGAAGGCGGATCAAATTAGATTATTATTCCTTCTCATCCCCAATTTGGGAGTCTCTAGGGACACCGGAATGCCTTAAAGATAAATTGGCTTTATCAATAAGAGTCGCGGGAGTGCTTGCTTGTGGTGAGTTCACACAGGACGGACAGCTAGTCTCATGGAACGAGATAAAAGATCTCTTGGGGGACAACATTTCACATTTTAAGTACATGCAACTGAAGAGTTGGGAGCGGGCTCGGAAGGCACCATTGGGTGTTGGAAATGACTTGGAGGAACAATTTGCCGGTAAACCCCCTGGTGAGAAAGAAGTCTCCTTTTGGTACTGTAGTCTGCAGGATACAGCGGACGGAGAATTCACTTTGGCAAATGATCTATGGGGAAGATGCTTGCCGAGCTGCAATTTACAACATATGTGGCAAGTATTGATGCGTACACTTTATACTATTGTTAAGCCTGCTTTTTTAAAAAGAAACCACTTCTTCTCACTTCATAGGGCATACATAACACCCGAGAAGCTGTCCAAAATGGGGAAAGGAAAACAGACAGCCTGCGCAAAATGTGGCTTGAAAAAAGTGAAAGATGTACATATGTTCTACCAATGTACACAGATAAAGAATTTTTGGCATGAAGTTGAATCAACACTTTCAGGTTTTTTGGTGATACATATAAAAGTACGTGTCAGGACTGGTCTGATTAGATCTCCTAGCGCCTTGAAACTGAGCTTGTTAGGAGTTAAGAGGAACAAGTACACCTTTGCCAGACCTCGTAGGGTCATTCCCAGTAGATTAATTTTATTTTGGCTCCGTTGTCTGCTCTCATCTCGGCGGCGGAATTCCAAGATGGCCGCTCGAGATGATAAAGCGGGTTGCCGGTCTAGTGTTCTGGCAGTTTGTTCTACTCAGCTGTGCTCGCGCTCGGTCGCGCGAAGCACTACGCACTTCAACTGAAGTTTTGGGGAGAACGGCTGCGTGTGCAAGTTCGCGGCTGGTTTCCTGAGGAAGTTAAGGATTTCGGAAAGCAAATTTTGTAGTTAGAGCTTGTTTCACAGTAGGTATACACAGTGAAAGAGGTGAGTCATGTTCCTGGAGCCTTTTGAGAAAAAAAAAGGATATCAACTGCAACTTAGTAGCTGAAGAGACATATTTCCTGCTTTCAGTATTTGTCTCATATAGAGACTCCTCACAGGAAGGAAGGTAGTTAGAGGACCAGAAGATTCCAGTTCCTGAATAGCTCTTAATAGCTTGCGACATACGAGAGCTAGTTACCATTATTTCATGTAGGTTCTCCAATTCATCGACCTAGAGGTGTATCTTTTCTAAGAGACAATTCCATTGAATGTACATAGTATTCAGAGAGAGAGTTTTGGAAAAGCAACATTATTTTGAGACTTTATTCCTTGTCAATCAGAAATAACAGAAAGACTTTCAGTTCAAAGCATTTGGCAGGGTTACAGTTCCTGGATAGAAGGGAGCAGTAGATATGGTTATATATATATATATATATATATATATATATATATATATATATATATATATATATATATATATATATATATATATATATATATATATATTCACTGAAAAAACAATAGGTTTTAGGGACAGTTATAGTTAGTTGGACATTTCACTCGTACAAAACCATAGAAATTCCCCGTTATAGTCAGTTCAGCTAACTATAACTCGCGCCCCGCAATGCACTGCTGATGACGTCACATATTACATCACTCATGACATGGTCAGTGACATCACTGATGACATCACTGATGACATCTCAAATGACATCACTGATGACATCACTGATGACATCATCCAGTGACTGTGTGTTTCTGTAAAGTTTAAATATGTTTAATATATATAGGGAAAGGCGTATTGAAGAATGAGTGGGTGTATAAGTGTCTGAATGGATGATTATGTACGTGAGTGACTGACTCTACAAGTGAGTGATTAAATGTATCTTACTGAATGCATGGGTTAGTGACTAAACTGTGTGAATGTCTGTATCCGTCTGTCTGTTGATTTGTAAGCGGCTGCATGGCTTTCTGAATAGCTACATGAGTGTCTACATGGGTTATTGATTGATTGTCTGAGTATCTGTATGGGTGCCTGAGTGTTTGTGTGGGTGGGGTGTGTGTGACTCTGTGCATAGATGTGTGAGTTGGTGATTCACTGGGTGCATGGTTTCAAGAGTGCATCTGTGATGGACTGTATGGGTGGGTGAGTGTGTGTATGGGTGTGTTAGTGATTGAATGTATATCTCAGTGGTACATGTGTGAGTAACTACATATGTGAAAGGCAGTATATATGTGTGTTGGAGTATATAAATGGCTATAAGTGAGAGTGTGTGATTGTGAGAGTGGCTGTATGGATGAGTGTGTACTTGTATCAGTGATTGTATAAGAGCGTAAGAATGTGCTAGTATTTGTATGAGTAAGTGAGCTGGTGTGTGTATAACTGTATAGGTGAGTAAATGGGTGTGTGATTAAGTTTTTTGCATGACTGACTAGGTGTGTGAGTACCTCTATGGATGAGTGGCGGTGTGTGAGTGTTTATATAGGTGTATGAGTACATATGATAGTCCTGTACTGAGTGACTAAGTATGAGTGACTGTACGGGTGAGTGAGTGGATGTGTGTGTAGACCTAAGAATCAGTGAGTGGGTATGTAGTTTTTGGTGTTGGAGTGTCTATGGTTTTGAGAATGGCAGTCTGTAATTTAGAGTGGGTGTATCAAAAGTTATATTAGGGTGTGAGAAGAGGCATGAAATTATCACATGGATGATGTCATCAGTGATGTCATTTGAGATGTCATCAGTGATGTCATCAGTGATGTCACTGACCATGTCATGAGTGATGTAATATGTGACGTCATCAGCAGTGCATTGCGGGGGCGCGAGTTATAGTTAGCTGAACTAACTATAACGGGGGAATTTCTATGGTTTTGTACGAGTGAAATGTCCAACTAACTATAACTGTCCCTAAAACCTATGGTTTTTTCAGTGAATTTCAAAGGTTTTTTAAATGCTAATTTCTAACTATAACGTGTCTGAAACCTATGGTTTTTTCAGTGAATTTCAAAGGTTTTTTAAATGATAATTTCTAACTATAACGTGCCTGAAACCTATGATTTTTTAAGTGAATTTCAAAGGTTTTTTTAAATGCTAGTTTCTAACTATGCCTACAGAGGTAGGACATGTGAAGAAAGAAGAAAAAACGCACAGAAAGAAGCAAAAGATGTGTAGAAAGAACCAACAGAGGAGCAGAAAGAGGCCTTGTTGCAAAATCATCCTGTGCCCACAACTTTTTCAGATGGGTACTGGTGGTAACTTACTCTGACTAACCAGAGCCAGTGCTATGCTAAAAGACACTTAGAATACAGTGAAAACACCTACATACACTAGGGAACACTATGCGTTGGGGTACCCCTGTGATTAGCATGACCTCCTCTGCAAGACCCTAGTACATAATAGGGCAGGGAGATTAAAACTACCTCTTAAAACGCGCTACAGGGCGCGTTTGCACAGTGGTGAAGGGAGGGGGGGCCTGAGGTGACATGTGTGCAAACGCACCCGTGGCGCGTTTTAAGTTGCGGGATTAAGTCCCCTTGAATACTGAGGGTCCCTGGGGCCCAACTAGCCCCCCAGGTACCTACAGTTAGGACCACAGAGCTGAGTTGCAGAGAGGCGTTCCGAGGCCACGCACCTTTTTCACCTCTCTGCAACGCAACTCTGTTGTGCTTACTGAAGGTACCTGGTGGGCTAGTTGGCCCACAGGGTCCCTCAGGATTCAAAGGGAATTAATTCCCCAACTTAAAACGCACCACAGGGCGTGTTTGCGCACATGTCACCTGAGGCCCCGCCCCTCCCTTCACCACTGTGCAAACGCGCCCCGTGGTGCGTTTTAAGTTGGGGGATTAGGTCACCTTGAATCCTGAGGGTCCCTGGGTCTCAACTAGCCCACTAGGTACTTCCAGTAAGCACCACATGCCTGCGTTGCAACGCCTGTAACAAATTGTGCAGTTGTGTTTAGGTAGTGAAGAGGGTTGTGCTGGGGGTAGTGTTTTAGGGTTTAGGGTAGTGCAGTGGTGTTTGTGTAGTGTAGGGGGTCATGCTGGGGGTAGATTTAGGGTTTAGGGTAGTGCAGTGGTGTTTGGGTAGTGTAGGGAGTCGTGCTGGGGGGAGTGTTTTAGGGTTTAGGGTAGTGCAGTGGTGTTTGGGTAGTGTAGGGGGTCGTGCTGGGAGTAGTGTTTTAGGGTTTAGGGTAGTGCAGTGGTGTTTGGGTAGTGTAGGGGGTCGTGCTGGGGGTAGTGATTTAGGGTAGTGCAGTGGTGTTTGGGTAGTGTAGGGGGTACTGCTGGGGGAAGTGTTTTAGGGTTTAGGTTAGTGCAGTGGTGTTTGGGTAGTGTAGGGGTACTGCTGGGGGTAGTGTTTTAGGGTTTAGGGTAGTGCAGTGGTGTTTGTGTAGTGTAGGGGGTAGTGTTTTAGGGTTTAGGGTAGTGCAGTGGTGTTTGTGTAGTGTAGGAGGTCGTGTTTTAGGGTTTAGGGTAGTGCAGTGGTCTTTGGGTAGTGTAGGGAGTCGTGCGGGGGTAGTGTTTTAGGGTTTAGGGTAGTGTAGGGGGTCATGCGGGGGTAGTGTTTTAGGGATTAGGGTAGTGCATTGGTGTTTGGGTAGTGTAGGGGGTCATGCGGGGGGTAGTGTTTTAGGGTTTAGGGCAGTGCAGTGGTGTTTGGGTAGTGTAGGGAGTCATGCTGGGGGGAGTGTTTTAGGGTTTAGGGCAGTGCAGTGGTGTTTGGGTAGTGTTGGGGGTCGTGCTGGGGGAAGTGTTTTAGGGTTTAGGGCAGTGCAGTGGTGTTCGGGTAGTGTAGGGGGTCGTGCTGGGGGAGTGTTTGAGGGTTTAGGGCAGTGCAGTCATGTTCGGGTAGTGTAGGGGTTGTGCTGGGGGTAGTATTTTAGGGTTTAGGGTAGTGCAGTGGTGTTCGGGTAGTGTAGGGGGTCGTGCTGGGGGTAGTGTTCTAGGGTTTAGGGCAGTGCAGTGGTGTTTGGGCAGTGTAGGGGGTAATGCTGGGGGTGTTGTTTTAGGGTTTAGGGCAGTGCAGTGGTGTTTGGGCAGTGTAGGGGGTCGTGCTGGGGGTGGAGTTTCAGGGTTTAGGGCAGTGCAGTGGTGTTCGGGCAGTGTATTGGGTGGTGTTTCAGGGTTTAGGGCAGTGCAGTGGTGTTCGGGCAGTGTAGGGGGTCGTGCAGGGGGTGGTGTTTCAGGGTTTAGGGCAGTGGTGTTCGGGCAGTATAGGGGGTCGTGCTGGGGTTGGTGTTCAGGGTTTGGGGCAGTGCAGTGGTGTTCGAGCAGTAAAGGGGGTCGTGCTGGGGGTGGTGTTTCAGGGTTTTGGGCAGTGAGGTGGTGTTTGGGCAGTGTAGGGGGCGGTGCAGGGGGTGGTGTTTCAGGGTTTAGGGCAGTGCAGTGGTGTTCGGGCAGTGTAGGGGGTGCTGCAGGGGGTGGTGTTTCAGGGTTTAGGGCAGTGCAGTGGTGTTCGGGCAGTGTAGGGGGTCATGCAGGGGGTGGTGTTTCAGGGTTTAGGGCAGTGCAGTGGTGTTCGGGCAGTGTAGGGGGTGCTGCAGGGGGTGGTGTTTCAGGGTTTAGGGCAGTGCAGTGGTGTTCGGGCAGTGTAGGGGGTCATGCAGGGGGTGGTGTTTCAGGGTTTAGGGCAGTGCAGTGGTGTTCGGGCAGTGTAGGGGGTCGTGCTGGGGCTGGTGTTTCAGGGTTTAGGGCAGTTCAGTGGTGTTCGGGCAGTGTAGGGGTCGTGCTGGGGCTGGTGTTTCAGGGTTTAGGGCAGTGCAGTGGTGTTCGGGCAGTGTAGGGGCTTGTGCTGGGGCTGGTGTTTCAGGGTTTAGGGCAGTGCAGTAGTGTTCGGGCAGTGTAGGTGGTCGTGCTGGGGCTGGTGTTTCAGGGTTTAGGGCAGTGCAGTGGTGTTCGGGCAGTGTAGGGGGTCATGCTGGGGCTGGTGTTTCAGGGTTTAGGGCAGTGCAGTGGTGTTCGGGCAGTGTAGGGGGTCTTGGTGGGGCTGGTGTTTCAGAGTCTAGGGCAGTGCAGTGGTGTTCGGGCAGTGTAGGGGGTCTTGCTGGGGCTGGTGTTTCAGGGTTTAGGGCAGTGCAGTGGTGTTCGGGCAGTGTAGGGGGTCGTGCTGGGGGTGGTGTTTCAGGGTTTAGGGCAGTGCAGTGGTGTTTGGGCAGTGTAGGGGGTCATGCTGGGGCTAGTGTTTCAGGATTTAGGGCAGAGCAATGGTGTTCAGGCAGTGTAGGGGGTTTTGCTGGAGGTGGTGTTTCAGGGTTTAGGGCAGTGCAGTGGTGTTCGTGCAGTGTAGGGGGTGGTGTTTCAGGGTTTAGGGCAGTGGTGTTCAGGCAGTGTAGGGGGTCGTGCTGGGGGTGGTGTTTCAGGGTCTAGGGCAGTGCAGTGGTGTTCCGGCAGTGTAGGAGGTCGTGCAGGGGGTGGTGTTTCAGGGTTTAGGGCAGTGCAGTGTTGTTCGGGCAGTGTAGGGGGTCGTGCTGGGGGTGGTGTTTCAGGGTTTAGGGCAGTGCAGTGGTGTTCGGCCAGTGTAGGGTGTCGTGCTGAGGGGTGGTGTTTCAGGGTTTAGGGCAGTGCAGTGGTGTTCGGGCAGTGTAGGGGGTCGTTCAGGGGGTGGTGTTTCAGGGTTTAGGGCAGTGCAGTGGTGTTTGGGCAGTGTAGGGGGTCGTGCAGGGGGTGGTGTTTCAGGGTTTAGGGCAGTGCAGTGGTGTTCGGCCAGTGTAGGTGGTCTTGCTGGGGGTGGTGTTTCAGGCTTTAGTGCAGTGGTGTTCGGGCAGTGTAGGGGGTCTTGCTGGGGGTGGTGTTTCAGGGTTTAGGGCAGTGCAGTGGTGTTTGGGCAGTGTAGGGGGTCTTGCTGGGGCTGGTGTTTGAGGGTTTAGGGCAGTGCAGTGGTGTTCGGGCAGTGTAGGGGGTCGTGCTGGGGCTGGTGTTTGAGGGTTTAGGGTAGTGCAGTGGTGTTCGGGCAGTGTAGGGGGTCGTGCTGGGGCTGGTGTTTCAGGGTTTAGGGCAGTGCAGTGGTTTTCGGGCAGTGTAGGCGGTCGTGCTGGGGCTGGTGTTTCAGGGTTTAGGGCAGTGCAGTGGTGTTCGGGCAGTGTAGGGGGTCGTGCAGGGGCTGGTGTTTCAGGGTTTAGGCAGTGCAGTGGTGTTCGGGCAGTGTAGGGGGTCGTGCTGGGGCTGGTGTTTCATGGTTTAGGGCAGTGCAGTGGTGTTCGGGCAGTGTAGGGGGTCGTGCTGGGGGTGGTGTTTCAGGGTTTAGGGCAGTGCAGTGGTGTTCGGGCAGTGTAGGGGGTCATGCTGGGGGTGGTGTTTCAGGGTTTAGGGCAGTGCAGTGGTGTACGGGCAGTGTAGGGGGTCTTGCTCTCCGCAGCGTTCGACACAGTCTGCCACTGCACCCTAGTGCAACGCCTGAACAACATCGGAATCCAAGAGAAGGCACTGGAGTGGATCATCTCCTTCCTCGCCGGAAGAACCCAGAGAGTCCGCCTCCCCCGTTCAGTTCCGAGGCCACCGAAGTCATCTGCGGCGTACCACAAGGATCATCACTCAGCCCCACCCTCTTCAACGTCTACATGAGCCCCTCGCAGCCATCGCACGCCAACACAACCTCAACATCATCTCCTACGCCGACGACACCCAGCTGATCCTCTCCCTCACCAACGACCCCACAACCGCCAAAACCAACCTACATGAAGGGATGAAGGACGTAGCCGAGTGGATGAGGAACAGCCGCCTGAAACTGAACTCAGATAAGACGGAAGTCCTCATCCTAGGATCATCACCCTCCGCCTGGGACGACTCCTGGTGGCCCCCTGCCCTGGGCAACGCACCCAAACCAACGGACCACGCACGCAACCTGGGCTTCATCCTGGACTCCTCCCTCTCAATGACCAGACAAGTCAACGCCGTCTCCTCGTCTTGCTTCAACATCCTACGCATGCTGCGGAAGATCTTCCGGTGGATCCCCACCGAAACCAGGAAGACGGTCACCCAGGCCCTCGTCACCAGCTGACTGGACTACGGCAACTCCCTCTACGCCGGAACCACAGCCAAACTTCAGAAAAGACTCCAACGCATCCAGAACGCCTCAGCTCGACTCATCCTGGACATCCCCCGACACAGCCACATCGCCGGACACCTGAGAGACCTGCACTGGCTCCCCGTCAGCAAGAGAATCACGTTCCGACTCCTCACCCACGCACACAAAGCTCTCCACAACCAAGGCCCCAGATACCTCAACGACCGTCTGACCTTCTACACTCCCACCCGCCAGCTACGATCGACCAACCACGCCCTCGCCGCCGTCCCCCGCATCCGAAGAGCCACAACGGGAGGAAGATCCTTCTCCTACCTGGCTGCCAAGACGTGGAACTCCCTACCCATCCACCTCCGCCTGACCCAAGACCACCTCTCCTTCAGGAAGCAACTCAAGACCTGGCTGTTCGAACAGTAGCGGACCCCCTCCCCCTAGCGCCTTGAGACCCTCCGGGTGAGTAGCGCGCTATACAAATGCTTGATTGATTGATTGATTGCTGGGGGTGGTGTTTCAGGGTTTAGGGCAGTGGTGTTCGGGCAGTGTAGGGGGTCTTGCTGGGGGTAGTGTTTCGGGGTTTAGGGCAGTGCAGTGGTGTTCGTGCAGTGTAGGGGGTCGTGCTGGGGGTGGTGTTTCAGGGTTTAGGGCAGTGCAGTGGTGTTCGGGCAGTGTAGGGGGTCATGCTGGGGGTGGTGTTTCAGGGTTTAGGGCAGTGCAGTGGTGTAATGGCAGTGTAGGGGGTCTTGCTGGGGGTGGTGTTTCAGGGTTTAGGGCAGTGGTGTTCGGGCAGTGTAGGGGGTCTTGCTGGGGGTAGTGTTTCGGGGGTTAGGGCAGTGCAGTGCTGTTCGTGCAGTGTAGGGGTCGTGCTGGGGGTGGTGTTTCAGGGTTTAGGGCAGTGCAGTGGTGTTCGGGCAGTGTAGGGGGTCGTGCAGGGGGTGGTGTTTCAGGGTTTAGGGCAGTGCAGTGGTGTTCGGGCAGTGTAGGGGTCGTGCTGGGGCTGGTGTTTCAGGGTTTAGGGCAGTGCAGTGGTGTTCGGGCAGTGTAGGGGGTCTTGCTGGGGGTGGTGTTTCAGGGTTTAGGGCAGTGGTGTTCGGGCAGTGTAGGGGTCTTGCTGGGGGTGGTGTTTCAGGGTTTAGGGCAGTGCAGTGGTGTTCGGGCAGTGTAGGGGGTCTTGCTGGGGGTAGTGTTTCAGGGTTTAGGGCAGTGCAGTGGTGTTCGTGCAGTGTAGGGGGTCGTGCTGGGGATGGTGTTTCAGGGTTTAGGGCAGTGCAGTGGTGTTCGGGCAGTGTAGGGGGTCGTGCAGGGGGTGGTGTTTCAGGGTTTAGGGCAGTGCAGTGGTGTTCGGGCAGTGTAGGGGGTCGTGCTGGGGGTGGTGTTTCAGGGTTTAGGGCAGTGCAGTGGTGTTCGGGCAGTGTAGGGGGTCGTGCTGGGGGTGGTGTTTCAGGGTTTAGGGCAGTGCAGTGGTGTTCGGGCAGTGTAGGAGGTCTTGCTGGGGGTAGTGTTTCAGGGTTTAGGGCAGTGCAGTGGTGTTCGGGCAGTGTAGGGGTCATGCTGGGGGTGGTGTTTCAGGGTTTAGGGCAGTGCAGTGGTGTTCGGGCAGTGTAGGGGGTCATGCTGGGGGTGGTGTTTCAGGGTTTAGGGCAGTGCAGTGGTGTTCGGGCAGTGTAGGGGGTCGCGCTAGGGTATGTGTTTCAGGGTTTAGGGCAGTGCAGTGGTGTTCGGGCAGTGTAGGGGGTCGTGCAGGGGCTGGTGTTTCAGGGTTTAGGGCAGTGCAGTGGTGTTCGGGCAGTGTATGGTGTCGTGCTGGGGGTAGTGTTTTAGGGTTTAGGGTAGTGCAGTGGTGCTTGTGTAGTGTAGGGGGTTGTGCTGGGGGTAGTGTTTTAGGGTTTAGGGTAGTGCAGTGGTGTTTGGGTAGTGTAGGGGGTTGTGCTGGGGGTAGTGTTTTAGGATTTAGGTTAGTGCAGTGGTGTTTGGGTAGTGTAGGGGGTCGTGCTGGGGGTAGTGTTTTAGGGTTTAAGGTAGTGCAGTGGTGTTTGTGTAGTGTAGGGGGTCGTGCTGGGGGTAGTGTTTTAGGGTTTAGGGTAGTGCAGTGGTGCTTGTGTAGTGTAGGGGGTCGTGCTGGGGGTAGTGTTTTAGGGTTTAGGGTAGTGCAGTGGTGTTTGTGTAGTGTAGGGGTCATGTTTTAGGGTAGTGCAGTGGTGTTTGGGTAGTGTAGGGGTCGTGCTGGGGGTAGTGTTTTAGGATTTAGGTTAGTGCAGTGGTGTTGGGGTAGTGTTTTAGGGTTTAGGGTAGTGCAGTGGTGTTTGTGTGGTGTAGGGGGTCATGCTGGGGGTAGTGTTTTAGGGTTTAGGATAGTGCAGTGGTGCTTGTGTAGTGTAGGGGGTCGTGCTGGGGTAGTGTTTTAGGGTTTAGGGTAGTGCAGTGGTGTTTTTGTAGTGTAGGGGGTCATGTTTTAAGATGCAACGCTCCAATACCTGACCAGTCTGCACTACATAAAACTGCAAAAAAACAAAAAATAAAAAGTGTTTTGCACACTTTTGTCATTGGGCTATATGTGGGCTACATCTGGGTAATATGTGTGCTACATTTGGGCTCTTTTTTCACTGGTGGCCATCTTGGAAGACTTCTTTGTTATGAAGTTTCCTAATTTCCTCATTTACTGCAGTCTCCTCAGTAGGAAATGCTTTCAGTTTTTTACTTTGATTCCATCAAGAAGGCATTCAGATGTGTCACACATTTGCCATAAATTCAGAATGTTATTACTCTAGTTGTTCATTAGATCACTGTAGTAAAGCTACTGCTCACCAAGGAGTTAACTGGAAGTCTACTGCTGGTATTGAAAGTGATTGTTTCAGTCTGCATGTCAGAATTTTCTAATGAAATAGAAGAAGATTTGAGATCTCACTTAAAACATGCACTAAATTTTCTTTTTGCAGCACTAACCATAATTTCTATGACAAAATGAACCCCATCATTTTGTTCCTTTTTAAATTAAATGTTTTAAGTGTTACCAGTTTATTCCAATCAAGATGGCTTCAGGTGTGCCATACTTTTGTCATAAGTAAGACTGTTAGCGCTCTAGTTGTTCTTTAGAACACTCTGGGAAGCTGCAGTAGAACACAAAGGCATCAACTGACAGGCTGCTCCTGTTGAAATATAACAGGAAGATATTTGAGATCACACTTGAAACATGTCCTAATTTTTCTTTCCAGAGCACTAACCATAATTTCTATGACAAGATGAACCCCATCATTTTGTTCCTTTTTAACCCTTTCCGTGCTCATGACGAGCTCAGCTCGTCATGCTGCGCGGTAGCGCTGTGCGCATGACGAGCTGAGCTCGTCACGACCCCACCCGCGATCGGAATGTCCAGCATACGAGCGGAATTCCGATCGCGGTCAAGGGGTTAAATTAAATGTTTTAAGTGTTACCAGTTTATTCCAATCAAGATGAGTAAGGCTGTTAGCACTCTAGTTGTTCTTTAGAACACTCTGGGAAGCTGCAGTAGAACACAAAGGAATCAACTGACAGTCTCTGCCCTTGTTGGATGTACATGTTTTACTGAGAATGTCAGACTTCATTCTCACATGACTGAGAAAGATAATGTGAATTTACAGAAAATATGCTCTCATTTTAGCTTCTGGGGCACCTTCCAAAACTGTATGGGACAATCATGTGAAAATAGTTTTCTCTCAAACATGATTCATGATATCCCAGCAGAAGGTTTTTCACAGGGTAAAATCACCTTAGAACACACCACAATTCCTGAAATTAGTATGGTACCATCAACAAATGAATTCTAATGTAACTAAAGTCTGTTATCACCCTTTATAGTTCTCCTTTTGGTAACCCTCAAAATCTTCGATTCACTACAATGCATTTCAAAGGGGTACTATCATTTATATTGGTCCCAAGATGGCTGCCAGCAATTCCAGGATGAAGTGCTGACAGCCAATCAGATCTCACGATGACATGTGTGGTTAGGCTCCGCCCAGATATATATGTGTTTTTACTTTTGATTTTCTCAGCAACTACTGAACGGATTTACACCATTTAACAAAAAGGGTTCTTTTTGAACCAAGAACTACCTCTTTGCCAAATTTGGTGTAATTCCGTTCAGCAGTTCGGGCTGTAGCCGTGTCTAAAGTTTCCTATGGGAAAATGAATGGGGAAAACATGTTTTGGGACCCCCCCCTTTTTTCTCGGCCCCCGCTTGACGAATCACCCTGAGACTTTCAGGGTAGGAGCGGTCCGGAGCGGGCCATAAAGTTTGAAAATTTCGCGAAGATTCGTCAACCGACGCAAGAGTTATTTCAAATAGAATGTCGCGGATTTCCTATGGAAAATAGGTCCTAACTATAACTATCTACTGGCGGTCGCCTAGATAGTATATATATATATATATATATATATATATATATATATATATATATATATATATATATATATATATATATTCACTGAAAAAACCATAGGTTTTAGGGACAGTTATAGTTAGTTGGACATTGCACTCGTACAAAACCCGTGAAATTCCCCTGTTATAGTTAGTTCAGCTAACTATAACTCGCGCCCCCGCAATGCACTGCTGATGACGTCACATATTACATCACTCATGACATGGTCAGTGACATCACTGATGACATCTCAAATGACATCACTGATGACATCACTGATGACATCACTGATGACATCATCCAGTGACTGTGTGTTTCTGTAAAGTTTAAATATGTTTAATATATATAGGGAAAGGCGTATTGAAGAATGAGTGGGTGTATAAGTGTCTGAATGGATGATTTAGTACGTGAGTGACTGACTCTACAAGTGAGTGATTAAACGTATCTTACTGAATTCATGGGTTAGTGACTAAACTGTGTGAATGTCTGTATCCGTCTGTTTGTTGGTGTGTAAGTGGATGCATGGATTTGCGAATAGCTACATGAGTGTCTATATGGGTTATTGATTGGTTCTCTGAGTATCTGTATGGCTGCCTGAGTGTTTGTGTGGGTGGGGTGTGTGTGACTCTATACATAGATGTGTGAGTGGGTGATTCACTGTGTGCATGATTTCAAGAGTGCATCTGTGATGGACTGCTTGGGTGGGTGAGTGTGTGTATGGGTGTGTTAGTGAGTGAATGTATATCTCAGTGGTACATGTGCGAGTAACTACATATGTAAAAGGCAGTATATATGTGTGTTAGAGTACTTAAATGGCTATAAGTGAGAGTGTGTTATTGTGAGAGTGGCTGTATGGATGCGTGTGTGCTTGTATCAGTTATTGTATAAGAGCGTAAGAATGTGCTAGTATTTGTATGAGTAAGTGAGCTGCTGTGTGTATAACTGTATAGGTGAGTAAATGGGTGTGTGATTAATTTTTTGCATGACTGACTAGGTGTGTGAGTACCTCTATGGATGAGTGGCGGTGTGTGAGTATTTATATAGGTGTATGAGTGCATATGATAGTCCTGTACTGAGTGACTGTAAGTATGAGTGACTGTACAGGTGAGTGAATGGATGTGTGTGTAGACCTAAGAATCAGTGAGTGGGTATGTAGTTTTTGGTGTTGGAGTGTCTATGGTTTTGAGAATGGCAGTCTGTAATTTAGAGTGGGTGTATCAAAAGTTATATTAGGGTGTGAGAAGATGCATGAAATTATCACATGGATGATGTCATCAGTGATGTCATTTGAGATGTCATCAGTGATGTCATCAGTGATGTCACTGACCATGTCATGAGTGATGTAATATGTGACGTCATCAGCAGTGCATTGTGGGGCGCGAGTTATAGTTAGCTGAACTAACTATAACAGGGGAATTTCACGGGTTTTGTACGAGTGCAATGTCCAACTAACTATAACTGTCCCTAAAACCTATGGTTTTTTCAGTGAATTTCAAAGGTTTTTTAAATGCTAATTTCTAACTATAACTTGTCTGAAACCTATGGTTTTTTCAGTGAATTTCAAAGGTTTTTTAAATGCTAATTTCTAACTATAACGTGCCTGAAACCTATGGTTTTTTCAGTGAATTTCAAAGGTTTTTTAAAAGGTAATTTCTAACTATAACGTGCCTGAAACCTATGGTTTTTTCAGTGAATTTCAAAGGTTTTTTAAATGCTAATTTCTAACTATAACGTGCCTGAAACCTATGATTTTTTAAGTGAATTTCAAAGGTTTTTTAAATGCTAGTTTCTAACTATGCCAACAGAGGTAGGACATGTGAAGAAAGAAGAAAAAACGCACAGAAAGAAGCAAAAGATGTGCAGAAAGAACCAACAGAGGAGCAGAAAGAGGCCTTGTTGCAAAATCATCCTGTGCCCACAACTTTTTCAGACGGGTACTGGTGGTAACTGACTCTGACTAACCAGAGCCAGTGCGCGTTTGCACAGTGGTGAAGGGAGGGGGGGCCTGAGGTGACATGTGTGCAAACGCGCCCCGTGGCGCGTTTTAAGTTGCGGGATTAAGTCCCCGTGAATCCTGAGGGTCCCTGGGGCCCAACTAGCCCCCCAGATACCTACAGTTAGGACCACAGAGCTGAGTTGCAGAGAGGCGTTCCGAGGCCACGCACCTTTTTCACCTCTCTGCAATGCAACTCTGTTGTGCTTACTGAAGGTACCTGGTGGGCTAGTTGGCCCCCAGGATTCAAAGGGAATTAACTCCCCAACTTAAAACGCACCACAGGGCGTGTTTGCGCACATTTCACCTGAGGCCCCGCCCCTCCCTTCACCACTGTGCAAACGCGCCCCGTGGCGCGTTTTAAGTTGGGGGATTATGTCACCTTGAATCCTGAGAGTCCCTGGGGCCCAACTAGCCCACCAGGTACTTCCAGTAAGCACCACAGGCCTGCGTTGCAACGCCTGTAACAAATTGTGCAGTTGTGTTTAGGTAGTGAAGAGGGTTGTGCTCGGGGTAGTGTTTTAGGGTTTAGGGTAGTGCAGTGGTGTTTGTGTAGTGTAGGGGGTCATGCTGGGGGTAGATTTAGGGTTTAGGGTAGTGCAGTGGTGTTTGGGTAGTGTAGGGAGTCGTGCTGGGGGAGTGTTTTAGGGTTTAGGGTAGTACAGTGGTGTTTGGGTAGTGTAGGGGGTCGTGCTGGGGTTAGTGTTTTAGGGTTTTAGGGTTTAGGGTAGTGCAGTGGTGTTTGGGTAGTGTAGGGGATACTGCTGGGGGTAGTGTTTTAGGGTTTAGGGTAGTGCAATGGTGTTTGGGTAGTGTAGGGGGTACTGCTGGGGGTAGTGTTTTAGGGTTTAGGGTAGTGCAGTGGTGTTTGGGTAGCGTAGGGGGTACTGCTGGGGGTAGTGTTTTATGGTTTAGGGTAGTGCAGTGGTGTTTGGGTAGTGTAGGGGTTCGTGCTGGGGGTAGTTTTTTAGGGTTTAGGGTAGTGCAGTGGTGTTTGTGTAGTGTAGGAGGTCGTGTTTTAGGGTTTAGGGTAGTGCAGTGGTCTTTGGGTAGTGTAGGGAGTCGTGCGGGGGTATTGTTTTAGAGTTTAGGGTAGTGCAGTGGTCTTTGGGTAGTGTAGGGGTTGTGCAGGGGGTAGTGTTTTAGGGATTAGGGTAGTGCATTGGTATTTGGGTAGTGTAGGGGGTCATGCGGGGTAGTGTTTTAGGGTTTAGGACAGTGCAGTGGTGTTTAGGTAGTGTAGGGGGTCGTGCTGGGGGAGTGTTTTAGGGTTTAGGGCAGTGCAGTGGTGTTCAGGTAGTGTAGGGGGCCGTGCTGGGGGAGTGTTTTAGGGTTTAGGGCAGTGCAGTGGTGTTCGGGTAGTGTAGGGGGTCGTGCTGGGGCGAGTATTTTAGGGTTTAGGGTAGTGCAGTGGTGTTTGGGTAGTGTAGGGGGTCATGCTGGGGGTAGTGTTCTAGGGTTTAGGGCAGTGCAGTGGTGTTCGGGCAGTGTAGGGGGTCGTGCTGGGGTGGTTTTTAGGGTTTAGGGCAGTGCAGTGGTTTTCGGGCAGTGTAGGGGGTCGTGCTGGGGGTGGTGTTTCAGGGTTTAGGGCAGTGCAGTGGTGTTCGGGCAGTGTAGGGGGTCGTGCAGGGGGTGGTGTTTCAGGGTTTAGGGCAGTGCAGTGGTGTTCGGGCAGTGTAGGGGGTCGTGCAGGGGTTGTGTTTCAGGATTTAGGGCAGTGGTGTTCGGGCAGTGTAGGGGGTCATGCTGGGGGTGGTGTTTCAGGGTTTGGGGCAGTGCAGTGGTGTTCAAGCAGTAAAGGGGGTCATGCTGGGGGTGGTGTTTCAGGGTTTAGGGCAGTGCAGTGGTGTTCGGGCAGTGTAGGGGCGGTGCAGGGGGTGGTGTTTCAGGGTTTAGGGCAGTGCAGTGGTGTTCGGGCAGTGTAGGAGGCGGTGCAGGGGTGGTGTTTCAGGGTTTAGGGCAGTACAGTGGTGTTCGGGCATTGTAGGGGGTGGTGCTGGGGCTGGTGTTTCAGGGTTTAGGGCAGTGCAGTGGTGTTCGGGCAGTGTAGGGGGTCATTCTGGGGCTGGTGTTTCAGGGTTTAGGGTAGTGCAGTGGTGTTCGGGCAGTGTAGGGGGTCGTGCTGGGGCTGGTGTTTCAGGGTTTAGGGCAGTGCAGTGGTGTTCGGGCAGTGTAGGGGGTCATGCTGGGGCTGGTGTTTCAGGGTTTAGGGCAGTGCAGTGGTGTTCGGGCAGTGTAGGGGGTTTTGCTGGGGCTGGTGTTTCAGAGTCTAGGGCAATGCAGTGGTGTTCGGGCAGTGTAGGGGGTCTTGCTGGGGCTGGTGTTTCAGGGTTTAGGGCAGTGCAATCGTGTTTGGGCAGTGTATGGGGGTCTTGCTGGGGGTGGTGTTTCACGGTTTAGGGCAGAGCAATGATGCTCAGGCAGTGTAGGGGGTCGTGCAGGGGGTGGTGTTTCAGGGTTTAGTGCAGTGGTGTTCGGGCAGTGTAGGGGTCGTGCTGGGGTGGTGTTTCAGGGTTTAGGGCAGTGCAGTGGTGTTCGGGCAGTGTAGGGTGTCGTGCTGAGGGGTGGTGTTTCAGGGTTTAGGGCAGTGCCGTAGTGTTTGGGCAGTGTAGGGGGACGTGCAGGGGGTGGTGTTTCAGGGTTTAGGGCAGTGCAGTGGTGTTCGGCCAGTGTAGGTAGTCTTGCTGGGGGTGGTGTTTCAGGGTTTAGGGCAGTGCAGTAGTTTTCGGGCAGTGTAGGCGGTCGTGCTGGGGCTGGTGTTTCAGGGTTTAGGGCAGTGCAGTGGTGTTCGGGCAGTGTAGGGGGTCATGCTGGGGCTGGTGTTTCAGGGTTTAGGGCAGTGCAGTGGTGTTCGGGCAGTGTAGGGGGTTTTGCTGGGGCTGGTGTTTCAGAGTCTAGGGCAATGCAGTGGTGTTCGGGCAGTGTAGGGGGTCTTGCTGGGGCTGGTGTTTCAGGGTTTAGGGCAGTGCAGTCGTGTTCGGGCAGTGTAGGGGGTCGTGCTGGGGGTGGTGTTTCAGGGTTTAGGGCAGAGCAATGATGCTCAGGCAGTGTAGGGGGTTGTGCTGGGGGTGATGTTTCAGGGTTTAGGGCAGTGCAGTGGTGTTAGGGCAGTGTAGGGGGTCGTGCTGGGGGTGGTGTTTCAGGGTTTAGGGCAGTGCAGTAGTGTTCCGGCAGTGTAGGGGGTCGTGCAGGGGTGGTGTTTCAGGGTTTAGTGCAGTGGTGTTCGGGCAGTGTAGGGGTCGTGCTGGGGTGGTGTTTCAGGGTTTAGGGCAGTGCAGTGGTGTTCGGGCAGTGTAGGGTGTCGTGCTGAGGGGTGGTGTTTCAGGGTTTAGGGCAGTGCCGTAGTGTTTGGGCAGTGTAGGGGGACGTGCAGGGGGTGGTGTTTCAGGGTTTAGGGCAGTGCAGTGGTGTTCGGCCAGTGTAGGTAGTCTTGCTGGGGGTGGTGTTTCAGGGTTTAGGGCAGTGCAGTAGTTTTCGGGCAGTGTAGGCGGTCGTGCTGGGGCTGGTGTTTCAGGGTTTAGGGCAGTGCAGTGGTGTTCGGGCAGTGTACGGGGTTGTGTTGGGGCTGGTGTTTCAGGGTTTAGGGCAGTGCAGTGGTGTGCGGGCAGTGTACGGGGTTGTGCTGGGGCTGGTGTTTCAGGGTTTAGGGCAGTGCAGTGGTGTTCGGGCAGTGTAGGGGGTCGTGCTCGGGGTGGTGTTTCAGGGTTTAGGGCAGTGCAGTGGTGTTCGGGCAGTGTAGGGGGTCGTGCTGGGGCTGGTGTTTCAGGGTTTAGGGCAGTGCAGTGGTGTTCGGGCAGTGTAGGGGGTCGTGCTGGGGCTGGTGTTTCAGGGTTTTGGGCAGAGCAGTGGTGTTCGGGCAGTGTAGGGGGTCGTGCTGGGGTGGTGTTTCAGGGTTTAGGGCAGTGCAGTGGTGTTCGGGCAGTGTAGGGGGTCTTGCTGGGGGTGGTGTTTCAGGGTTTAGGGCAGTGCAGTGGTGTTCGGGCAGTGTAGGGGGTCTTGCTGGGGTTGGTGTTTCAGGGTTTAGGGCAGTGGTGTTCGGGCAGTGTAGGGGGTCTTGCTGGGGGTGATGTTTCAGGGTTTAGGGCAGTGCAGTGGTGTTCGGGCAGTGTAGGGGGTCTTGCTGGGGGTAGTGTTTCAGGTTTAGGGCGGTGCAGTGGTGTTCGTGCAGTGTAGGGGGTCGTGCTGGGGGTGGTGTTTCAGGGTTTAGGGCAGTGCAGTAGTGTTCGGGCAGTGTAGGGGGTCGTGCAGGGGGTGGTGTTTCAGGGTTTAGGGCAGTGCAGTGGTGTTCTGGCAGTGTAGGGGGTCATGCTGGGGGTGGGGTTTCAGGGTTTAGGGCAGTACAGTGGTGTTCGGGCAGTGTAGGGGGTCGTGCAGGGGTGGTGTTTCAGGGTTTAGGGCAGTGCAGTTGTGTTCGGGCAGTGTAGGGGGTCGTGCTGGGGCTGGTGTTTCAGGGTTTAGGGCAGTGCAGTGGTGTTCGGGCAGTGTAGGGGGTCTTGCTGGGGGTGGTGTTTCAGGGTTTAGGGCAGTGGTGTTCGGGCAGTGTAGGGGTCTTGCTGGGGGTGATGTTTCAGAGTTTAGGGCAGTGCAGTGGTGTTCGAGCAGTGTAGGGGGTCTTGGTGGGGGTAGTGTTTCAGGGTTTAGGGCAGTGCAGTGGAGTTTGTGCAGTATAGGGGGTCGTGCTGGGGATGGTGTTTCTGGGTTTAGGGCAGTGCAGTAGTGTTCGAGCCGTGTAGGGGT
Organism: Calotriton arnoldi; assembly: GCA_963921515.1. Taxonomy (NCBI): domain Eukaryota; kingdom Metazoa; phylum Chordata; class Amphibia; order Caudata; family Salamandridae; genus Calotriton; species Calotriton arnoldi. Next base: position 1,475,617 of record CAWUFW010004187.1, on the reverse strand, counting down.
TGTGCAGGGGGTGGTGTTTCAGGGTTTAGGGCAATGCAGTGGTGTTCGGGCAGTGTAGGGGTCACGCTGGGGGTGGTGTTTCAGGGTTTAGGGCAGTGCAGTGGTGTTCGGGCAGTGTAGGGGGTCATGCACGGGGTGGTGTTTCAGGGTTTAGGGCAGTGCAGTGGTGTTCGGGCAGTGTAGGGTGTTGTGCTGGGGCTGGTGTTTCAGGGTTCAGGGCAGTGCAGTGGTGTTCAGGCAGTGTAGGGGGTCGTGCTGAGGCTGGTGTTTCATGGTTTAGGGCAGTGCAGTGGTGTTCGGGCAGTGTAGGGGGTCGTGCTGGGGCTGGTGTTTCAGGGTTTAGGGCAGTGCAGTGGTGTTCGGGCAGTGTAGGCGGTCGTGCTGGGGCTGGTGTTTCAGGGTTTAGGGCAGTGCAGTGGTGTTCGGGCAGTGTAGGGGGTCGTGCTGGGGCTGGTGTTTCAGGGTTTAGGGCAGTGCAGTGGTGCTCGGGCAGTGTAGGGGGTCATGCTGGGGGTGATGTTTCAGGGTTTAGGGTAGTGCAGTGGTGTTCGGGCAGTGTAGGGGGTCGTGCAGGGGCTGGTGTTTCAAGGTTTAGGGCAGTGCAGTGGTGTTTGGGCAGTGTAGGGGGTCATGCTGGGGCTGGTGTTTCAGGGTTTTGGGCAGAGCAGTGGTGTTCGGGCAGTGTAGGGGGTCGTGCTGGGGGTGGTGTTTCAGGGTTTAGGCCAGTGGTGTTTGGGCAGTGTAGGGGGTCTTGCTGGGGGTGATGTTTCAGGGTTTAGGGCAGTGCAGTGGTGTTCGGGCAGTGTAGGGGGTCTTGCTGGGGGTAGTGTTTCAGGGTTTAGGGCAGTGCAGTGGTGTTCGGGCAGTGTAGGGGGTCATGCTGGGGGTTGTGTTTCAGGTTTAGGGCAGTGCAGTGGTGTTCGGGCAGTGTAGGGGGTCGTGAAGGGGTAGTGTTTCAGGGTTTAGGGCAGTGCAGTGGTGTTCAGGCAGTGTAGGGGGTCGTGCTAGGGGTGGTGTTTCAGGGTTTAGGGCAGTGCAGTGGTGTTCGGGCAGTGTAGGGGGTCATGCAGGGGCTGGTGTTTCAGGGTTTAGGGCAGTGCAGTGGTGTTCGGGCAGTGTAGGGGGTCGTGCTGGGGGTAGTGTTTTAGGGTTTAGGGTAGTGCAGTGGTGCTTGTGTAGTGTAGGGGGTCGTGCTGGGGGTAGTGTTTTAGGGTTTAGGGTAGTGCAGTGGTGTTTGTGTAGTTTAGGGGTCATGTTTTAGGGTAGTGCAGTGGTGTTTGGGTAGTGTAGGGGGTCGTGCTGGGGGTAGTGTTTTAGGATTTAGGTTAGTGCAGTGGTGTTTGGGTAGTGTAGGGGGTCGTGCTGGGGTAGTGTTTTAGGGTTTAGGGTAGTGCAGTGGTGTTTGTGTAGTGTAGGGGGTCATGTTTTAGGGTAGTGCAGTGGTGTTTGGGTAGTGTAGGGGTCGTGCTGCTGGTAGTGTTTTAGGATTTAGGTTAGTGCAGTGGTGTTTGGGTAGTGTAGGGGGTCGTGCTGGGGGTAGTGTTTTAGGGTTTAGGATAGTGCAGTGGTGCTTGTGTAGTGTAGGGGGTCGTGCTGGGGGTAGTGTTTTAGGGTTTAAGGTAGTGCAGTGGTGTTTTTGTAGTGTAGGGGGGTCATGTTTTAAGATGCAATGCTCCAATACCTGACCAGTCTGCACTACATAAAACTGCAAAAAACTAAAAATAAAAAGTGTTTTTCACACTTTTGTCATTGGGCTATATGTGGGCTACATTTGGGTAATATTTGTGCTACATTTGGGCTCTTTTTTCACTGGTGGCCATCTTGGAAGACTTCTTTGTTATGAAGTTTCCTAATTTCTTCATTTACTGCAGTCTCCTCAGTAGGAAATGCTTTCAGTTTTTTACTTTGATTCCATCAAGAAGGCATTCAGATGTGTCTCACATCTGTCATAAATTCAGAATGTTAGCACTCTAGTTGCTCATTAGATCACTGGAGTAAAGCTACTGCTCACCAGGGAGTTAACTGGTAGTCTGCTGCTGGTATTTAAAGTGATTGTTTCAGTCTGCATGTCAGAATTTTCTAATGAAATAGAAGAGGATTTGAGATCTCACTTAAAACATGCCCTAATTTTTCTTTCTGCAGCACTAACCATAATTTCTATTTCAAAAAGAACCCCTCATTTTGTTCCTTTTTAAATTAAATGTTTTAAGTGTTACCGGTTTATTCCAATCAAGATGGCTTCTGGTGTGCCATACTTTTGTCATAAGTAAGGCTGTTAGCGCTCTAGTTGTTCTTTAGAACACTCTGGGAAGCTGCAGTAGAACACAAAGGCATCAACTGGCAGGCTGCTCCTGTTGAAATATAACAGGAAGATATTTGAGATCACACTTGAAATATGTCCTAATTTTTCTTTCTACAGCACTAACCATAATTTCTATGACAAAATGAACCCCATCATTTTGTTCCTTTTTAAATTACATGTTTTAAGTGTTACCAGTTTATTCCAATCAAGATGGCTTCAGGTGTGCCATACTTTTGTCATAAGTAAGGCTGTTAGCACTCTAGTTGTTCTTTAGAACACTCTGGGAAGCTGCAGTAGAACACAAAGGCATCAACTGGCAGGCTGCTCCTGTTGAAATATAACAGGAAGATATTTGAGATCACACTTGAAACATGTCCTAATTTTTCTTTCTACAGCACTAACCATAATTTCTATGACAAAATGAACCCCATCATTTTGTTCCTTTTTAAATTAAATTGTTTAAGTGTTACCAGTTTATTCCAATCAAGATGGCTTCAGGTGTGCCATACTTTTGTCATAAGTAGGACTATTAGCGCTCTAGTTGTTCTTGAGAACACTCTGGGAAGCTGCAGTAGAACACAAAGGAATCAACTGACAGTCTCTGCCCTTGTTGGATGTACATGTTTTACCGAGAATGTCAGACTTCATTCTCACATGACTGAGAAAGATAATGTGAATTTACAGAAAATATGCTCTCATTTTAGCTTCTGGAGCACCTTCCAAACCTCCATGGGACAAGCATGAGAAAATAGTGTTCTCTCAAACATGATTCATGATATCCCAGCAGAAGGTTTTTCACATGGTAAAATCACCTTAGAATACACCACAATTCCTAAAATTAGTATGGTACCATCAACAAATAAATTCTAATGTAACTAAAATCTGTTATCACCCTTTATAGTTCTCCTTTTGGTGACCCTCAAAATCTTCTATTCACTACAATGCATTTCAATGAGGTACTATCATTTATATTGGTCCCAAGATGGCTGCCAGCAATTCCAGGATGAAGTGCTGACAGCCAATCAGATCTCACGATGACATGTGTGGTTAGGCTCCGCCCAGATATATATGTGACTTTACTTTTGATTTTCTCAGGAACTACTGAACGGATTTACACCATTTAAGCAAAAGGCACGACACTGAACCAAGGGCTACCTCTTTGCCAAATTTGGTGTAATTCCGTTCAGCAGTTCGGGCTGTAGCTGCGACTAAAGGTTCCTATGGAAAAATTAATGGGGAAAACGCGTTTTGGGACCTCCCTTTTTTCTCGGCCCCCGCTTGACGTATCACCCCGAGACTTTGAGGATAGGAGCGGACCGGAGCGCCCCAACAAGTTGGAAACTTTTGCGAAGATTCGTCAACCGGCGCCAACGTTATTTCAAATAGAATGTCGCTGATTTCCTATGGATAATAGGTTTTAACTATAACTATCTACTGGCGACCGCCAGTAGATAATATATATATATATATATATATATAAGGACTCGAACTCCCGCAACCTCCAGACGGCGATGAAGGAGAAACAGACCCCACAGTGTCAGGCAAGATGTTTTTTATTAAAACCTTGTCCTCACGAACGATGACGCATTTCGGGCTCCAAAATCCCTTGTTCACATGCGGAGCAACATCGCCATGATTATTTTAAATGTTTGCTAAGTGCACACCCACCTCCAAGGCTCCATGTCACATGACCATAGACAATGAAAACAGACTTATCTTTTTTAAAAAAGGAGGAAAGAATTTCTAAAACATGGAAACACGCTTACATGCCATAATGTCTGTATCAATACATTAGATCTCACAAATTAATAACTCCAACAAACTTTCTGTAATGCAAAGTCCTCAAAACTAGCAATTATCAATATTACGAGGAACTGTTGTAACAATATCACACAAACATCTTATTGCTTATAGTTTGTCATACATCGAAGGCATGTAAACGCAGAATTTTAAATATTTAAGCTACACATGATATATTCTATTTATTGCTGAACTCAATTTGCTATGATGTTTTGGAACACAGGAATAAAGTGCATAAATGCCTAGCAGCAAAAAATCTGACGTGCAAAATAGTGCCAACAGTGCAAGTACATAAAGTGTATAATGCTGAAAAGTGCTTAGTGTAATGTGTGCAAATTACAAATATGTTGATAACAGTAAAAACATTTTAATAGTAAATACCGTTAAAATCACATAAATATATTGCTGAAAAAACTATATTAAAACATGTCTCTAAAAGACTAATTACTACAGCAGATTAAAAGAGATTATTTTGTAAATTATTTTCATTATTTCTTAGTCCAGGAATATCTACCATCACATGAACACTGCAATCACTATAATATTAGGAATGTTAGGAATATTTTTTAGAAACTCATCCGTCTATTCAATATAATGACGTCATATAATAAATGCGTGTTGTTGCTGGTGTCTAGAGGAAATTATACATATCTTCAGTGTTATTCAACCCATTTGGCTATTTACTATCAAATTCCAGGATCAATTTTGTCTCCAATTGTCTCAATTGGCGTTCCCTGTTGCCCCCCGCCGTGATTTAGGGATGGCATTGATGACATAGTAGGTGAGACAATTCACATCATTACCGTGAATTCTTTTAAAATGCCTCGCTACTGGATAAGCGGGATCACTATGTAAGATAGCACAAAGGTGTTGCAAAATTCTGACATGCACCTGTAGCTTGGTACTACCAATATAATTGAGGCCACAGGTACATGTCAGAACGTAAACTGCATACTCAGTTCTGCAGTCATAGCTACCTGTGATGGGCAATGGATTGTCACTGAATGGAGTCAAATAATGGGTTTTATTGCATCCAAATTTACACGCTCTGCAAGATGAGCACTTCCTGAAACCCTGAGCTGGCCTCAACCAGTTTGCAGCTTTTCTTATCTCAGGGCAGGTTTTATCAAGAATAGAGCCCATAAATCTAGCTCTCCTAAACGTAATCAAAGGAATTTCCGCCACCCTGGAACGTAACACACCATCAGTAAGGATAATAGGCCAGTTCTTTTTAATGATGGCTCTAATTTTCCTTTCCTCATTGCTATAAGTAGTGATTAATCTAGGAGTGTCGTTTTCACTATGCAGAGATACAATATCATTACAAGTATTATCAGGAGCATTGTTACTGCTGTTGAACAGACTGGTTCTAGGTCTAGTACCTGCCTTTTTCATGGCTGCATTTAGAATGTTGTCACTATATCCTCTTGTTTTTAATCTAATCATCATATCATGCATGCATTCTGCAAAATCAGCTTCTACACTACAGATACGTTTCAGCCTTAAAATTTCCCCATAGGGTATACTCGCTATGAGGTGTTTGGGATGGGCACTATTAGCATGGAGCGTAACATTTCCTGATGTAGGCTTTCTAAATAAAGTTGTTTCAAATTTCCCATCCCTAATATAGGCTCTAACATCAAGGAATTCAATTGTGGATTTATCAATGTGCGATGTGAAATTAAGATTCATTGAGTTGTTATTGATCACTTCAATAAAATGTTGAGCTTCAATTTCGCTACCCTTCCACAGTATAAAAACATCATCTATGTATCTGAGATAGTGTTGTACATGTCGATCATACATTTCACGATGAACCTTTCTAAGAACCTGTTCCTCCCTCCAGCCAACGTGGAGACACGCACAGCTGGGGGAGAAACAGGCTCCCATCGCAACTCCTCTCAGCTGTTTGAATATATCTTTACCAAAAAGAAAGAAATTATTGTTAAGACACCAGGAAATAAGCTCTAAGACAACCTTATTATGTTCATAAAATTCACAAGGTCTAGCATCTAGAAAATATTTGACTGCTCGTAACCCCATATTGTGATCTATACTCGTATAGAGAGACTCTATATCTAGGGTAATTAAAAGCAAATCATCTGTCCATAATAAATCCTTAGTTTTCATTATAAAATCCCCTGTGTCTTTTACATAGCTGGGCAACTCCTTCAGCAGTAGATAGGGTTATATATATATATATATATATATATATATATATATATATATATATATATATATATATATATATATATTCACTGAAAAAACCATAGGTTTTAGGGACAGTTTTAGTTACTTGGACATTGCACTCGTACAAAACCCGTGAAATTCCCCCGTTATAGTTAGTTCAGCTAACTATAACTCGCGCCCCGCAATGCACTGCTGATGACGTCACATATTACATCACTCATGACATGGTCAGTGACATCACTGATGACATCACTGATGACATCTCAAATGACATCACTGATGACATCATCCAGTGACTGTGTGTTTCTGTAAAGTTTAAATATTTTTAATATATATAGGAAAAGACGTATTGAAGAATGAGTGGGTGTGTAAGTGTCTGTATGGATGATTTAGTAGGTGCGTGACTGACTCTATAAGTGAGTGATTTAACGTATCTTACTGAATGCATGGGTTAGTGACTAAACTGGGTGAATGTCTGTATCCGTCTGTCTGTTGCTGTGTAAGTGGCTGCATGTGTTTGTGAATAGCTAAATGAGTGTCTATATGAGTTATTGAATGCTTGTCTGAGTATCTGTATGGGTGCCTGAGTGTTTGTGTGGGAGGGGTGTGTGCAACTCTGTGCATAGATGTGTGAGTGGGTGATTCACTGGGTGGATGGTTTCAAGAGTGCATCTGTGATAGACTGTATGGGTGGGTAAGTGTGTGTAAGAGTGTGTTAGTGAGTGAATGTATGTCCCAGTGGTACATGTGTGAGTAACTACATATGTGAAAGGCAGTATATATGTGTGTTGGAGTATATAAATAGCTATAAGCAAGAGTGAGTGATTGTGATAGTGGCTGTATGGATGAGTGTGTGCTTGTATCTGTGATTGTATAAGAGCGTAACAATGTGCTACTATTTGTATGAGTAAGTGAGCTGGTGTGTGTATAACTGTATAGGTGAGTAAATGGCAGTGTGTTTAATTATTTGCATGACTGACTAGGTGTGTGAGTATCTCTATGGATGAGTGGCGTTGTTTGAGTGCCTATATAGGAGTAAGAGTGCATATGATAGTCCTGTACTGAGTGACCGTAAGTATGAGTGACTGTACGGGTGAGTGAGTGGATGTGTGTGTGTAGACCTAAGAATCAGTGAGTGGGTATGTAGTTATTGGTGTTGGAGTGTCTATGGTTTTGCGAATGGCAGTCTGTAATTTAGAGTGGGTGTATCAAAGGTTATATTAGGGTGTGAGGAGGTGCATCAGATTATCACGTGGATGATGTCATCAGTGATGTCATTTGAGATGTCATCAGTGATGTCATCAGTGATGTCACTGACCATGTCATGAGTGATGTAATATGTGACGTCATCAGCAGTGCATTACGGGCGCGAGTTATAGTTAGCTGAACTAACTATAACGGGGAAATTTCACGGGTTTTGTATGAGTGCAATGTCCAAGTAACTAAAACTGTCCCTAAAACCTATGGTTTTTTCAGTGAATTTCAAAGGTTTTTTAAATGCTAATTTGTAACTATAACGTGTCTGAAACCTATGGTTTTTTTCAGTGAATTTCAAAGGTTTTTTAAATGCTAATTTCTAACTATAACGTGTCTGAAACCTATGGTTTTTTCAGTGAATTTCAAAGGTTTTTTAAATGCTAATTTCTAACTATAACGTGCCTGAAACCTACCGTTTTTTCAGTGAATTTCAAAGGTTTTGTAAATGACAATTTTTAAATGTATTAATTGTTATATTAATTTTTTTCATACTGATTTACTACATTTTTAGAAACAATTTTTTTTTACATATTTTATTTTTTAAATTACATTGTAATTACATTATACATTACATTACAAAAAATACTTTCTCAGAATGAATTACTTTAGTTTAAATACTTTGCAGATAGGCAATAGACTTTTAAGTACAGTAGTTACAGTTGTTGCAATGGGCAACACATTTTCAAACACAATGCAACATTCAGCTCAATGTGAATTTCTAGTTAAATGCAATTAGTTACTTTATGGATTACTTTTGTAACCACAGGACTGGATCCTAGATTCAGTCCTGGTACATCTCCTGTAAACAGTTGAGTAAAAGCGTTTTGGTTACAGTCGTGATTTTTAAGGAATATTATTGTATTTTAAAAGTTGACAGAAACTTTTTCTCATAGAATCACCAATGTTATCCTATGGAAGGAAATTCACTTAGCAGGTAAAAACTGTTATCGTTACTTTTTCTTACTCAGTGTTGGATCCTGGATCCAGCACTGGTGCATCTCCTGTAAACAGTTGAAAAAATGCGTTTAAGTCATACAGACGATTTTTAAGGAATATTTGTAGTTTGTGAAAATCAACACTTTGAAACTTTTTTGCTGAAAACCAGTCAATCTTAGCCTATGAAGGAAATTCAAGTTACCGGTAAGTACGGTTAAAATTACTTTTGAGGATCAGTACTGGGCTGAAAGATGCAGCACTGAGGTCTCTCCTGATAACAGGTGAGTAAATCGGAATTCGTATTTCGGCTGATTTTAGAGGAATATTTTAAAGTTCCAAAACTCCACACTTAGAAGAATTTCCAAGTGAAACCAGTCAATGTTAGCCTATGGAAGGAAATTCAAGTTACTGGTAAGTACGGTTAAAATGACTTTTCAGGACCAGTACTGGGCTGAAAGATGCAGCACTGAGGTCTCTCCTGATAACAGGTGAGTAAATCAGAATTCGGATTTCGGCTGATTTTAGAGGAATATTTGTATGTTTCAAAAATCAACACTTAGAAACTTTTTCAGCAAAAAGCAGGCAATGATATCCTATGGAAGGAAATTCTAGTTACTGGTAAGTACGGTTAAAATTACTTTTGAGGATCAGTACTGGGCTGAAAGATGCAGCACTGAGGTCTCTCCTGATAACAGGTGAGTAAATCGGAATTCTTATTTCGGCTGATTTTAGAGGAATATTTTAAAGTTCCAAAACTCCACACTTAGAAGAATTTCCAAGTGAAACCAGTCAATGTTAGCCTATGAAGGAAATTCAAGTTACCGGTAAGTACGGCTAAAATTACTTTTCAGGACCAGTACTGGGCTGAAAGATGCAGCACTGAGGTCTCTCCTGATAACAGGTGAGTAAATCGGAATTCGTATTTCGGCTGATTTTAGAGGAATATTTTAAAGTTCCAAAACTCCACACTTAGAAGAATTTCCAAGTGAAACCAGTCAATGTTAGCCTATGGAAGGAAATTCAAGTTACTGGTAAGTATGGTTAGAATTACTTTTCAGGACCAGTACTGGGCTGAAAGATACAGCACTGAGGTCTCTCCTGATAACAGGTGAGTAAATCGGAATTCGTATTTCGGCTGATTTTAGAGGAATATTTGCACAATGGTGAAGGGAGGGGGCGGGGCCTGAGGTTACATCTGTGCAAACGCGCCCCGTGGCGCGTTTTAAGTTGGGGGATTAAGTCCCCTTGAATCCTGAGGGTCCCTAGGGGCCAACTAGCCCACCAGGAACCTCCAATATGCGCCAGGGGGCTGCGTTGCAGAGACGTGTAGAGAGGCCACACCCTTTTACACCTCTCTGCAACGCAGCTCTGTGGCGCCTTCTGGATGTACCTGTTGGGCTAGTTGGCCCCCAGGGACCCTCAGGATTGAAGGGGATTTAATTCCCCATCTTAAAACGCGCCACGGGGCCTGTTTGCACACATGTCACCTGAAGCCCCGCCCCTCCCTTCACCACTGTGCAAACGCGCCCGTGGCGCGTTTTAAGTTGGGGATTAAGTCCCTTGAATCCTGAGGGTCCCCGGAGTCCAACTAGCCCACCATATACCTCCAAAAAGCGCCACAGAGCTGCGTTGCAGAGAGGTGTAAAAGGGGTGTGGCCTCTCTACACGTCTCTGCAACGCAGCCCCTGGCGCATATTGGAGGTTCCTGGTGTGCTAGTTGGCCCCCAGGGACCCCCAGTATTCAAGGGGAATTGTTCCTCCTCTGCAAACGCGCCAGGGGGCGCGTTTGCAGAGTGGTGAAGGAAGGGGCGGGGCCTGCGGGCCCGATCGTTTAAAAAAAAAAAAAATGTTTTGTCCCTGAAGGGGGCTGTGTGGCCCCCTTCCTTTTTCCTGTTTTTATGCCCTGGGGACCCCATCCCCCAGGGCCTTACCCCTTTTTTTAATTTTTAATTAAAAAAAACGGGAAGGGGGCCGCGTGGCCCCCCTTCCCTGGGCCTGTATTGGCCCCGGGGACCCCATCCCCCGGGGCATGGCCTCTATATTTATTATTTTGAGGGGGCAGCGTGGCCCCCTCCTCTGGCCATTTTAAGGCCCCGGGGACCCCATCTCCCGGGGCCGGCCTTTCCATTTTTTTTAAAACTTTTTTTCTCTCTTTTTTGGAGAGGGGGCCGCGTGGCCCCCCTCCCGAGCCACTACTTGCCCCGGGGACCCCATCCCCCGGGGCTGGCCTCTCCGTTGGGGACTGTGGGGGTCCCCAATCCCCCCACAGTCCCTCCGGCTCCCCACGTCCCTTGGGAGCCGGCATTGCTGTTCCACATGGGGAGCAGCTGACATGCTGCTCCCCATGTGGAAAAGCAATCGCTTTGGATATTGGAAGAGAGAGCAGGTTTCCCTGCTCTCTCTTCCAATATCCAAAGCAGTTTGCTATGTCAGGACGGGAGCCGCGAGGCTCCCGTCCTGCCATAGCAAACTACAGTGTCCCAGGGGTAGGCACCCCGGGACACTGCAGGAGCCGGCCCTGGGGGGTGGTGGTCCCCAGGGCCATCAAGGGCTCCAGGAGGGGGCCGCGCGGCCCCCTCCCATTCAGTACACAGCCCCGGGGAGGTGGTGGTCCCCGGGCTCTGGGGTCCGTAACGGACCCCCATATTAAAATGTTTAGTGCCCCGGGGAGGTGGCGGTCCCGGGGCGTGTGGGGGCTGGAGCCCCCCCACACTGGTTTTATTTTTAATTTAAAAAAAGCCCCGGGGAGGTGGTGGTCTCCGGGGCTGCGGGAGGGCTCAGAGCCCTCCTGCACCATTTTTTAAAAAAGCCCCGGGGGTGGCGGTCCCCGGGCTTGGGGGCCCTTTGAGGCCCCCCACACATTAAATTATCCCCCCACCATGCCCCCGGGACTTGGGCCACCCGGGGCCACTAACATCGAAGCGCGGAGACCGCGCTTCGATTTCTTCGGCAGGATTCGCGCACCCTGAGCACATCCTGCCGATTTTTAAAAAAAAATGCTTTTTTGCCCAGGGGGTCCTTGTGGGACCCCTGAGCAGGCCTAGGGGTTAGGGTGTTTCTACCCTGCCCCCTTTGTGCGTTTTGCGCACTTGTTTCTTTTTTTTCTCGGCGGGATACGCGCACCCTAAGCACATCCTGCCGATTTTTAAAAAAAAAAATGCTTTTTTGCCCAGGGGGTCCTTGTGGGACCCCTGAGCAGGCCTAGGGGTTAGGGTGTTTCTACCCTGCTCCCTTTTGCGCTTTGCGCACTTGTTTCTGTCCCTCGGTTCTAGCAAAAGGCACCAGTCTGAACCAAGGGCTACCTCTTTGCCAAATTTGGGGTAATTCCGTTCAGCAGTTCGGGCTGTAGCTGCGACTAAAGGTTCCTATGGAAAAATGAATGGGGAAAACGCGTTTTGGGACCCCCCTTTTTCTCGGCCCCCGCTTGACGTATCACCCCGAGACTTTCAGGGTAGGAGCAGACCGGAGCGCCCCAACAAGTTGGAAGCTTTGCGAAGATTCGTCAACCGGCGCCAACGTTATTGCAAATAGAATGTCGTGGATTTCCTATGGATAATAGGTTGTAACTATAACTATCTACTGGCGACCGCCAGTAGATAATATATATATATATATATATATATATATATATAAGTGTACGTACCAACAGCGCCTGGCGAATTGCTATAGTAGCAGCAAGAGGTCATCATCGGATCTGTTATAGCAAATCCCTGCAAAAGAGAAGAAGCGGAAGAGAGTAATTTACATAAAGAACAAGACTGGTTAACACAGTTAATAGGTGGTGACTAGAGAAATAGAGAAGCTAGAGATTACATTCAGGTAGTTACTTTGTTATCTATTCATAGAGTCCTACTAAGTGCAGTCAACTTACCAGTAGGGACAAGCAGCAACGCAAAACCAACACATATACTCACAAGAGAGCAGCTAGCCACAAAGAAAGGACAGGTATTTTCAGAGAAGGGTCTTAGATTTGGGTCAGGGTTTGTTAATAGTGGTTACATAACATTCTTTGTTTTAGGTGACAACTCGGAGCAAGACGAGAGTTCCAGTCCAGAAGAAGAGTAGCAGTGGCTGTCTCTCTTTTCATCCCAATCCCCTTTCCCCCTCTTTGCTGCTTGTGAACTTGTTCGCAGTAGCAGAGTTGGGAATTGTGGAATTATTCATCTGCTCCTGCGGAAAAACAAGGTTCTGGTTCAGGTACTTGACAGATTGAAGTGCCAAACCTAAAACTTCCGCCCAGCAGAATGACAGAGGGAATAGATGTTAAGGCCTTGGCAACAGTTCTAGATGGTATACAAAAACAATTGAGTGACACTATGTCTGAGAATAAATCTCTTATAGAGGAGGTTAGAAAATCTAGTCAGGAGGCCCAATTTTTGTGTAAAAGATTTGAAGAATTTTCAACTAGTGCCATTTCCGGGTCTAAGGAAAGTAAGTCACAGATGTTCACTCCAGCCCCTTCTGCGGCGGAGTTGACCACGCAGGTCATTCATGCTATTTCACCTACCATTCCATTGGCAGCTCCCGAAAGGTTTAATGGGGATCCACATAAGGCCCAAATTTTCCTCACCCAATGTTCCCTACACTTTCTTTGTAGACCTATTATGTTTAAGGAGGATCAATCCAAGGTGGCCTTCATATTGTCCTACCTGAGTGGTGACGCCACAGCCTGGTCCATGCCGTTGGTAAATAATAATGATCACATCTTATATGAGTTTGAGGACTTCAAAAGAGAATTTCTGCGCATTTTCGATCGGAAGTTAATCTCTCAAACCACTGATAATGAGCTTTTAGATCTGAAGCAAGGTAATCGTGAATTGGTCGCTTACTTGGCACAATTCAATAAGTTAATTGTAGAAACCAACTGGCCTGAGGCTAAGCGGGCTGCCATTTTCTATAGAGGACTGTCTAAAAGACGAATTGAAGGATGGTTTGGCGCAGATACCAAAGCGGCCCACAGATGTTTCAGAACTAATTGATCTAGTCTTACAAATTGATCAACGTCAGAGTGAAAGAAGGAGTGAACGTAAAAAAGAAGTGAAGTATTTCCCTCCACGTTTTGATCGAGTTAGGTTGGATAACTCAAAGATTAAAGATGCTTCCTCTGAGGAAGAGCCAATGCAAATCAGCTCAGTTCGTGGGCCTTTATCCAAGGAAGAAAGAGAAAAGAGACGGACTGGCAAGCTCTGCATGTATTGTGGTAACTCTGGACATTTTGTCAGAGAATGTCCTAAGAAACCAAGGAATAATGCCTGGGTAAAAGACAGGCTCCACCAGTAAAGGGAGTTGCTCTGGTGGAAGCTAATGATAAGTCAACTCCAGATTCACAATCAATTGAAAATACCTTACAGTCGTCAGCTCCTCATTTAATTATTTCAGGGTTGATCAAATTTGGAGATTCTGAAGTGGATGAGATTTCCGTAATTATAGATTCAGGAGCAGCCGGAAATTTTTGTGATATTCGGTTTGCCAAATCCTTAGGACTTGAATTTGTCAAAAAAGAAAGGCCAGAATCTGTTCGAGCCGTCGATGGAACAAATTTGTCCTCCGGTCCCATTGTGCATGAAACTGAGGACATATTGTTAAAGGGGCCAAGTAGTCCTGTCAGCATTTTAAGGTTCAGTCTCATCGACGCGCCACAGTTCCAGCTCATTTTGGGTTTACCCTGGCTTACTGAACATAATCCCAGGATTGACTGGGCTAAGAGATCCATTGACATGGATTCGGACTATTGCAAAGGGCATTCCCATGAGTGGAGTGTCGATTTTCCTCCTGTTTCGCCACCCTTGCTCTTGGCCAGTCAGTCTAAGTCAATTTGTGTTATGGAAACTCAAGAGATCCCGCTTGAGTATCAAGATTTGGCCTCAGTTTTCGATGAACAGGAAGCTAACAAGTTACCTCCGCATCGAGAGTACGACTGTAAAATTGAATTGGAGGCTGGCGCTTCGTTGCCGTGCAGTAGAATCTACGCACTTTCTGAAAAAGAAAATCAGCATCTAAAAGAGTACTTAGACCAGTATCTTGCAAATGGGTTTATCCGTCCTTCACAGTCACCAGTCTCCTCTCCGCTCTTTTTTATTCCTAAGAAGGATGGAAAGTTGAGGACGTGTATTGATTATCGAGCTCTAAACCTAGTCACGAAGAAGAACAGATATCCATTGCCCTTAATCTCCGAATTGCTCGATCAAGTCAAGGGAGCCAAGGTGTACACGAAATTAGATCTAAGAGGAGCCTACCATTTAGTGCGCATGGCAGAAGGCGAAGAGTGGAAGACTGCGTTTTGCACTCGATTGGGGTTGTTTGAGTACCAGGTCATGCCCTTTGGCTTGTGTAATGCTCCAGCCGTATTCCAGCATTTTGTAAACGACATTTTGAGAGAGTTCCTGGATCGTTGTGCTGTCGTGTACATCGACGATATTCTTATTTTTTCAACCAACATGAAAGAACACATTCAACATGTGCGAGCCATCCTGAGTAAGTTGCTTGAAAAAGAACTTTTTGTTAAATTGGAGAAATGTGTCTTTCATTCCATTCAAGTGGAATTTTTGGGGTTCGTTTTGTCCCCGGAGGGAGTGTCTATGGACGATGCTAAGGTAAGGGTCATTAGAGATTGGCCCTCTCCAAGTAACGTGAAAGAGGTGCAGAGTTTCATTGGCTTTGCCAATTTTTACAGGCGATTCATCCTGAGTTTCACTGAGAAGGTTTCCCCGCTTACTCGCCTTTTGAGGAAGGGGGTCAAGTTTGAGTGGACTGCCGAAATGGAAGCAGCCTTTCAGGAACTAAAGAAGATTTTTATCACGGCCCCAGTCCTGCTACATCCAAATCCTGAGGAGCCGTTTTTTGTTGAAGCTGATGCCTCCAATTTGGCCATAGGTGGAATTCTTTCACAGAGACACAGTAGCACAGGCCAGCTTCATCCAGTGGCATTCAGATCTCGAACATTGACACCTGCCGAGATGAATTATTCGATTGCTGATAAGGAGTTATTAGCAGTAAAAGATGCTTTTCAAGAGTGGAGACACTATTTGTTAGGTGCCAGACATGAGGTAACTGTTTTCGCTGACCATTGAAATCTTCAATTTTTAAAATCGGCTCGTACTCTTATTCCCAGGTAGCTGAGATGGTCTTTATTTTTGGCAGACTTCAACTTTGTTTTGACCTATAAGCCTGGTTCTGCTAATGGTAAGGCTGATGCTTTGTCTCTTCTTGATACGGGCGAGACGGAAAGGGCGATGGAGAAATGACTGATCATTCCTAAGGAGAAGATAATTGGTGTAATCCTTTTCCCAGAATTTGAAGACAAATTAAGTAAATACTTCACCAATTTTGAAATCAGTGGTTGGGCCAAGGAAGGTACAGGAAGAGAAGTAAGAAATGGAAGGCCTCATTTTAAAGGAAAACTCTATGTGCCTAGCGAGGAGCTTCAAATGATGGTGATTCGACATTTTCATGATGATCTACTGGCAGGTCACAAAGGTGTTAAGAAGACCTTGGAATTGATTCAAAGAGAATTCTGGTGGCCGACAATGGAGACTCAGGTGGGACAATATGTTGCCTCTTGTGTGCAGTGCATTAAGGGAAAGTCTGTTAGAATGGCTCCACAAGGTTTGTTGCAGCCTTTGCCCCCAGCACCTTATCTGTGGCATACTGTTTCCATGGATTTCATTGTGGAACTTCCCTCTAGTCAAGGTTTCTCAACCATCTGGGTGGTAGTAGATCATTTCACAAAGATGAGTCATTTTGTTCCCTTAAAATCTATTCCTAACTCTACTCAATTATCTGCTCTTTTCACACAACATGTAGTTAAGGCACATGGCATTCCCAATATAGTCATTTCTGATCGGGGTCCTCAGTTCATCTCCCATTTTTGGAGGGCTTTCCTCAAGAGATTAGATGTGGATTCTCGTCTGTCTACTAGTTTCCATCCAGAAACTGATGGACAGACAGAAAGAGTAAATCAGGAGTTAGAGCAATATCTGCGTCTTTTTCTGATGGAACATGAAGGGGAGTGGCCAAATTTCATCTGGGCAGCAGAATTCACTTACAATAATGCCAAACATTCCTCCACTGGGTTTTCTCCATTCTACCTCAATTCTGGTAGGCATCCCAATACATTTGTGGGGAAACAGGAGAGCGATGTTCCTGCAGTCGAGGTAGTGGTTCAAGAACTAAAGAAGGCTTATCAGGTAGCTACTAGCAATTTGATTAAGGCAAAGAGCTCTTACAAGAAGCAGGCTGACAAGAAGAGACGCTCTAATCCCATTTATGCGATACAAAAGGGGATGATGGACGGAACGTTTGAGCCAATCAAACACTCACCCCCAGTCAACTGATCTGGGTTTAATCCATCATCATTCTTTAGCTCACTCCACCACCCCAGTTCAGACATGGCCATATGCAAATCAGTCTGACCCTGTGCCTCATGGGAACAGTCCAGCCCGAACTGCCAAGCCATGTCTTCCCTGGACCGGAAACAAGCATCCTAGGACCGGTTTCTGGCATTCCAGCCGTCATCAGCCAGGCTTGCTTGAATCCAGTGGCAAAGTGAGCAAGGGACCCACGTCTGGGCATACCCCCGCCAACTTAGGGCGAACAAAGCGATACAAAAGGGGATGATGGACGGAACGTTTGAGCCAATCAAACACTCACCCCCAGTCAACTGATCTGGGTTTAATCCATCATCATTCTTTAGCTCACTCCACCACCCCAGTTCAGACATGGCCATATGCAAATCAGTCTGACCCTGTGCCTCATGGGAACAGTCCAGCCCGAACTGCCAAGCCATGTCTTCCCTGGACCGGAAACAATTCGATTTATGAGCCTGGCGACAAGGTGTGGATTTCTACTCGAAATTTGCACCTGAAGGGGAATCGAAAGTTTCAACCTAGGTTCATAGGTCCTTTTCAGGTGGTAAGAATGGTTAATCCAGTGAGTGTGAAGATTCGTCTTCCTCCTAGATTAAGAATCCATTCTGTTTTTCATGTTTCTCTTTTAAAGAAGAATCCCCCAGATTTGAGATTAAAAGGTCCACCAACTTCTGTTTAGATTCAGTCTGAAGAGGAATTTGAGGTAAAACGGATTTTAGATTCACGATTCAAGAAAGGGAAGTTGTATTACCTTGTGGATTGGAAGGGTTTTGGTCCAGAAGAGAGAACCTGGGAACCTAAGTCTAATTTGCATGCACCTAGATTGGTTCGAGAATTTCATAGTACACACCCTAATAAGCCCAAAGAGATTGGGGAAGGAGTTTTGGTGGGGGGTACTGTCAGGACTGGTCTGATTAGATCTCCAAGCGTCTTGAAACTGAGCTTGTTAGGAGTTAAGAGGAACAGTACACCTTTGCCAGACCTCGTAGGGTCATTCCCAGTAGATTCATTTCATTTTGGCTCCGTTGTCTGCTCTCATCTCAGCGGCGGAATTCCAAGATGGCTGCTCGAGATGATAAAGCGGGTTGCCGGTCTAGTGTTCTGGCAGTTTGTTCTACTCAGCTGTGCTCGCGCTCGCTCGCGCGAAGCACTGCGCACTTCAACTGAAGTTTTGGGGAGAACGGCTGCATGTGCAAGTTCGCGGCTGGTTTCCTGAGGAAGTTAAGGATTTCGGAAAGCAAATTTCGTAGTTAGAGCTTGTTTCACAGTAGGTATACCCTGTGAAAGAGGTGAGTCTTGTTCCTGGAGCCTTTTGAGAAAAAAAAAGGATATCAACTGCGACTTAGTAGCTGAAGAGACATATTTCCTGCTTTCAGTATTTGTCTCATATAGAGTCTCCTCACAGGAAGGAAGGTAGTTAGAGGACCAGAAGATTCCAGTTCCTGAATAGCTCTTAATAGCTTGCGACATACGAGAGCTAGTTACCATTATTTCATGTAGGTTCTCCAATTCATCGACCTAGAGGTGTATCTTTTCTAAGAGACAATTCCATTGAATGTACATAGTATTCAGAGAGAGAGTTTTGGAAAAGCAACATTATTTTGAGACTTTATTCCTTGTCAATCAGAAATAACAGAAAGACTTTCAGTTCAAAGCATTTGGCAGTGTTACAGTTCCTGGATAGAAGGGAGCAGTAGATATGGTTATATATATATATATAAGTGTACTTAGCAACAGCGCCTGGCGAATTGGTATAGTAGCGGGAAGAGGTCATCATCGGATCTGTAACAGCAATTCCCTGCTAAAGAGAAGAAGCGGAAGAGAGTAATTTATATAAAGAGCAAGACTGGTTAACACAGGTAATAGATGGTGACTAGAGACATAGAGAAGCTAGAGATTACATTCAAGTAGTTACTTTGTTATCTATTCACAGAGTCCTACTAAGTGCAGTCAACTTACCAGTAGGGACAAGCAGCAATGCAAGACCAACACATATACTCACAAGAGAGCAGCTAGCCACAAAGAAAGGACAGGTATTTTCAGAGAAGGGTCTTAGATTTGGGTCATGGTTTGTTAATAGTGGTTACATAACATTCTTTGTTTTAGGTGACAACTCGGAGCAAGACGAGAGTTCCAGTCCAGAAGAAGAGTAGCAGTGGCTGTCTCTCTTTTCATCCCAATCCCCTTTCCCCCTCTTTGCTGCTTGTGAACTTGTTCGCAGTAGCGGAGTTGGGGATTGTGGAATTATTCATCTGCTCCTGCGGAAAATCAAGGTTCTGGTTCAGGTACTTGACAGTACGTGTCTCACAAATTATCCTTGGTGTGATGGAAGGTATATCCAGAGCCGCTAGGGACCTGTTGTTCTATGCATTATTACTTGCTAGAAGGGAGATATGTCATAACTGGATAAGAGAAACACCACCTCAGCATTCAAAGTGGTTAGAGTCCATGTTTGATATGTCAAGAATGGACTTGTTGGGGAATGGGTCCAAAAAGAGAAAAAGATTTTGGGATATATTACAAAATTGGGCAGGGGGTAACTGAAATCAATGAGCGGGTAAAAAGATAATCAGAAGAACCCTTTGTCCAATGATTATATCCACATAACTCTCTGTTTTATGGCTGCAAGGGCCTCCCAATATACTTTATGCCGTCGCCGTAAGAGCAGACATTTTCTGAGAGAGATGTACCGGAAGGAAGATGGTGTCTTAATCCAGCGCCTCTCTCCCCCTGGTGGGGGTCTATGGTTTCTCCCTCGCAGCGAAAAGGCATGGGTATAAGTCATTAAAACCTGAGGTGACTGAGGACAAAAAAAAAAGTGTTTTGCACAGAGCATTGTTTACAATTTGTCTTTTTTCTTTCTTGATATAACTACTCCTGCTGGTTATCCATTTCGGCAGGGTGTAGCAGCCAGGCTGTGACAGAAGAAGCCGGAGGCCATACGGGCAAAGTACCAGCGGTTGGTGGCTGAGGAGGATGAAGAGGCAGCTGCCCGGGGCCCCAGCCAGCTGCCAGTGCTTCCAGCCTCTCAGCAACAACACCAGCGTCACAGTCTGCTGGCAGCCTCCAGCTGTCATTCCATCACTGCTGCCTCAAGTTCAGACCTCACCTTCCAACAGCGTGTCCTACTGAGGCTGGAACGCATTGAAGCCAGGCAGGCACAGACGGAGGGGCACCTCAGAAAGCTCTTGCCTGTTGTGCCTAGTGCCCTCTTCTTTACCCACTTTTTTAACAATTGTTTTGGTGAGTGGTACTTGATCTGGATGGAGAGGGTGGGAATGATGGGACTTGGGACCGGGACAGTTTGGACTTTAGTTTTTTGTTGGACATTTTGGGCATTGGCTGGGGATGAGGAGATTTGTTTGGGGAGGGATTGGGCGACTTATGACTGGAAGGGGTGGTTTTTATTATATTGTTCAAAAGGGTAATAAATATTTATTTAACTTTATTAACCCCTTCGCTGCTCGGCCTTTTCCCCCCTGTGCTAAGCCTTTTTGTGGCTATTTGGGGTAGTTCGCGCTTAGGCCCCTGTAACTTTTTGACCACATAAGGTATCCACGCCAAATTTGCGTCCTTTTCTTCCAACATCATGGGGATTCTAAAGGTACCCAGGGTTTGTGGATTCCCCTGGAGGGGACCCAGAAATTAGCCAAAATACAGCTAAATCTTGTTTTTTTTGGGAAAAATGGGAAAAAAGTGCTGCAAATGAAAGCGTCTGGGTTTTAACCCTGCAAATGGTATCAAAAAAGGGTTTGTGGGGCTGAAATCACCATTTTCCCAGCTTTTAGGGAATGACAGATTTTTGTCAGAAAACCAAATTTTTTTACAGTTTTGGCATTTTTCTGGGACATAGCCTATTTTTGCTATTTTTTGTGCTTTCAACCTCCTTCCAGTTAATGGTAGAAATGGGTATGAAAGCAATAATGGATCCTGGAAAGCTATACATTTTAGAAAAGTAGACTAAATTCTGAATTCAGCAAGGGGTCATTTGTGTAAATCCATCAAGGTTTCTTTATAGAAACTAACAGTTAAATATAGGAAAAATTGAAAATTAGTTGAAAAAAACAGCCTTTTGTGTCAACGTTTTCATTCTTCTAATTATGACAGCTCTTTGAAAGAAATATACCGTTACATCCGCTGGACCTTACTGGTTGTGGGGATATATAGGACTTGTAGGCTCACCAAGAACTCGACGAACCCAGAGCCAAAAACTGAGCAGCGTCTTGCAATGGTTTTTTATTATGTACCGGGTATATAGCAATTATTCTGGGAAAATGTATACATGGAAAAATCGGTATGAAAGACACCTATGTATTTCTGAAATGGGAACAAAATATAGGGGTATATTCACAAAAACGTGTGATAACTACCGCAAGAGTAGCGTAACGCAACTTTCAATAACGCAGCCCATCACGAGAAAATAACCCTGTGTCAACGTGGAATACACAACAAGGCGGTACCATGCGATAGCCTTCCGAAACCGCAGACAAAGTCCGCGATACAACCACCACGATGGAGATAAAAACACAAACCACAACACCAAAAAACACGCGATGGGCCAAAGCGCGATGAGGAAACCAGCGACAAGCAGCGCCAGGCCTGCAAAACACACCTGGCAGGCGTCAGAAACCTCAATAAAAGCAGGAAAAAAAACCCACACACAAACTGACCAACACACAAGCACCATGGAAGCAGCCGGGGCAGGCGCAGAGGACCAGCGCAACCCCACAAGCACCCCGGACGACCAGCCTGGGACCTCGGGGACAGGGAAGGGCAAGGACAAGAAGACCAGGAAGACCAAGTTCAGTCCGCAGGCGAACAGGATCATAGTCACGGAGATGATGGAACACCATCAACAACTCTTCGTCATCTCCAACGTGTCATTGGGCACCAAAAATGGAACATGGTGGGACATCGTCGACAAGGTGAATGCCGTCGGAGAGCACAAGCGGACAATGGACGAGGTCAAGAGGCGATGGAATGACATCAAGCGGAAGACCAAGGATAAACTCTCCGCCAACCTGAAGGCAGCAACGCAGACCGGAGGTGGGGGCCCAGCGCCACAGCTGGAGCTGGATGACATGGAGGAGCTGGTGTCGACAGTCATCAGTGTGGAGACTGTGGCCGGAGTCGGGGGACCGGATACTGCTCGACAGGACACAACACAACCGCAAAAGTGTGAGTGACCACCAGGTACTGGGGGGATGGGGGGAGATGGCCACAATGGCACACATGCACAAGCAAGCAGGGCACAGTGCACACCCACAATCACTCTGGGTCCTCGCCCAGACCCACACACTGTCACAATGTACAATGCCATGCTGTCTGAATGTCAACCTGCACCATGCGGCTACATACATGTGGACACATTGTAATACACCATCTCCCCTTCATATCGCAGGGGCATCTTCAACACCTCTTGCAGAGCAATCACAGCCACTCTTCACTGATGACGAGGAGGAGGACAACACCAGCATCGACATCCAAACCATCCAAGACCTCATTGACCACCTCCGCAACTCACCTCCAGGATCAGGGCAGCCCAGCTACATCCATGAGACTCCACCCACCACCCAAACCACCCAGCAGGAGGCACCCACAGCCCCGGCACCCTCCCAGGACCCCCAGGAACAACCAATGGCCTTCCAACACCGTGTGCTGGAGGGCCAGAGGGAGACGGCTGAGCAGGTGCGGGTGGGGTTCGAGCTCATGGCTAACAAACTGGACGCCATCCTTGGGTGTCTATGTCCGCCCCATGGTCTCCAGCATGCCCTGGCTGACATATCTGGAGTCATGACGTGGAGGGAAGAATACCTGTCTGCTCACAGTGGCCCCAGCGATGCCAGCCTTGAGCTGGCACACATGCGGAGGCTCATGGAGGACATGGTGTGGATGGAGGCGGAAAGGATGGCAGCCACCGCTGCACATCAGCGAAATGTAGCTGGGATCTACCATGCCCTGCATGTCCTCGTCATGGCATTGCTGCCACAAGGCGTGGCGATGATGAATGCTGCTGCCCCCACACCATCCACATCTCCGCCCCTGGTGTGTCAGTGCCTCCCAGTGCGGCAGGCGTATCCACTCCGGCACCTGATGTGTCACTGCCACACAGTGCGGCCGACAATCCTCCTCCGGTCCCTGATGAGTCAGTGGCACACAGTGCCGCAGCCAGCACTGCAACACCTACAGGTGGGGCAGGGCACACACCCGGGGACGAGGACGTGGATGGGACTGAAGTCAGGAGGACCAGGCACTAGCATCCATTACCGCCACCTTGCCTGTTTTTGCTTGGTGCCGCACATCGCCTCAAGACCTACCAATGACCCCCGATACACTCCGAGGCACTCACCTTGGACAGCGACATAGACTGCCACATCCTGTTTGACGAGCAATGACACGACGGACAGACTGCGGACTGTACCCTTCCTCTTCCGCAGAACAGGTCATCCCGGGACGGACACTGGCTGGCCCTCCACAGGCCCATATTGTGTGGTGTGCTCGGCATTGCCCTGTACCGCTCCAGCTGCATGACTGCACTGGATGTGCAAATAAACATCCAGTGACGCACTGCTGTGTGATGTCTTACGTCATTCCTGTGTGGATGTGTGGATGAATGTGGGGACAGTGCCTTCCCTTGCGTCAATGATGTTCATCCTGTGGGATGCCTGTAAGGGGGTGCGACATTGCATCTTGTGTAGCGGGTTCCGCGAACACTGCAGCAGGGACACACGCATCAGTCACCTGCTTGTCTGGACATGGACTGGACCACGCCCAGAGCCCACGAGTCATTGTTGCAGGCCCTGCACTGGTCCGGCATACGGCAGGCCAGTCCACTCCGCTTACGCACCGAGGGGGCCCTCATTGCTTCCCGTCGCAGCCGTACTCGCTGGTGGTGTGCGGGTCACTGGTCTAGTTGTCAGCATGTCACGGCCACTCCCTGAGGGCAGGTTTTCACACACACCACACCCATCCGGCACAGGCGTCACAGGCCATGTGACTCTGCCAACATAAGGGGCCGACGACGTCACATTCCCCTCTTCCGGTGGTGACTGGATGACGGACGCCCCACGGTTCGCACTCATATAGGGCCCATGAGTTGCTGCACACAGGGTTAGTGGCATTAGAGGCCTGGAGTAAGGCACGGGCCTACCACCACATGGCGCAGACTGGGGTTGCACAGGGTTAGTGGCATCCGAGGCCTGGAGTAAGGCACGGGCCTACCACCACGTGGTGCAGACTGGGGTTCCACAGGGTTAGTGGCATCCGAGGCCTGGAGTAAGGCACAGGCCTACCACCACGTGGCGCAGACTGGGGTTGCACAGGGTTAGTGGCATCCGAGGCCTTGCGGACGGCACAGGCACCCCGCCACGGGACGGTGACTTTGGGTGCACTGAGTCAGTGGCACCTTGAGCTGCTGAGCGGGTGTGCAGCCTGCGATGATGCCCCGTCCCGGCGGTCCGGACAGCTCAGGTTTTGTGTGCCCTGCTGGACCGCAGTGTAGGCCAGAGCCAGCGAGCAGCACGGGCCTACCGCCCCGTGGCGTCGCTTCCGGAATGCCAGAGTTGTTGGCACCCATTGGGCTGAGCGGGTGTGCAGCCTGCGATGATGCCGGGTGCACTGGTATGTCCTCTGCCATGGAGTACTCAAGACCCAGCAGCAAACGTGAGACCTGGTGGCCTGCAGAGCGGGGCTGCATGATGTGGAGGGTGCCATGTCCGCGGGCCCCGGGCTTGTGGCTTGCAGTGGCACGTGGTGGGACCTCCTGTCTACGCGCCGGTGGCGGAAGGTGAGCATTGAGGCCTGGGTATGCATGGGCGGGCATGCTCCGATGGGCAGCGGGAGGGGTTGAGGTGCCTCTGCCTGGGTGTGCATGGGCGGGCAGGTGATGTTGTCTTGTGCAAGTGTGTGTACTGTGCCAGTCATGCATCTGGGCTCTGTTTCAGCTGACGGCTCTGAATGAGATGTGTGACCTGGTGAACTGCCCTACATACCGGCACATGGTTGGAGACACACCGGTGGCAGCAGGTGAGCAGTGAGGCCTGGGTGCGCAGAGGCGGCACTTTCTCTCTCTCTCCCTCTCTTCCTCTCTCTCTCTCCCTCTCTCTTCCTCTCTCTCTCCTCTTCTCTCTCTCCCTCTCTTCCTCTCTTCCTCTCTCTTCCTCTCTTCCTCTCTCTCTCTCTCCATCTCTTCCTCTCTCTCTCTCTCCCTCTCTTCCTCTCTTGCTCTCTCCCACTCTTCCTCTCTCTCTCCTCTTCTCTCTCTCTCTCCCTCTCTTCCTCTCTCTCTCTCTCCCTCTCTTCCTCTCTCTCACTCTCTCCCTCTCTTCCTCTCTCTCTCGCTCCCTCGCTTCCTCTCTCCCTCCCTCCCACTCTTCCTCTCTCTCTCCTTCGATCTCTCTCTGTCCTCTGATGTGCGCAGGACACACCTTCTCATCATGTTTTTTGTCTTACACGCTGTGACCTACGTATTGTCCGGAGGGGAGCGGCCATGTGTCTTCATTTCATTTCGTTGTTCAGTTTTATAAAGTTTCATTTGTTGCTTCGAAAGTGAATGTGTGCTGGTCATTTCTGTGACGACACATCCATGTCACCAGTTGTGATTGTGCGGCATCAGGCGGAATATTTTGTACATGTTTAGGTGTGGCTGATGTGGCATGTCTTTGGTCGGGGGGGTGCCAGGGAGGGGTGGTCCTCGGGTGGTGGCGGTGGGTGTTGTGGCCCTCTTGGGTGTCCGGGCCGCATGATGTGTGGCTCCATGGCATCTGTTGCCCTTCGGATTTGGCCCTGGGCTGTGTCCCCTTTTGTGGTGCTGACTGCCGTCCGACTTTACACCAGGTCAGAGCAGGTGTAGATTTCCTGGTGCTAACGCGCCTTATTGCCCGTTTTGTGTTTTTATCGCGGATGTGGCTGGTCGTTGTGAATGTTGAGGTGTGCTGTTGTCTCGGCTTTAGTCACGGGAACGCCTACTCTGCATCTCATTAGCGATATTTGCGAGGGTCCTCTGTGGCGATGTTTTTTGAGGCTGCTATCGCGGGTAAACTGGTGCTGTGGGCTGTTAACACGGGCTTGTGAATGGTGAGGTAAATTTATCACGACTTTGGCTGCGATAAACTGCTGTTAATTCGGCGATAGCTCCTTGTGAATATGCCCCATAGAGTTTAGAAACAGTAGATATTTGCACATTTCCGAAATTGGGAATACTCATACTAGCATGAGAATTATCGGTCATTTTTCAAAATGACTTCTTTTTTACACATTGACTTTCATTTGGAAGGCAGAAATGCATCGAAAGTCAATAGGTAATAACAGTTGCTTTACAAATCTGAATTACCCTAAGTCTCCCGATAAAAATGGTACCTCACTTGTGTGGGTAGGCATAGTGCCCACGACAGGAAACGGCTCAAAACGCAACGTGAACACACCACATTTTCACAATTAAAAATTTCCCTTTTTTTGCAAAGTGCCAAGCTGTAGTTTTTTAACCCTAGCTCTGGCGGCACCTAGGGAAACCTAGCAAACCTATACATTTTTGAAAACTAGACACCCAGGGGAATCCAGGATGGGGTGACTTGACTGGCTCTCACCAGGTTCTGTTACCCAGAATCCCTTGCAAACCTAAAAAATTGTCAAAAAGAAAACACATTTTCCTCACATTTTTGTGGTGGAAAGTTCTGGAATCTGCATGGATCCACAAATTTCTACCCACCCCGCGTTCCCCAAAGTCTTCCGAGAAAAATGGTACCTCACTTGTGTGGGTAGGCCTAGTGCCCGCAACACGAAATGGCGCAAAACGCAACGTGGACACACCACAATTTCACAGTGAAAAATGACCCTTTTTTGGCAAAGTGCCAAGCTGTAGTTTTTGAACCCTAGCTCTGCCGGCACCTAGGGAAACCTAGCAAACCTATACATTTTTGAAAACTTGACACCAAGGGGAATCCAGGATGGGGTGACTTGACTGCCTCTCACCAGGTTCTGTTACCCAAAATCCCTTGCAAACCTAAAAAAGTGTCAAAAAACCCACATTTTCCTCACATTTCTGTGGTGGAAAGTTCTGGAATCTGCGTGGATCCACAAATTTCCACCCACCCCGCGTTCCCGAAAGTCTTCTGAGAAAAATGGTACCTCACTTGTGTGGGTAGGCCTAGTGCCCGCGACAGGAAACGGCACAAAACGCAACGTAGACACACCTCATTTTCACAGTGAAAAATGACCCTTTTTTGGCAAAGTGCCTACCTGTAGTTTGTGAACCCTAGCTCTTCCGGCACTGAGGAAAACCTAGCAAACCTATACATTTTTAAAAACTAGACACCCAGGGGAATCCAGGATGGGGTGACTTGACTGCCTCTCACCAGGTTCTGTTACCCAGAATCCCTTGCAAACCTAACAAATTGTCCAAACAAAACACATTTTCTGCACATTTCTGTGGTGGAAAGTTCTAGAATCTGCGTGGATCCACAAATTTCCACCCACCCAGCGTTCTCCAAAGTCTTCTGAGAAAAATGCTACCTCACTTGTGTGGGTAGGCCTAGTGCCCGCGACAGGAAACGCCACAAAACGCAACGTGGACACACCACATTTTCACAGTGAAAAATGACCCTTTTTTGGCAAAGTGCCTAGCTGTAGTTTTTTAACCCTAGCTCTGCCGGCACCTAGGGAAACCTAGCAAACCAATACATTTTTGAAAAGTAGACACCCAGGGGAATCTAGGATGGGGTGACTTGACTGCCTCTCACCAGGTTCTGTTACCCAGAATCCCTTGCAAACCTAAAAAATTGTCAAAAAAACCACATTGTCCTCACATTTCTGTGGTGGAAAGTTCTGGAATCTGCGTGGATCCACAAATTTCCACTCACCCCGCAAACCCCAAAGTCTTCCGAGAAAAATGGTACCTCACTTGCGTGGGTGGGTCAAGGACCCGTGACAGGCAAGGGCCCAAAACCTATTGAGGCGACATCAAAATTACCTATCACAAACCAACCTGGTTTTGCAAGGGGGGTCCCATGAGTTTTTGGCCCGGGGCTTGGCGGCCATCTAGGGAAACCTACCAAACCCACACATTTCTGGAAACTAGACTCCCGGGGGAGTCCAGCGAGGTATGGCTTGCATGGGTCCCCCAACATTCTCCTACCCAGAATCCCCTGCAAACCTCAAATTTCGCTGAAAAAATCACTTTTTTCTCAAATTTCTGTGTGGGAAAGTTCTGGAATCTGCGTGGATCCACAAATTTCCTTCCACCCAGCGTTTCCCCAGGTCTCCCGATAAAAATGGTACCTCAAATGTGTGGGTAGGCATAGTGGCTGCAACAGGAAATGGCCCAAATCGTACTGTGGAGACTTCAAACTTACCTATAGCAAAACTACCTGGTTTTGGGGGGGCACCTGAGATTTTGGCCCCGGGCTCGGCGGCCATCTTGGGAAAGTACCAAACCCAAACATTTCTAAAAACTAGACTCTTGGGGGAGTCCAATGAGGTATGGCTTGCGTGGATCTCCCAACGTTTTCCTACCCAGAATGCCATGCAAACCTCAAATTTAGCTGAAAAACCCCCACATTTTCCACATATTTTTGAGTGTTATCACCGTGCCTGCACAAATGTCCTACCCCACAGCGTTCCGCTGAGTCTCCCGAGTCAAATGATACCTCACATGTGTGGGTGGGGCAAGGGCCTGTGACTGGGAAGAGCCCAAAACATAGGGAATAAGGGTATAGCACCGAGAATTCTAAGCGCTACATTTTTTAAAAAATACGTTTTTAGCCAATTCTGCATTGGACAGCCACACAAGTGAGGTATCATTTTACTCAGGACACTAAGGATAATGCTGTGGGGTAGGACATTTGTGTTGGCACGGTGATTCCACACAAACATATGTGGAAAATGTGGTTTTGTCAGCTAAATTTGAGGTTTGCATGGCATTCTGGGTAGGAAAACATTGGGGGATACACGCAAGCCATACCTCATTGGACTCCCCCGGGTGTCTAGTTTCAGAAATGTTTGGGTTTGGTACTTTCCCAAGATGGCCGCCGAGCCCGGGGCCAAAATCTCAGGTGCCCCCCCAAACCAGGTAGTTTTCTTATAGGTAATTTTGAAGTCTCCACAGTATGATTTGGGCCATTTCCTGTTGCAGCCACTATGCCTACCCACACAAGTGAGGTACCATTTTTATTGGGAGACCTGGGGGAATGCTGGGTGGGAGGAAATTTGTGGATCCACGCAGATTCCAGAACTTTCCCACACAGAAATATGAGAAAAAAGTGATTTTTTCAGCAAAATTTGAGGTTTGCAGTGGATTCTGGGTAGGAGAATGTTTGGGGACCCACGCAAGCCATACCTCGCTGGACTCCCTCGGGTGTCTAGTTTCCAGAAATGTGTGGGTTTGGTAGGTTTCCCTAGATGGCCGCCGAGCCCCGGGCCAAAAACTCATGGGACCCCCCTTGCAAAACCAGGTTGGTTTGTGATAGGTAATTTTGATGTCGCCTCAATAGGTTTTGGGCCCTTGCCTGTCGCGGGTCCTTGACCCACCCACGCAAGTGAGGTACCATTTTTATCGGGAGACCTGGGGGAACGCTGCGTGGGAGGAAATTTGTGGATCCACGCAGATTCCAGAACGTTCCCACACAGAAATTTGAGAAAAAAGTGATTTTTTCAGCGAAATTGAGGTTTGCAGGGGATTCTGGGTAGGAGAATGTTGGGGGACCCACGCAAGCCATACCTCGCTAGACTCCCCCGGGTGTCTAGTTTCCAGAAATGTGTGGATTTGGTAGGTTTCCCTAGATGGCCGCCGAGCCCCGGGCCAAAAACTCATGGGACCCCCCTTGCAAAACCAGGTTGGTTTGTGATAGGTAATTTTGATGTTGCATCAATAGGTTTTGGGCCCTTCCCTGCCGCGGGTACTCAGCCCACCCATACAAGTGAGGTACCATTTTTATTGGGGTACTTGGAGAAATGCTGGGGGGTTGGAAATTTGATGTTACTTTCTGCAGCGTGAAAATTTGAGCACAATAATGCAAGGAAAATGTCACAGTCACAGTTTGAGGTTTGCAGGACATTGTGGGTAAGATAACTTGTTGGGATCCACAAGAGAGACATCACCATGTACTCCATGGGTGTTTAGTTTACGACAAAATCTACAGTTGGTAGGTTATTCTTAGATAAAATGTACACCTTGGCAGAGAAACAAAAAAGACAAAGATTACTGCACAGCCATCTATTCCTCAAGCACACACACATACTGGTTGGATTTGGCACGGGGGCGAGTGATGGTTCAGTATATAAAATTTTATTAACAAGAGAATTCACAAAAATGAAATGCACTGTCAATAATTGAAAGGACAAAAAACTGAACCAGTAACTCGCAGCTCGTGAGCTGTAAAGCCACGTCAAGGCACCAACCGCTTTAGAGGCCATTCACACACCTTTCATACATGATACACACAAGACCATTCACACCACTAGGCACAAAACCAACACATTACAACATTCACAAAAAGGGACAAGGTACACCCTGCTTGACAAAAACAGAAAAGACACATTTTTCTGCACAACCACCTATTCCTCAAGCACACATACATACTGGTTGGATTTGGCACGAGGGTGAGTGATGGTTCAGTATATACAGTTGTATTAACCAGAGATTTCACAAAAATGAAATGCACTGTTAATAATTGAAAGGACGAGAAACTGAACCATTGACTCACAGCTCGTGAGCTGTAAAGCCACGACAAGGTACCAACCTCTTTACAGGCCATTCATACACCTTTCATATGTGTGACACATACAAAACCATTCACACCGCCAGCCGCGGGCCCAGCACATTACAACACTCACACCAGCAGACAGCGCCATTCAAGGGCCCATCACTTTCACACGCCCACATTCCTGACACAGCAACCACACCAGCTCACGGATTGCGTGGAGTGGCGTTTGGCTAGCAGTGTGTGTAGTGACCAGCAGCTAGTCATTACTCACACACCGCCAGCCAAGCACCAGTCCACGTACACCACCAGCCGAGCGCCAGTCCACGCACACCGCCAGCCAAGCGCCAGTCCACACACACCGCCAGCCAAGCGCCAGTCCACGCACATCACCAGCATAGCACCAGTCCATGCACACCGCCAGCCAAGCGCCAGTCCATGCACACAGCCAGTCAAGCGCCAGTCCACGCACACCGCCAGCCAAGCACCAGTCCACGCACACCGCCAGCCAAGCGCCAGTCCACGCACACCACCAGCCAAGCGCCAGTCCAAACACACCGCCAGCCAAGCGCCAGAACAAACACAGCGCCAGCCAAGCGCCAGTCCACGCACACCGCCAGCCAAGCGCCAATCCAAACACACTGCCAGCCAAGCGCCAGTCCACGCACACCACCAGACAAGCGCCACTCCATGAACACCGCCATAACATTTAGGCTTTTTTTATACAAATAAGAAAACACAAACAAATTGCAAATAGATACAAATCTACTAACACAAAATCTGAAACTAAATACACTACACAAATGCCAACCTTGAAACTGAACAAAAAATATTAAACAATAGAGGCCAGGGAGTTCACTTTACCATTCATGGATGCTCCCAAAAATTATTTTGTGTGTGGTACATTCTAAAACAAGCAGGCACACACAGCCCAGGGTTAGAAGGACACTCGGGGCAGTACATACGAGTCTCCTTCCGCGCACCTCTTCGCCAACAGACTCTACATCTCCTACTGGGAAAGTCTTTTGAGGGTGTGGGAGGAATGTGATCAGGAAAGTGGCGATCTTTCAATCTAGCAACATCCTCCACCACTCCAACTCTAGGAACACTTGCCTGTTCCACTAAAACAAGGCTGCCTATTACAGACTCCTGAAACTTAGCAAAAGTCATCTTTGACTCAGGACAAGAATCCTTGAATAGAACAAAAGCATTAAAGGTTGCCAAGTGGAAAAGATGGATAGCCAACTTCTTATACCAAATGTAAGCCTTACGAAGAGCAGCGTAAGGTTCCAAACTCTGATCTACTCTGTCAACACCACCCATGTGCCTATTATAGTCTAAAATGAATACAGGTTTGCGCGCTTCAGCAACCTGACCCCAAACAGTCACAGGTGAAGTGCTTTCATCATGGATGGTAGTCAGCATGTAGACATCTCTCCTGTTTGAAAACTTCACAGCTAGAAGTTCCTCGCAACGCAATGCACTGCACTGTCCCCGCACAAGCTTTTGACAAACTAGTTCTTTAGAGAAACCTTTACGGTTAGAGCGGATTGTGCCACAAGCAACAGTGTCCACTTTGGCCAATTCCCTGAACAACCGCACACCAGGGTAGAAGTTATCTACATATAAATGGTGACCTTTGTTAAAAAGTCCTCTACCAAGTTCCCACACAATTTTCTCAGTGACTCCAAAAGTGGACGGACAGCCAGGGGGGTTAATCCTGGATTCCTTACCGGTGTACACCCTGAAATTAGAGACATATCCAGTCCTGCTGTCACACAGCATATACAGCTTAATTTCATAGCGTGCCCTCTTACTAGGAATGTATTGCCTAAAAACCAAGTGGCCCTTGAACAAGACCAAGGACTCATCCACTGCTATTTCTTTCCCTGGAGCATAGATCTCAGAATATCGATCTACAAAGTGATCAATGACAGGCCGAATCTTAAAAAGACGGTCACACTCAGGGTGATCTCGTGGCAACGCTAAACCATTATCGACAAAATGCAGCATCCGAAGCAGAAGCAAATACCTATCACGACTCATGACTGCCGGAAATATAGCCTTTGCCATCAAGGGACTAGTAGACCAATATGAACACATTGATGGCTTCCTTAGCAAGCCCATCAAAAAAGTGAAACCCAAGAACTTCTTCATCTCTTCCAGATTTGTGGGAGTCCACCGGGTAGCTCTAGAATGGGGCTTAAGGCTGGCACTGTTGTCCCTCAAAAACTGTTCAGCATACAAATTAGTCTGCTCAACAATCTCTGCCAAAAACACATCGTCCATAAACAACTGAAAAAATGTATCGGCAAAACGTTTTCTGTATTCACTCTACACCCTGGAACACCAGTAAAGTCTGGCAATGCCGGCTGCACCATGTCTGGGGCAACCCAGAGGTCAGCACTTTCAATGGGAAGCCTTACAGCCACAGGCTGCAGCCCAGATGCCTCTTGCCGCACTATACCAATGGGAAGCCTTGCATCCCCAGGCTGCAGCCCAGATGCCTCTTGCCGCACTATCGGCACATCAATGTCCTCCTCTAACACAGGCACTTCATCAGCACTAAGAGTAGCTTCATCTGCACTGAGAGTAGCTTCATCATCCGATGATTACATGTGGAGAGAAAACTCACTGCCTGAATCTTCCCCTCCCTCCTCTGCCTCAGATGCAGAGTCAGTCTCTGAACCATGGTCAGAGGAAGACTCAAAAAGCATACCAACAACCTGCTGAGCAGTAATCCTGTGGCTAGCCATTATCCTTACTAAGAAAGGCGACTGCACAAACAAGTCAACAACAACCAACACTGTGCAAAATAAGTCAGTAAAAAAAATGTGTGCCTTTATCACAAAGATCTATATACTCAAAAACTATACGATTCACTTGCAAGAGACAGCTACACTCACCAGCACCTACTCTGCAGAGACACAGCAAAAACCAACTATATCCCACTAGAAAGAAAAAAACAGAACCAATTACTCACAAAACAACAAAATACACATCGAGCACAAATGCAAAAAGTTTTTGACACTCAAAAAACAGAAGCCAAACATACTGCTATTATTACACCATTTGCAAAAAACACATTCATGCAGAGAAATGAAACTCATTTACATTGTACAAAAAAAAGTCTCTTACCAAACACATGCAACTACACAAACAGCAGAACCACCAGTAACGAAACAGCAACCTGGAACAGTCTAAACAGCAAAAGCCTTGAACTAGAACAAAAAGGGAGAAATAAAGCATTACAATTGCAATTCACAAGAAATAAAACAATTAACATTATAACACGCTATGTCACTACCCAAATGGTCAATCGGCCAGATGGGCCTTCAAATAGGGCTGAGAAAAATGGGGGTGATCTTGCCCAAGGGATCGGGTGAGTTTGTCTGCCAGGCCAATCTGTCCCCCAGGTGAGGCAGAAAACAGCAGACAGAAATGTGCCCCCCTTGCAAAAGTAATAAATTCCTGGTGCCTAGTAGTGTTTTCTGCCTCCACCCTCCCGCATAGGGCAGAAAGGCCAAAAAAAGGGGCAGATCTGTCCCCAGGAGGGGCAGAAAAAACATTAACCAAATGTTGCCCCCTTGGAAGCAACCATGTCGCTTCCATTACACAAAAAACAAAATCCCTGGTGCCTAGTGGGGTTTTCTGCCCCCCCCCCCGAGGCAGAAAGGGCAAAAAAATGGGCCAATCTGCCCCCAGGGGGGGGGGCAGAATACACATATAAAAAAATCTGCCCCCTGGAAGCGACCCTTGCCCAAGGGTTCGCCTCCATTTTAATTTAAAAGAAGTCCCTGGTGTCTAGTGGGGTTTTGGGGCAGAAAGGCCCAAAAAAACACCGATCTGCCCATAGAATTCCCATAGTAAAATAATTGGCCCCCTGGAAGCGACCCTTGCCCAAGGGGTCGCTTCCATTTTAATTTTTTAATAATCCCTGGCTCTAGTGGGCTTTTCTGCCCCCCCCCCCCCTGGGGCCAGGAACTCCAACAAATTCGGGCAATCTGTCCCCAGGGGGGCAGAAAAGTCTTAAAATAAATTTGCCCCCTAAGGAAGCGACCCTTGCCCAAGGGGGTCACTTCCTTTAACTAAATAAGGGATCCCTGGTGCCTAGTGGGGGCATTCCTGCAGCACGATTGCGACGCTGTGCATGGCTTGAAGGCGCTGTGCATGGCTTGAGGACGACACAGGGCCCGACTGTGAGGTTCGGCGACGACACAGCGCCTGCATCATCAGGGGTTCGATGCAGACAAGGGACCCAACTGCAAGGCTCGACATCAACAAATCCACCCAAACGTGTGGATCAGAACCGGCACATTGAGACTTCTACATCGATGCTTTGCTCCATTCAAGATACTTTCTCAGTAGGACCTCAAGTAACCCCTTTTAGTGCAATTGACTTCTAAGCACTACCTTTTGATTTATTCTTTAAAAATTCATAACTCCAGTTCTACTTATTGGAAGTTTGTCATTCTGGTCTTGTTCTATTCATAAAACCATTCTCTCTTTTTCTATACCTGTGTGGAGTATTTTTGTGGTATTTTGATTGTGTAACTGAGTATGGGTGTTGCACAAATACTTTACATATTGCCTCTATAGATAAGCCTGACTGCTCTGTGCCAACGCTTTTAGAGGGTGAGCACAGGTTATCTTTTAGTGTGTATTTAGCTTATTCTGACTAGGATGTTGATCCCTACTTGGACAGGGTGCATACCTCTGCCAACTAGAGACCCAATTTCTAACTTTGGTGATCAGTGGTGAGGACAGGACTTAGGTTTGTGGTTAGTGCAATGCCATATAGTAACTCTTTGTTCACTATAACTCTATACTAAGACCAATTTGAGCCTTTTTCAATTCTCCCTAATTGGCTTTTTGATTTTTCTGCTAAAACCATGTCTGGAGAAGCAGCACCTGCACCTGCAGTAATTCATTTTGAGCTGGCCAGGTTAGAGTCTTACACTGTACAACAGCTTATGGATTTTTGTAAGGACATTCAAGTGTATACAAGGGGTTTCAACAGGAAGGTGGAGCTGCAGAAAGCCTTGAGAGCCTGGGCGGAGACCCAGGTAGCAGGGGATGAAAACCCAGGGGAGGAGTAGGAAAATCTTGATGAGGAGAATGATCTGATTATGAATTCCCATGTGGAGTTCGGACTGCCTGCAGAAGGGGCCAACAACTTGCAAGGAGCAGTAGTGTTTTTCAGACCAGGAAGCATGGTCTCCTCCAGGAGCCTGTCCCCCGAAGAGCTGGCAGAAAGGAGGGAAGAAAGGAAACAAAAGTTGGAGTTTACCAAGCTGGAGCAGGCTTGTGAAGAAAGGAGGCTGGCCATGGAGAAGAGGGAACTGACCCATTAGCTGAACCTCAAGGAGCTGAACATTAGAGCGCTACAAAGGGGGTTCAGCAATGGTGGAAGCATACCTGTGGTTTCTTCTGGTGAGTCCAGAGTCCGGATGCCCAAGGATTTGGTGAGCAGTTATGTGGTGGGGGATGACATAGACAAATGGTTTGCAGCCTATGAAGTGCCTCTAGTGTATGGAGGTTTGTGACTACAGTGGGGAGGGACACACTCCTTACACTAGAGGTAGAGTACAAGGCATGCTACACTGCTATTAAGGCCATCTTAGTCAGTAAGTTTGGACTCACCCATGAGAGGCATAGCCTCAGATTCAGGGACAGCCACAAGATCTCATCACAAACATGGGTGGATGTCCTGGATTATGCCAGCAAGGCACTGCAGGACTGGGTGGGGGCAGTACAGCTGGTGATTATTCAGAGCAGTACAACTTAATTTTAAGGGAGCACATACTTGATATTTGATTTCCAGAACTTTGCAAACACCTAGTGGATAACAAGTTAACTGACCCCAGGAAACTTGCTGAGTAGGCAGATATCTGGGTCAGCACCAGAGTGTCCACGAAGGCATCTGGGGGGACTACCAAAAGGGTGGTCAGAGTTAGCACCAGAAGAAGGAGGGGGCGATAAAAAGACAGAGTTCTCTAAAGACCTCCAGAACAACTCACAGGTGAAAGGGTCTGGCTGTCATTCCCAATCTGGCCACCAGAAGAAAACTACCCTGCCAAGAGTCAGCAGTCCAAGCCCATCAAGTGCTATGAGTGCTACAAGTATGGACACTACAAGGGAGATCCCATCTGTACAAAATGAGCACCACCTCCCACTCGAGGAAAGAATCCAGGGGTGTCTAGTGTAGTGCTGGGGGGGGGAGTTTGTACCAGGTTATGCAGGGATTTTAGTGGGGGTTACCCTAGTGTCCTTGGGTGGCAGTGAGATGGTTCCTAAAATCCACGTGCCCTCAAATAATGTCACGAATACAAGAACTCCTCAGGATCTGGGCGATGCTCAAAGGGGTCCACCTCCTGACATCCCCAAACTCTGACTGAACGTTACCCAGAGTATTGAGGCGATCAAGCGAGGGATAGGGATAGGGTAGGTGCAGCGTGGGAAAAGGGGAGACCTGTAACAAAATAAACATATGATTAGTAGAATACACAAGTCTAACTACTCTCAATTATTCTCGCTAATGCTGCTCCAGTACCTGTTAGGGATCTTCCCCGGCTGCTATAAAACCTCTCAGTCTAGTAAGATACCTCTCTCACCGCAGGCAACAAAGCATAAGCAC
This sequence comes from Calotriton arnoldi, assembly GCA_963921515.1. Taxonomy (NCBI): domain Eukaryota; kingdom Metazoa; phylum Chordata; class Amphibia; order Caudata; family Salamandridae; genus Calotriton; species Calotriton arnoldi. Next base: position 1,438,435 of record CAWUFW010004187.1, on the reverse strand, counting down.
CTAGAAACCAAACACAATCCAGTTAGTATACCGTCAACCTTTTCTGTTAATATAAATAGAAAAATATCATCCACATACATACCCTCTACCACACACCCTTGAAACCAGAAGAAAAGTAAAGGCCAACTCCAGTAAAAAAGGAAGTAAAGCGACACTTGGTGAGGAAACAGGTCATTCTGCCGAAGTACTGCAAAAATCCAAGAATACCCCTCTCCTTCTGGAATCCAGACGGGATACAGAATGAAAGCACTCAGTTGAGTCTCACCAATGTCACGAAGGAAAGCAATAAACAACAAAGAAAAAAGCGGTACCTCATTAGGATGATCCTGGCACTGGATACCACAGAAATCCAATACAATACTTCCCTCCTGGATTCAAAGGGAAAAAAGAAGACAAAACAGTAGCCGGTTATCATCCACGGTTTACTTGGGGAGTCAGTAAACCCTCGGAGGCACCTTCAACAGAGGCTCGGCGTTTTCCTGCTGCAGCCGCGGGCGGGGAAAACAAAGTTCAGAATGTTGACGCTCATCCGAGCGGTTTCGGCAGAAACGACCCGACACCTTGTCCACGATCTCTGCCACAGAAAAAATAGGGAAGTGAATATTCGGCGCCTCGGACGGAGAGCGCCTAATCCGACGGTACGAGCTGAAACCCAGCAGAGCAGCCGCTCTGCATCCAAAACTTCCTGAACCAACAAGAATCACGTACAACGCTCCATGCGTTGCACGTGGTTTTCAATCCCTCCCCGAAGGACGGCCTTCTGGGAGATGTAGTTCTACTGACGCTGTCTTTTTACACCTGAGGTAGGCGCGCCGATTGATCAATGCCTCACAGTACGTCCTCCCCCCACGCGCCTCCTAGATCCAGGTTTCCCAGGATTGCGGGAATAGAACAGACGCACCGCACGAGGGGCGTTTACACCGGTACACGGCTCCCAGGAATCGTCCTCGGACGGATACCCCTTCCAAGAAATAAGATACCACAGGCGACCCTGGCGGTACCGGGAATCCAGGATGCGTCGTACCTCGTATTCCAGTTGCCCATCCCTCATCACGGGAGGCGCCGCCCTGCGCCACGCACACTTCGCCGGTTTGAGCAGACCACAATGAAACACCGGGTGTATTCTCAGAGATGCCGGCAATCGCAGTTTGTATGCCACGGGGTTGACCCTGCGAAGAACGGTGTATGGGCCAATGAACCGGGGATGAAAGATGCTGCGATACCGGAAGCGGATGTTCTTAGTAGAGAGCCATACCCGATCTCCCACTTGATACGTAGGCCTTCTTGTCGATGGCGATCAGCCCATTTCTTGTAGGTCTTCTTGGCACGGTCCAGATTTGCTTGTATCCGTCTGTGTATCAGCAGAAGAGACCCCACTTGTGCCATCACCGTAGGATGATTCTGTACTTCACTCGGTATAACCAGAGGCAGGGTGGTGGCATGGAACCCTGTGTTTGCTCTGAGTGGTGTTTCCCTGATAGAGCTATGCCAAGCATTGTTATAGGATAGTTCGGCCAACCATAACAAGGACACCCAGGAATCGGTTGCATCCTTAGAATAACACCGTAAGTATTTCTTTAGGGTTTGATTCAACCGCTCTGTATGACCATCGGTTTGCGGATGGAAGCTGGAGGACAGAGCGGCTTCCACATGGAGAGCCTTGCACCACATACGCCAGAACCTGGCAACAAACTCGGGTCCTCTATCAGATACAATGACCCTAGGAAGTCCGTGTAATCGCACTACATGTGTTAATAGCAATTGAGCTGTCTGTCCCGCAGTGGGAAGATTCTTACACAGGATAAAGTGACCCATTTTGGTAAGACTGTCTACGACAACCAAAATTGCGTTATACCCTTGATCCATTGGTAAACCTAGGATGAAATCCAGACTGATCGTTTGCCAAGGTTCTGAAGGCGTGGGCAGAGGCATCAGTCTCCCCTTGCTTTTGTTGTGTTCCCCTTTTGCACGAGCACACGTCTCACATTGTGACACCCATTGTTCCACGTCTTTAGCCATTCTGTCCCACCAGAAATGACGCTGGATTAGGTGTAGTGTTTTCTTATGTCCAGGATGACCCGCAAGTACCGCGTCATGACACCGGTTGAAAGCCTTCAACCGGAGTGTGTGGGTAGGCAAGTACAGTTTATTGTCGTGCAAAGGAACACCATCTTTGAGGATCCGATGAGTGCTTTGATCCGCCCATCGCCGCCACTGATCTGGGGACCGGTTGGTCGTGACTTGTTCGAGGAATTGTTCCACGGTAACCACACACAGGACCTTGTCTGGATTCACGATTGCCTCCGGAAGATCTTGTCGAGGCGTATTGCTCTCTCCTTGTCTGGACAAGGAGTCTGCTTTTTTGTTGTCTGATCCGGGACGAGAGGTGATCAAGAAATCATATTCCAAAAAAAACAGCATCCACTGCATCTGTCTCTGTGAGAGATGTCTGGCTGTCTTCATGAACTGAAGATTTCTATGGTCCGAGTAGACTGTGATGGGATGTCGGGCCCCCCACAAGTAGTGTCTCCACTCTTGGAAGGCCTTCTTAATGGCCAACAGTTCTTTTTCGGCCACTGTGTAATTGGTCTCTGCGGAGTTCAGCTTCTTAGAAAGGAAAGCCACCGGATGCAGCTGTCCTGTGTGCTTATCCCTTTGTGACAACACTGCTCCGACCGCCACATCAGAGGCGTCAGCTTCTACTACGAAAGGTAGGTCGACTTGTGGGTGTCGCAGTATGGGTGCGGTACAGAATGCCTTTTTTAGTCAAGTAAATGCCTCCATGGCTTCGGAGGTCCAGAGAAAAGGCGTTCCTTTCCTCAACAACCTAGTCACTGGAGCGGCCAACTGAGAAAAGTGAGAGATGAACCTCCGATAGTAGTTGGAGAAACCCAAAAAGCATTGCACCTCTCTCACACTCTTGGGAACAGGCCAATCCTGAACCGCCTCCACTTTTCTCTCAGCCATTCTACACCCCTGAGGACTCAAAATGACCCCCAAAAACTCAACCTCAATCACGCTAAACTCGCACTTTCTTAGCTTGCAAAACAAGCTATGTTCTTGCAGTCTTTTGAGGATCAGGATTACGTGTCTTACATGTTGTTCCGGAGAGACTGAATAGATCAAGATGTCATCAATGTATACGATCACGATTCGATCTATGTAGTCCATGAGCACGTCGTTGAGGAAATACTGGAATGCCGCCAGGGCATTACACAGCCAGAACGGCATAACCAAGTATTCGAACAACCCGTAACGTGTTTTGAACGCGGTCTTCCACTCATCCCCTTTGCGAATTCGCACCAAGTGATAGGCCCCTCTCAGATCAAGTCTGGTGTCGATGTTGGCCTCCCTCACCTGATCCAGCAATACTGGAATGAGCGGCAGCGGATATCGATTTCTCACCGTATTCTTATTCAACAAACGATAATCGATACACGTTCTTAACTCGCCATTGGCTTTCGCCGTAAAGAAAAGAGGAGAGGCGGCTGGAGAGCGAGAAGGGCAAATGAAGCGAATGGAACTAATGGAACTAAAATGCTCGAGTTATTCGCGCAAGTGTTTGGTCTCGGGTACGGACAACGCATAGACTCTGCATGATGGAATAACGGCTCCAGCCACCAGGTCTATGCGACAATCATAGTCGCGGTGCGGGGGTAAGACCTCGGCCTTGACCTCACAAAAAACCTCCCGGTAGACGGCGTATTCCGGAGGTAGTTCTGTCTCTTTCTCTGCTGCAGTAGCAACATGGTATATCTGGGCTAAGGCCAATGTGTGTGAATAGTTGTCTTTCATGCACTTAGCTAGGCATTCCGTTGATTGAAAACTAATGGTTTTTAGTCTCCAATCCATGGTAGGGTTATGGCAACATAACCATGGCATGCCCAAGATGACCTCGTATTGAGGTGCCTCGATAATGTTCAGTGTTATGTCCTCCACGTGATCCTGAGGATCTCCTTTGAGGACCAATTCTACCACTTCTGTGTGTTCTGTGATGGGACCTGACTTCAACGGGGTGCCGTCAACCGCTAACACCCTTTCAGGCTTGTTGCTAGGCACTCTTGCTAACCCCAGTCTGTGTACGAAACCACTATCAATAAAATTTCCGGTGGCCCCGGAATCTATCATGGTCCATACCTGATGGTTTTGTTGTCCCGTCCTAAGGATCATGGACAGCTCTATGTGTGACTCGGTGCTTTTTACCTCAGTGACCGTTAAAGACGGCAACCTCCATTCCTTCTCTGATGGTTCTACTGTAGGGGGCTCTGTCTCGGCAGCGTCTCCTTCACTGGAGGACCCTAACTCCATGATTGCCACTCTTTTATTGGAATAGTACGTATTTCTTTTCTTGGGTTTCAGAGGACAATCCCTCACATAGTGCCCCTTCTTCCCACAATACATACAGAGGCCTTGTGCCCGGCGGCTCTCTCTCTCTCCGTTTTGGATAACGGGGGTCTAATAGCTCCCACATCCATCGGTTCAGGCCCTGGTTCCATCGAGGAGTGAGAGGGACGACTTTCATGCTCCATCCCGACCACAGCTCTCACGCCTCTTCTACGGTCCCCTCCCCGCTCTGCCATTCTATGGTCTAATCGCAAGGTGAGATTTATTAAGTCGGTGCATGTGGTGGGTTGCGGATCGATTTGTGCTAATACGTCCTTCATCTCATCCCTTAATCCTTGGTAGTAGAGTGACATCCTTTTCTCCTCTGGCCAGGCGGTTTCTGCCACCAAGCGGTTAAAGGCCGTCATATAGGTAACTAGGTCCTTTTTTCCCTGACGAAGCTCCAGCAGCTCTCTATCTGCGCTAAACGTGGTAGCCCGGCGATCGAACACTCTCTCGAACTCCCTCCGAAAAGCCGTCCAATCCGTAAGTAACGGATCGTCGTTTCTGACCAAAGGAACCGCCCAGTTGGCTGCATCCCCTGTCAGATACGAGATGGCAAAAGCCACCCTTGAAAGATTAGTAGGAAAAGATGCAGGTTTACAGGAAAAATGTAGTGCTATCTGGGTCAGAAATGTTTGTATTTTTAACGGATCGCCAGAGTACCTCTCCGGACTAGCCAAAGGAATGGGCGGCGGAACAGTCACCTGTATCTGTGGGGTAGCTGGTGAAACATCAAACGGATTCCTAGACTGTCTATCCACCCTCTCTCTTAGAGCCGCTGTCTCAGCGCGGGAAGCAGCCAATTCCTGCTGTACCGCTACCAATGCTTGTAACACCTCGTCTAAAGACGCCATCTTTGGGACTGGTCCAGACCGGGAGGAGTATATTTCGTGGGTACGTGATTCTGTCACGAATACAAGAACTCCTCAGGATCTGGGCGATGCTCAAAGGGGTCCACCTCCTGACATCCCCAAACTCTGACTGAACGTTACCCAGAGTATTGAGGCGATCAAGCAAGGGATAGGGATAGGGTAGGTGCAGCGTGGGAAAAGGGGAGACCTGTAACAAAATAAACATATGATTAGTAGAATACACAAGTCTAACTACTCTCATATATTCTCGCTAATGCTGCTCCAGTACCTGTTAGGGATCTTCCCCGGCTGCTATAACACCTCTCTGTCTAGTAAGATACCTCTCTCTCCGCAGGCAACAAAGCATAAGCACCTAGAAACCAAACACAATCCAGTTAGTATACCGTCAACCTTTTCTGTTAATATAAATAGAAAAATATCATCCACATACATACCCTCTACCACACACCCTTGAAACCAGAAGAAAAGTAAAGGCCAACTCCAGTAAAAAAGGAAGTAAAGCGAAACTTGGTGAGGAAACAGGTCATTCTGCCGAAGTACTGCAAAAATCCAAGAATACCCCTCTCCTTCTGGAATCCAGACGGGATACAGAATGAAAGCACTCAGTTGAGTCTCACCAATGTCACGAAGGAAAGCAATAAACAACAAAGAAAAAAGCGGTACCTCATTAGGATGATCCTGGCACTGGATACCATAGAAATCCAACACAATCCTTCCCTCTTAGATTCAAAGGGAAAAAAGCAGACAAAACAGCAGCAGGTTATCATCCACGGTTTACTTGGGGAGTCAGTAAACCCTCGGAGGCCCCTTCATCAGAGGCTCGGCGTTTTCCCGCTGCAGCTGCGGGCGGGGAAAACAAAGTTCAGAATGTTGACGCTCATCCGAGCGGTTTCGGCAGAAACGATCCAACACCTTGTCCACGATCTCTGCCACAGAAAAAATAGGGAAGTGAATATTCGGCGCCTCGGACGAAGAGCGCCTAATCCGATGGTACGAGCTGAAACCCAGCAGAGCAGCCGCTCTGCATCCAAAACTTCCTGAACCAACAAGAATCACGTACAACGCTCCATGCGTTGCACGTGGTTTTCAATCCCTCCCCGAAGGACGGCCTTCTGGGAGATGTAGTTCTACTGACGCTGTCTTCTTACACCTGAGGTAGGCGCGCCGATTGATCAATGCCTGACAAATAGTACTAAGTATAGGTAATGGGTCACTAGCCATGGGCAAGGTGTTGAGACTCTGAGGGATACAGGTACAAGCATGACTATGGTAGAGAGTCAGCTGGTGTCCCCAGAGCAGGTAATTCCAAATGCATTCCACCAAGTTATGGTGGCTGACAGCACAGAGGGGCACTATCCAGTGGCCCTTGTTCCATTTGAGTGGGGTGGTCAGGTCTTCTGAAAGTTGCTGTGAGCCCTGCCATGCCTGGGGACTGATTGTTGGGTAATGGCCTTGAGCACTATCTGGAAGGAAGTGGAGCACAAGGCTCATGTGGTGATGTTGGGGTTACCTGATTGGCTCTGTGCAACACAAGGTCCCAGGATGGGAGTCAAAAAGGGCTGAGCCTGGACCAATGGCCCAGTCAGCTGCTAAGAAGGGGAAAGGTAGATGAGGCACCTGTGGTGGCTGCCCTGGAGCCCAATGAGGAGGCCACTGCTTACCTTGGTGACTTGCTCGATGGCAAATAGGAGGACCCACCAGGGAGGAGTTCAGTAGGGCACAAAGGGAGTGTCCAAGCCTTCAGGGCATTAAGAAGCAGGCTGAAGCCCAAGCAGCAGGTGATGACTCTGGGAGTTATCACATTTACTGGGAGGACAACCTCCATTACAGTGAGCCTAAGGCTCTTGCGTATGGAACAACAAGGGCCCTGGTGGTCCCCCAATGCTACAGGGCCTTCATACTGAAGCTGGCTCACCAGATTCCCCTGGTAGAACACCTAGGCCAAAACAAGACATTTGGCTTAGGATCAAGAATTCCTCAGGTCAGGTGCATGCTGTAGGACTTGTGTAACCTTCCAGACCAGGGGGGCTATGGATCCCCAGACTGCATCAGGCAACAGGTTTATCCTGGTTCTGGTGGAACATGTCACTAGGTACCCAGAGGCAATCCCTCTGAGGACCAACACTGCACCTGCGGTGGCAAAGGCCCTGATGGGGATTTGTGCCCGGGTGTATTTCCCCAAGGACATTGTGTCTGACAGGGGCACAAACGTTGGCCCTGATTCACAAAGGTAAACTTAGACCAAAAGTCTAAGTTTACGACTTTTGGTATTCTCAAACGTAAGTTACGAGTAGCATCTTTACATCCGCAGTCGGGCCATAATCTTCGCGCTGAGTGCGGAGATTCCATTTCACACCCGGATTGTACTCTTTAGACTTTGGCCTAAGCTTACCTTTGTGAATTGGGCCCTTCATGTCTGCAGACATACAGGCAATGTGGAAGGAGTGTGCGGTAACCTATAAGTTCTCCACCCTTTACCATCTACATGCAAAGAGGCTTGTTGAGAGACTCATAAAGACCCTAAAGGCTATGATTAGAGGCCTACCTGAGACCCTGAGGAATAAGTGGGACATCATCTTGCCATACCTGTTACTTGCCCACAGGAAGGTACTTCAGATTGGGCTTCAGCACCTTTGAGCTTCTGTACGGGCCACAGTGTGCTTCATATCAGTAGCCTGAAACCCCACTTTGAGAGGTCTGAGCCCACCATGCTGTTGGTGACAGATGGAGAAGAGGAGGAGGAGAGTGAACCTCTCCCTGACCTCTTAGACTTCAACGAGAAAGCTGGGTCTGTGGAAGGAGTAATCCTTTCCCCCAGCCTAACTCCTGAACAGCAGAGTGACTGCCACCATGTAATGGGATGGTACTCCTTTCCTTTCTCCCTTATTCCAGGAGCTACCCACCTTTGTACCCATGATGTGGACAAAAGGGACAAGCTTCCTGTTAAAAATAAGTCTTACAGGTTGTTGATAATGTGAGGGCCAGCATTAAGAGTGAAGTCTCTATGATGCTAGCATTGGGGGTGATAGAATCCTCCAGTAGCCCCTGGTCCAGTCCTGTCGTTCTGGTAGCAAAAGCTGCCCAACCTGGAACCACACCTGAGCTGAGGTTCTGTGTGGATTATAGAGGGCTACATTCAGTGACAAAGGCAGATGCTCATCCCATTCCCCAGGCTGATGAGCTTAATGACAAGTAAGGGGCTGCCCAGTACTTAAGTACCTTTGATCTTATAACAGGGTACTGGCAGATCGCCCTAACAGAAGGTGCCAAGGACAGGTCAGCCTTCTCCACTCCAGAGGGCCACTACCAATTTCGTGTGATGCCCTTTGGACTCAAAAATCCCCCTGCCACCTTCCAGAAGTTGGTAAACCAGGCCCTTGCTGGTATGGAAGCCTTCTCAGCTGCCTATCTGGATGACATAGCTGTCTTCAGTACCAGTTCGAAGGGCCACCTTTTCCTCCTACAGGAAGTGCTTCAGGCTCTGCAACAGGCAGGCCCGACTTACAACGCCAGTAAGTGCCAGATAGGGCAGGGGTCTATGGTGTACTTGGTACACCTGGTGGGCAGGGGTAAGGTGCAGCCCCTCTACTCAAGATAGAGGCTTTTATGGCCTGGCAGCCCCCCAAAGCCCAGACTGAGGTGAGAACATTCTTCGGTCTCACTGGACAGTACAGGAGGTTAGTCAAGGGATATGGCACCATTGTTGCTTCCTTGACAGAGCTGACTTCTAAGAAGCAGTCCAGAAATATGTTTTGTATAGAGGCATGCCAAACTGCATTTGACTCCCTTAAGCAGCCCATGTGCACCGCCCATGTGCTCAGGGCCTCTGACTTCTCCAAGGAGTTTATCATTCAAACAGATGCCTCAGGACATGGCATAGGGGAAATGTTATCACAGCTAAATAAAGAGGGCTTGAACCAACCCGTAGTCTTCATCTCCAGGTGGTTACTCTGGAGGGAACAGCGGTGGGGCACAAAAGAAAGAGAAGCTTATAATGTGGTCTGGCCACTGAAGAAGTTGTGACCATAGCTGTTTGGTACTCACTTCCTGATTCAGACTGACCACAGGCCCCTCAGGAGGCTCATGCAAATGAGGGGTGAGATTCCAAATTTGTTGAGGTGGTCCATTTCCCTACAGGGTATGGACATCAGAGTGGAACACAGACCAGGGGTAGACCACACCAATGGAACCTAGAGGTTGGGTAGATCTCCCCACTTTCACATGTTAGACCTGTCATCCTTAAGGTGGTCTTCCCCCAAACCTTTTGCCTGCTTACCTCCACTTTTTGCTGTATCTTTTTGTTGGCCTTAGGACTCTGAGCACTTTACCACTGCTGACCAGTGCTAAAGTGCATGTGCTTCTTACCATGCATTCTCAATTTCGAGACACCCATCAGCACCTACTGGCTTGATAAATGAAAAAGGCATGTCTTATGAAAACTGAGCAACATAGTATATTTCACTTAAACCCAATTCTAAACAACAAAGTCTATCTCATGTCAACAGACTTTGAGCCAACAGCATGATGTCCTTGATTTTCACAATACTTTCCAGTGGTCAGAATCCAATGTTTTGATTCAGAACCATAATCCATTATGGCCTAAATGGGAATCTCTATAGAGAAGCAATAATAAGTGTGAGAGTTCGTAATTATGAAAACAAATTATTTTCTTTTCAATATACACTAGGTTCCTTTGGAAGGATGGTACATATTTCAAATGATCGATTGTCTGCAAGATTTTAAGACAACAGCAGCCATACTATATGCCCTTTTGGAGGAGGCCCCAGCTGAGGAGCAGGGTCAGTACTGATCTTCATTAGGCAGGCCTCTGTCTAAAGTGGCACAGTGGGTGAAAAATGATTGTTTGGAATGCTACCCAGAGCAATTGCCAGTGTTTCAAACTATTTAAAAGCATTTCTACCATCCATGCCCTTATGTGTGCTTGATGTTAAGATTTTGGACCTCTACAGGAGAGAGTCATTGTGTGTATCAAGGATAGGTGATAAGAGGGCTCCAGTGGGCAGGTGAGACAGTGTCTGTCAGACCCTATTATATGGTCCATCAGGCAGGCAGGGGCCACTAGACCTCAACCATGAGGGTAGAGGTCGTTTACCACTGATGTCTAAGGCTCATGCTGCTATGGCTCTGCATACTGCACTAAATGGAAACTCCTCTGCACTTGCCACTCAAAGTAGTGAGCAGTCACAGGCTTCTCAGGCAGTTTGTGAGGGGGTGTTTGAGCGCAAAGCTGAAAAATTAACCAAAAAAACAATAATGTGAATGCCTAGCCCAGTGCTTGTCTTTGTAAACAAGAGAGTGCTTTAATCACACATTTGTATGCAATACTACACAGTCCACTAGTCATATACTTTGTGACTCTAGACACTATGTCCGTTAGGGACTACACTCACTCCCATCCCTCACCATCTCCTCCCAGGGATCTCTCTGCATACTGGACCTCCCTTGCTCTAAAGGCAATCAGCAGTAGCATGAATTTGGTCAGGTGTAGCCTCAATCACCCATAGTTCACATGACGCACTGAATCTGTTCGTCTTACCCTTCGCCGGTAGAAATGAGTTAGAAATTGGGTTGTTAGTTGCCTGGGGTGTAAGCCCAGGTCAAGCAGCAACCACTATCCTAGTAAGAGTAAAGGGCAGGGAAACCCTAAATTAAACTGTCCTCACCCTCTAGTAGCTTGGTACAGAGTAGTCAGGCTTAATTTGGAGGCAGTGTGTAAAGGATTTGTGTAACACTAACAGTAAAACAATGAAAACACCACACACAAAGATCTCACACCAACTAAGAAAAATACATCTGACAATAATAACTAAAACAAGACTCAAAAGACAAAAATCTAATGAGTAGAATCAGAGATATGGATTTTTAAAGTTTCCAAGCAAAATAGCACCAAAAAGCACAAAGCGCTATTGGGGAAATCTGTTTGTGCCGGACTGAGACAAAGTCACAAGTTCAGGCCGACCCTGATGGAGCAGGGATGTCTACAGGGACCAAGTAAGGCCCGCTGAACCAAGTAAACACAAGGAGATGATGGAAGGAGTGGTGAAACTTTTCAGACACTCACCCCTAGTCACAGATCTGGGTTGAATCCATCATCGTTCTTTAGCTCACTTCGCCACCCCAGGTCAGACCCAGCCATATGCAGATCAGTCTTAACCCTTAATTCCTCATGGGAACAGTCCAGCCTGAACTGCCAAGCCAGGTCTTTCCTGGACTGAAAAGAATTTGCCTCTTATCAATTGGAAATTACATTTATAGAATGCAATACGGTAATCCCAATGTTATCCTATGGGAGAAATAGGCCTTACAGTAGTGAAAAAAGAATATGAGAGTTTTTCACTACCAGGACATGTCAAACTTAAAAGTACATGTCCTGTCTTTTAGATAAATTGCACCCTGCCCTCTGGGTTGTCCAGGGCCTACTTTATGGAGATTTATATGCATAAAAAGGGAAGGTTTGGGTCTGGCAAAAGGTTTACTTTGCCAGGTCGACATGGCAGTGTTAACTGCACACACAGGCTTTGCAATTGCAGACCTGCGACATGGTTAAAGGGCTACTTAAGTGGGTGGCACAATCATTGCTGTAGGCCCACTAGTAGCATTTAAAGTACAGGCCCTGGGTACATGTATTACTACTTTACTATGGACGTATAAGAACATTAAATATGCCAATTGGGAATGAACCAACATTACCATATTTAGGGGAGAGAGCACAAGCACTTTACCACTTGTTAGCCATGGTAAAGTGTGCAGAGTCCTAATACTAGCAAAAACAAGGTCAGAAAAGTGGAGGAGGAAGTCAAAATTTGGGAGGAAGACCACTGTAAGGCTGTCAGGTCTAACAAAGTGTCTTACAAGTTCTTTTAGCTGCTGCCCTGCATTCTGAGGGGCTCTCCTGCATGCTTTTGGAAAGCTGTGGATAATCAGAAGTTCTCTGATGTAGTCTTTCGGGCCAGGTGTGGGCTGCAATTCAGCAGTGCTTTTGCCCAGCCATTTACTTGCAGTAGTTGTACCCAGTCCCTTGAGGTTGATGGAAGGCCCAGCCATGGCAGCATGGATGTACGCAGCCCATGCAGTTCTCTGCAATTGGCAGTTGCATCCCATGCAGACGGACTATTCTGCAGATGAAGTTCTGACTGGATTTTTTAATTAATTGGGCAGTTGAAGCCCAGCAGTTAGCACCATCAGCCCCAACTGGGCCTTCATTAGTCACGCAATCGCAACCTCGACTGGGATTTCAGCAATCACACAATTATCCTTCTACAGGGCAAACCAGACTTCATCCCATTTTCAAGGAGCTAGGCAGCATTTCAGGCATCTCCCTCAGAGCTGGACACAACTTCTCCAGGAGAAAATCCAGACTTCAGGTGATGTCCCCTAACCTCTGGGAGACTTGTTTTAGGCAGACACTAGCCCTAGTTGCACATCAGTCGGTCGTCCTCTGATTTATCTGCAGAACAGTTCCTTCATCGGTGATAGAAAACTTGGAATTGTAACAAAGTGGATTGGTGTGGGTCCCACTTTTATGCACAATTTACATACAGGCATTATGGGTCAGCAGTCTCAAACTGTACAGCTTGATGTGGTTCTTCTTTCAAGTGCTTTACAAGCTGTTCTCAAGGCTTAGCCTTTGTGTAGACTGATGTTTTACATGGCAGATAGCACTGGGGCTTTCTCTATTCTGGGGCACCCAAATTGAAGCCATGAGGAGGTGTTACATATCTGTACCTGGCTGTCATTAGCCTAACTGAAGGAATAGTAACAGAAAGAAACAAGGTCAGACCTTACCTGGAGACATCCTCCCCTTTCACAACAGAGCCTGCTGTTCCACCGCTGACCTCTACTATCCGTCTAATTGCAGTGCTCAGTGAAACTAATCAGCAGCTCTTTGCTAACCTAACGGTCTAATAGAAAATGTAAAGGAGCCTCGTCTCCACTTCCCTCACTTCAGTGTCTGGGTCTATTCCCTCCAGCTGCAGGAATTAATCAATACACTTCCACTGTCTGTGAACACAGTTCTCATCCTCCAACTTGTGCTAGACCAGGCTAGGCCAGGAGTATCTAAAATACATTGTACTGGTCTCCATGCTCTGGCTCAATTACACACCAGGCATGGACTACAGTGGCTACCAACATGACCATGCTTATTACACACTCAGGATATAAAGGCAAGGATCTTGGCAAGCTCATAGAAGTGGACCTTTACACAGGTGAACCAGTAGGCCTCAACTCAAGTGACTTAGATTAAAATGTCTGGTCACACTATTATGTCCTTTAACCACAGTATCCGCCCTCCATCATTCTATGTTCTAAACCCACGACAGGGACAGTAGTCCAATGTCAACAGTAAGGACATGCATTGTGCACCACTTTAGGCCACAGGACAGTTCAAGGACCTCTCAGAGTAAGGGGCAGGTATAGGCCTCTGAGCACATTCTTAGCACAGCATAGCACCTGGGCAAAAATAACAGGTTAGGATAATAGATATACACACAGGGACAGATTAACAAAGATAAACGTACACTTTTGTGAGAGTATACCATTTTTTTGGTATTCTCAAACTACGACTTAAATTTTACTAATATTAATTTTACGACTGCGGAGACTCCACAATCAGGCTAGTAAACTCAAATAGCAAAGCATATGTTTTTGTGTGTGGAGTCTCTGCCACGACAAAAAGTTGATAAATGATATTTAGAGTTTCATATATTTGGAGGTCGAATTACTAACCTTGATATTTTGGTATATAGCCAGGTGAGAGATGCTCTGAAATAAAATGAAAAGGTGTAATTGGAAGTGAAAACGAGCACTGAAGATGGAGGAGTTGCATGAAGAGAAAGAGACAGAGAAGTATGGTGATCTAGAGATTACAGGATAGATGCAAGATATAGTGAATGGAGCAAAGAAAAGAGTGTAATTCAGCGGAGCATGGATGAGATAAAACATGGACTAAAAGGTTCTTCAGACCAGCACGCAGTGCCTAACGAGTAAGAATGTCTGCAACAAATCTGTTTCTATTGGCCATAAATCGTCCCATGAAAAATGTGGCAAGGATTGTTGTTATTCAAACCCTAAACTATTACAAAATGAAGTCAAAAGCAATGGCTGTTGCTGTCATAAGCCTCCCAAACGTACTACATTTTCTTTGATTTTACTGTAAACAGCTTCTGTTCGATTGTGTAAATATCTAAGCACCTCTAAGTCACTTAGATTTGAACTCTTATCATAAATATCTGTGATGAAAATATCCGATCAACCTACTTGTTCGGGTGAAGAACGAGGTTACTATTATTATATGATAGACACATTGCCTCTGATTGCTGGCAAATTATTAGAGCTCCTTTTTTACAATAGCAGCTGCATCATTGATCCATCCCTTAGGGCGTGGACCCGACAAGAATAGGCTCAAACAACCCATTGAGCCAAAGAGCCCCAATATCCCCAAAGAGCAACATAGCACCCAAAAGCAAATCCCCTCAAAAAATTGACTCGGCAACAAGTGTGCAATCCTCCAAACAGCGAAGGAAAGAGAGGAGGAAGGGGCAAAACCAAAAACTAACACAGACTATATCACCCAGTAGGGGCAAGTGCCATGGCTCTGGAAACGACCCAAAGGAAGACCCTCGAGACATTCCAACGCAGGTGGGTGATGCGACAGAACCCGGCCGAGAGTCAGGAGAATGCCTGACTTGGAAAGAGGGGACAGAAGTAAAAAGAAGCATTTCCCCTAACAAACCAACAATCAGTGGCGTTGACCTCAAGAGCGAATTCTGGAAAGGAAGAGGACGCATACAATGGGGCACATTTACAACAACAGGCCCTCGTATCGAGACAGATCGGGCATGTGAAAAGTGCCCACATGGTCCGGTAACAACAACAAGCGAACCCACTGAGTCAGCGGACAAACAAATAGCCAAACAAGGCGCACCAACCGATCAAATAGTGCATCAGGGCTCCACAACAATTGTGT
Source organism: Calotriton arnoldi (assembly GCA_963921515.1). NCBI lineage: Eukaryota > Metazoa > Chordata > Amphibia > Caudata > Salamandridae > Calotriton > Calotriton arnoldi. The sequence goes on along the minus strand of CAWUFW010004187.1, from coordinate 1,423,189 downwards.
TCCATCCTGAGTATAAATCAAAGGGTCGGGTTGACATATTAAATAGGGGTAACCTTTTACGCCTACAAGGGTCCATCATTAGTTTGAAGAACCTAAAAACCAACGACCTGGAGTCAATTGAATTTGTAGAGTCACCAGACCAACCGGGAGTGGAAGCAACTAAAACAGTCTGGGCCACATAGGCTTAGCCGAGAAAGTTCTAAAAGAACACACCAAACTCAATGCCGGGGGCATTAAGCTACGGCCCTTTACAAAACCAAGATACCCAGAGCCCATAACTGCCAACACAGAAAACCAAAAAGAACCTGGGCAGGCCCAACCGAGCACACAATCATACTCAGCGCTGCGGGGACCCCGCAGTAAAAAGCCTCGAGAGCAAAGATCACAGAGAGCAGCAGACTCACAGGACAAATACAACCAAAAGCACCGGCCCTCAAGAGTGGAGTTGGTTTCCAGGACCATAAACACTAAAAGTCAAAGTCTATGACATATTAAGCTTACCGCACCTAAAACAATAAATGCCCTGAAACTTTGCTCCTGGAACATCAACGGCATGGGAGATAAGACTCTGGACCCGGAACTGCAATCTTACCTTCAAAAATGTGATATCGTCTTACTCCAAGAAACTTGGTGCGAAACACCAACAGCACTGCAGAAATTCAACTTGCACTCCTTACCAGCCATAAAGAGCGCCAACTTTGGCCATAGTAAGGGAGGCCTTGCCACATACAGCTCTATAAGGAGCATCTACGCAGTGGAGCCAATGACGCACAATTTAGCGCCCCCCAATGCAATGCAAGCACTTAGAATCACCTTACAGGGGGCGGATAAAAACGAGCAGGTAATACTTATAAATCTCTACTTACACTTGCGCGACAAAATTAAAGGCAGCCAGCAGTTGAATGAGGAAATAGTGAAAATATTAAAGGAGGAGCAAACAAACAGCTTGATCATCACTGGGGATTTCAATTTAAACATGTTCAGGAACACAGCCGAAGACAACAATATGGAGGAGGACCCATTCGTGTGGGATGCATCAACACAAGATAACAACTCAGGCGGAAGACACACGAAAATAGCTCAGAAACTTCTAACGACATTAAAGCAGCTGGAGTTTTGAGCATTAAACTGAAGATTTCCAGGAGACCGCCCACAGACATCAACATTCCATAACGTAGCAGTAAGTAGAACAATAGATTACACATTTACCTCCGGCTGCATGTTCCGAAAAGTAAAGGACTACCATATCAGAACCTTAGACTACAGCGATCATCTCAACAGGAAATTACGATAGAAGCATCATCAACAATTCAACCACTGCCAGTAAATGCACATTGCCTGGAATATACATCTAATGAGAAAAGAGTAAAATGCAAAGCAAATGACCCGGAAGGCCTCTTCTCTCTCGCTAAGCAACTTCTCGAAGAAGCACAAGCGGCAGAGCCTGACAGAATAGGAAACTGGGAGGCGTTTACAAAAAATCCAGGAAATAAATACGGGGCCAAAAAGGGAAACCACTAAAACATGAGACCAGTTTACCCTCAAAACAAATGCTCCTACTCCAGCATTGGAAATAACACACAACTGAAAAAGCTCAAAGCATTGATAAACTGCGTGCTTCGGATATTGAAAAAAAGGTGGCCTAGACCCCAAGGCCTTGCAAGAATTGAAGCAATTGAAAGCTACTCGCAGGAAACTAATCTGGCGCCATCAAAAATAACAACAGCTCGCAATTTTGGCAAAAGGTCAACACTCTGGCCAATCCGTTGAGCCAAGGCATCAACTCGCACGTGACAGAAGAGGCTTGGACAATATTCCTCCAAACCCATTTCAATAAAGACCGAGGAACCCAGCCCTGCATAAACAACCTCTTGCTCGAATTGGAAGCATCAACATCTCAAATTGACTCCAATATAACATTGAAACAGGCTTTTACAATCACGAACACACAAATCTGCATAAGAATTTCCAAGGGCAGGCGCGAGGGAGCCCCAGGACCAAATGGGATTCCGCCTATATTGTTCAAACAAGACCCGGAATACTGGGCTTCAGTACTAAAACCAATTTTTGAATCAATCCTGCAAACATCAACGAAACCACTATCATGGAGGGGCTCAATCATTTCACCTATTTACAAAAAAGGCAATAGGAATGTTCCAAAAAGCTACCGGTTGGTAGCTTTATTGGATAATGAAGCCAAATACTATGCAGGATTACTACTAAAAGAACAAACGATCTGGGCCACAGAAATCTCAGCCATCCCGTTAAATCAAACAGGCTTCTGCAAGAATATGGGGACTATTACCAACATCTCAATCCTCTCATTATTGATAGATGCTGCTCTTGCTATAAAACAGCCCCTGTACTTGTGTTTTATTGACTACAGCTCAGCGTTTGACCATATAAACAGAAACCTACTGTGGCAAAAACTAAAAAGGCTGAATATTCCACCGGTACTTTTAAAACAGCTAATCCTTCTACACAGCAACACCTGGGTGCAAGTAAAACATGGGGCGCAGGAGATCACCTAACAAAGAAGACCCCAACAACCTCCGGATTGAAACAAGGCTGCGTGCCAGCCCAAATACTCTTTAATCTCTTTATGGCAGAGTCATCGGCCATTCACAACGGAAGCAACTCACATGCTCCTAAGCTAGGGGGCCTCCAGCTATCTAATCTATTCTACGCTGATTAGTCAGACACCAGTAGGTCTACAGCGCCTGCTCGACATTACATCTCGGTACTCGGAGGATAACAAACTCAGCATCAACCAAGAAGAAACAAAAGTCATGAGCGTGAACATCCGCAAAATAAAGTCAAATCACCACTGGCATTTGGCAACACGCAAACTGGATGCCGTACAAAATTATAAATATCTGGGAGTTATCATTGATAGCAAAGGGAACTATACAGCACAATATGAGGCCATAAAAAAAGGAGAATAATGACAGCAGTGGCATTAAGAAACTTAAAAAACAATATCTCTGGCCCAAATTTCCCCCTAACTAGGGTGATCCAGGCTAAACTTATACCATCCATCACCTAGGGAAGTGAAGCCATGAGAGGGAGAGATGCTGAAACACTGGATCGCACTATAGCAAGAGCACTGCGAATGATCTATGGGTTACCAGGATACACATCCCCCGCACAATTGAGGCTGGAGTTCGGGATACAAAGACAAGAGCTGGCCCGTAAAGGAGCATTCATCAAAAGCTGGTACAAAATCAGAAGGGGGCAGCCAGATTCGCTAAATGCCTACCTGTGGAAAGAATTGCAAGCCAAGGAGGCAAGCCCAGCCAGACGCTACTTAGATAGCTCACTCGATCAACTGGGCTTGCGGCACCTTTGGGAGTTATCAGGGACCTTCGCAAGCTTAAAAAAAATAGTAAACAACATTGTTGAAAAAGAATCATTCATACAGGACAAAGCTACTCTGACAGAGCGGGCTCATGGCTGGTTCACCATACAGTCCTACAGCAAAGCCTCACCCCAAGCATACCTCCACACTAGGTTCTCCAGAACCTCCAAAGAGAAGTTCCTGAAACTTCGCCTAGGCATTTTACCATCCGCATACCACATGCCACCGTGGCTACACCCTCCGAAGCCAGCAACCTGTCGTCTCTGCGGGGAGGGAGAGGAGGACATAGTGCACCTGCTTACCACATTCAGGGATCTAACACGGGAACGCCGGACCCTTCTTAGACCACTCTTCAATAAGAAATACATACGGACCTGCAGACAAGCGGTGTTAGCAAGCTCCTCCGGTGAGGACGTCCAATTAAGCTGCCACTCGGTAAAATTCCTTACCGCCCCAGAATCAAGTATTAAAAGACAAACTAACCATCTAGCAGGCTGTTGCGCAGCCGGGCTGAACCTGGTACCCTGACCCCCTTTACACAAGGCTCTGACTGCACTGTCACTTTACTGAGAACTCTAGCACAGCCAAGCATCGGTACATCATGCACTTCAAATGGATTAATCGCTTCCGAGTGGTCGATGGGGGCAGCCCCCCCATGTTCCACCAAACCGGGGTTGGAGCTACTGTGAGAAGTTGGCCTGGCATATGCTGTCCACTAATTATAGTACATTACAAAAAGGGTTAACCCACCGATACTGGGATCTGGGTAGTAAACGGTACAGTAGGAAATGATCCCAATATACAATACTTCAACATAAAAACAGTTTAAATAAATATTTGCCAACAATCATATAAACCACAAAACACACGAGTGAAAAGGAACAATGTTATTTAATCACACTGTCACCTTACTTTGTATATACATCATAACATATATTCACATTGATAAGCAAGTGCCCAAAGAAAGGAGAAGTGAAGGGTGAATAAGGTGAAAATAATGTGATAAAAAGGGATAGGGTTAATGTATAAAGAACATATTCATTATTGAACAGTACAAAACAGTTATTCCTTATTTTTGCTCAAAATGCCAAATTCCTACATCAATCATTTCGCCATGCATATAGAGCAAAAACACAGTAACACAATCACTGTTGTTTAATATGCTAGCCCTAAACAAGTAGTGTCGACGTTTCGACCCGGAGATCTGTAGGTTCATTAGCACCTTACGATGGGGTCTTCCTCAGGACAGGAAGAGGGAAGTGGGCACCTACGAATAAGTATAATAATGGCATTAACCTCATAGAAAGTGATAGAAGACATTAAAAATCCAATATGGGCCAAAAATCCCTATATTTACCATGGAAAGCCTTAATACACAGGCCGGTCTTGATAACAAGTTGGGCATGAAGCTCCAAAGTCACGAGAGCAGATTAACTGCACCTGCAAAAGTAAGGTGTAGTTTAACAATGGCCCGCCCAAATAACATGAGCATCGGGCCCGTGTTTGAATCAGAAATAAAACCTCAGTCAAAAATAGTAGTAAACAGCGTAGAATTGAACTTACGCTCATTTTATTAGTCCGATATCGCATTTAATTTTATTAAGCGATCCAACCCATGTTAATCCGTTAAATGATTCAATCCTAAAATGAGAAAAAACAAAAACTGTATCTGAACCTAACCAGGACCTTTGAATTAAAATCTGTCCACCACCTGACCCCACAGCTATAGCAATGATTACCTGCCAGTGCCACAATAAATGCGGTATATCAGAGGGCTTGGAATCTGGAGGAGAAAACAAAGAAAGGGCGGGAGATAAGGTATAAATCACAAAAACCCTTGCTTAGAGACTCAACAGCTCCAAACCACTAGAATATTGATCCACTCACCACTATTCTATGCGATACCGACCCTCCAGCCCAGCGCGCCAGCGTCTAGGATCAAAGGAGATAATGTTTCAACCAAAGAAACAGAAAGCCGAATGCGCTCATAAGAGTCACAGAATTAATAACATTGTAACGAGCGGAGAAGGCTTACCGCTCGACGCCCGACTGAATCTACAGCTGGAAGGATGGAAGAAGGGGAACGAGTGCTCAGCAGTTTATATACTGCCTCGTACGTGAGAAAACCCACGCGTAAGACGTGCCGGTGGCAGCAGCTGGATGCTGACACAGCCACATCCACGTCCATCCGGGTTGCAATGGAAAGCAACAATAGACTTGCCCTGAATCGAGCTTTAACAAGATTAATGGAATATCTTAAAAATAAATAAAATAAACAGTCAGTTAAACTAGAGTATGTTATATGGCGGAGTCGGATGACTTAAGGGATCGACTTCTCGAAAGGGGCTATCCCAGTAGATTGATAAAAAGAGCACAGAAAAGAGCCTGGTATAGCCCTCGAGATGCTTTGCTTGCAGTGCAGGATCGGGATGATAACACACTACAAAGGATGATTTGTGTTACTACATTTTGCACTCAGAGTAATGCCATCAAGAAGATCATTAATCGACACTGGGGACTAGTGTCTGATGACATTGAACAACCCAATTTACCAATGCATTCTTTCAAGAAAGCTAAAAGCATCAAAGATTATGTGGTTCGCTCTTTCCTGGTAAGCCCAATGTCGCCCTCCATTCAATCCTTGTGGAATTTACCTGTAACAGTGGGACATTTCAAATGTGGCCAATGTAAGGCGTGTCAGACCACTATTCAAACGAAAAGGTTCATGTACAAGCACCATACAATAATTTTGGAGTCATTTACTAATTGCAATACCAGTGATGTAATTTATGGCATTATCTGTCCCTGTGGGCTTGTTTATGTGGGACAGACCCAACAAAAAATTAAAGCCCGCATACTGCAACACTGCAGTAGAATAAGATGTGATGTACAGGGGGCACCTTTAGTTGAACATTTCAAGAGTGCTGCACATACACCAGAGGACCTTAAATGGCTTGTGTTGGAGAAAGTCACCTTGGGGCCTAGAGGTGGTAACATTGGCCCGATCCTTAATTTAAGGGAATTTAAATGGATGACACGTCTTGACTCGATACAGAATGGATTGAACGAAGTGGAGTCCAGCCATGCCCAGCTAGCATGTCTCTAAATAGGAGCTTGGTTGTATCTTCTATACAATTCTGAACCATGGGCATCTTCATTGGGGCTGTTTTCTTGAATTTTCATTCTCTTTGTTCAGCCATGTTGTGTAGCTCCATGATCCGATATGCCGTTACTCTTTTGATGTATCTAATCTTGATGATTATAGTATGTGGTGCTAGCTGTAGCATATTAAGGTGTATACGTTACTCATGGATATTTAGCAATTTTTGATTTGTCGTTTGCATTAACATTTAGTAAACACATTATGTTAGAATAATATGTTTATAATATCCTTCTTTGCCTGGAGGTTTTTGTGATAAACTGTCCTTTACTCTAGTTTTGAACAATGTAAATTAATCGTGGATGATGTGAACTATTTTTCAACTGTTCTAATATGTGTGAGAACATGCTGTCATATCTTTTATCCATCATGTTATCCTTGTAATGAATGGCAAATTGCCATAATAATGAGATGGTCTGTTTCAAGAATTATTTATGGAGGTAGCACTAAATAGGGTATGGTTTAGGGGCTTATATTTGATTCCCCCTTTTCTTTAATAATCTATTCTTTGAGTGGCGCCCTTATTTTTGGGTTACCATTATTGATGATTATATACCTTATTTGGAGCTTTAGACTATCTACCATTTTTTAACACAAGAACAGTCTGTATTGGTTCCTTAATACTCTCCCCCTTTTATAACATACTCTAGTTTAACTGACTGTTTATTTTATTTATTTTTAAGATATTCCATTAATCTTGTTAAAGCTCGATTCAGGGCAAGTCTATTGTTGCTTTCCATTGCAACCCGGATGGACGTGGATGTGGCTGTGTCAGCATCCAGCTGCTGCCACCGGCACGTCTTACGCGTGGGTTTTCTCACGTACGAGGCAGTATATAAACTGCTGAGCACTCGTTCCCCCCTTCTTCCATCCTTCCAGCTGTAGATTCAGTCGGGCGTCGAGCGGTAAGCCTTCTCCGCTCGTTACAATGTTATTAATTCTGTGACTCTTATGAGCGCATTCGGCTTTCTGTTTCTTTGGTTGAAACATTATCTCCTTTGATCCTAGACGCTGGCGCGCTGGGCTGGAGGGCCGGTATCGCATAGAATAGTGGTGAGTGGATCAATATTCTAGTGGTTTGGAGCTGTTGAGTCTCTAAGCAAGGGTTTTTGTGATTTATACCTTATCTCCCGCCCTTTCTTTGTTTTCTCCTCCAGATTCCAAGCCCTCTGATATACCGCATTTATTGTGGCACTGGCAGGTAATCATTGCTATAGCTGTGGGGTCAGGTGGTGGACAGATTTTAATTCAAAGGTCCTGGTTAGGTTCAGATACAGTTTTTGTTTTTTCTCATTTTTAGGATTGAATCATTTAACGGATTAACATGGGTTGGATCGCTTAATAAAATTAAATGCGATATCGGACTAATAAAATGAGCGTAAGTTCAATTCTACGCTGTTTACTACTATTTTTGACTGAGGTTTTATTTCTGATTCAAACACGGGCCCGATGCTCATGTTATTTGGGCGGGCCATTGTTAAACTACACCTTACTTTTGCAGGTGCAGTTAATCTGCTCTCGTGACTTTGGAGCTTCATGCCCAACTTGTTATCAAGACCGGCCTGTGTATTAAGGCTTTCCATGGTAAATATAGGGATTTTTGGCCCATATTGGATTTTTAATGTCTTCTATCACTTTCTATGAGGTTAATGCCATTATTATACTTATTCGTAGGTGCCCACTTCCCTCTTCCTGTCCTGAGGAAGACCCCATCGTAAGGTGCTAATGAACCTACAGATCTCCGGGGTCGAAACGTCGACACTACTTGTTTAGGGCTAGCATATTAAACAACAGTGATTGTGTTACTGTGTTTTTTGCTCTATATGCATGGCGAAATGATTGATGTAGGAATTTGGCGATTTTGAGCAAAAATAAGGAATAACTGTTTTGTACTGTTCAATAATGAATATGTTCTTTATACATTAACCCTATCCCTTTTTTATCACATTATTTTCACCTTATTCACCCTTCACTTCTCCCTTTCTTTGGGCACTTGCTTATCAATGTGAATATATGTTATGATGTATATACAAAGTAAGGTGACAGTGTGATTAAATAACATTGTTCCTTTTCACTCGTGTGTTTTGTGGTTTATATGATTGTTGGCAAATATTTATTTAAACTGTTTTTATGTTGAAGTATTGTATATTGGGATCATTTCCTACTGTACCGTCCACTAATTATAGTGGGCACCTTGCACCAGTCCAAACAACCCCTTATTGGAGATAGGTTAAAGACAACCTTTATTGAAAGCTATCCTAGTGGTAGCTATGGAGAGCAGCCTTCAGGCTAAGTCTTGAAGGAATGTAAAGCAGATTGTTTTACCAGTCTATAATCTCTTGAGTGACCAAATGAAAGAGGACCACACCAGGTATATATTCAAAATATATGTATTTATTGCTAAACACACCCCTCTAGTCTCTTTATGAGGCTAGAGTTCGAAGTACATAAGTTATAAGTTAGTTATCTACAGTAATAGGCGTACCAAACCATATACCAATAAAGTGGTATAAGAACCACGACTGAGCTAGACACAGGGCCTAGAGCCTGTAGAAGTGCTTGGACCACAAGGAACCACCCAAGGTAGTGACACAGGGGACCCACGGGGGACGCGTGCAGTGTATGAACACAGCCGCGAATCGCCGTTAACTTCTATGGGGAAAGTCGCGGTTGGAATTTAAAAGAAAAGGGTCACTTAGAGGAGGACTTGGAGCAAACCCTTTGAGAACTAGGCTGTTCTAGTGTCAATACCCACGGGAGCACCGGAGTACTCGAGTTACCTCACCCAGGGGAGCCGGGTGCATAGGTGTCTTTCGGGGTCGGGTTTCGTCGTCGCTTTCAATGGCGATCTGCTGCAAAGTGCTGCTGGCGGCCAAGTCGAAAGTGTTCGGGTGGATCCAGAGGGGACAGAGTCTGGGTCACTAGCCAGTGACCAGGAAGGCGATGAGCAGATGCCTCACCGATGTCGAGTGCTTCAGGTAGGTTGACGGTCATCTTGACTCTTCAGCCACGAGGTCCAGGAGGCATCGACGACAACCAGGAGCTGGATTCGAGCTGACCCACAACGTCTGTCGATTGCAGGGGTGTCGGCGACCAGATTGGACCCAACAAGCCTTGGCAACGGCAAGTCTTGTGGAAATGGAAGAAGGATGATGTTGCAGACCAGCAAGGTCTGTGGGACTCACCCAGCAAGGGTAAGTCAGGGCACGCCTGGAGCAACCAGGGAGCCCAAGCAGAAGAATATTGGCCTTCGGGAGGGCCTACTAGCCAACGGACTAGCGACCGCGAAGGAGCCTCAAGTCGATGCACATGGAGCTGGCTCACAGGACACTCGTGGAGTGGAGGCCAGTGATCTTCGGTGCAGTTGGTGCTGGAGGCTGGGGCTACTCGGAGCCCAAAGCACGACTTCGTGGGAGACCCAGAAGAGGATGCACTTGCAAATGCGATTGGTGTCCAGGGGTCACGGTTCCACGTTACCCACGACAGCTACGGGCCTCAGCTTTGCTGGGGACTCAGGGCAGCCTCGGGGAAGTCTGGAAATCCACCTCTGGTGATGCAAAGACTTCGGCGTCTGGCGGGAGCTTCAGTGATGCAGACCGGACAATTGCTTCTTTGGTGCCTGCCAAGCAGGGGAGTCACTCCTTAACCCCAAGGGAGATTCTTCAGTCCTCTAATCTTGAAGTAGAGCGTCGAAGGTCCAGGATTCTGTGTCAGAGTTTCGTCCAGGTTAATCTAAAGTCCTAAGGACTGGGGTCCCATACTTATACTAAGGTAGGGGGTTGGACTTACTCTGTGGACCCACCTATGGGAGGGTCAGGGCAGAGGGGTGGTTACACCCCTTTCCCTTTGTCCAGTTTTGCGCCAGAGCAGGGCCTGGAAGCCCCTGAGCCGGTTTGAACTGGGGTATGCACAGGGACACCAAATGTGCCCCCAGTGCAGGACTTCAAAGCACCAGAGAGTGCTCCCGCCCAGCCCCAATACACACTATCCTGTCTGGGGAGGTGGTTACACCTCCCTGGGACAGGAAACCTATTGTCCAGGCCTCCCCTGCCGGAGTTTCGGTCAGCAGCAGGAGGCCAGACTCGTGTCTGTGGCAGCGGCATCCATTTTGTGATGCCAGGGCTCTGGAAAGTCAGTACCGGGTATACCGGTGTGTCCATGTCTCTCCTCTAGAAGGGTGGAATGCTACTCCCGCCGCCAGAACTGGCGGGGGGGTAGTATTCCAAGATGTTTGACACCAAACACAACATGTTTCCGTGCAGCCATCCCAAAGTTAGCATTTAACGCGAGGTTATAATGCGCTTAAGAGTATATGGTCGGGCTGCACTACAAACAGCATCAGAGAAGGGTCTCCGAACGCTGCAGAGGGGCCCAGCTCATGCAGGGGCACCCTCTCACATAGGAACCACGCACTCTGCCTTCAGGATTGATAAGGCCTGCCATAGGAGTGACTTATAGGTTTATATGTGTGTATGTATGTAGTGATATAGGTAGCCTATATCACAGTAAGGGGTGCATGCACCACCTTACCCAGGCTGCAGTAGCAGACCTGCGGTGTCATTTTTGGATGGCCTTCCAGGGGTGGCACAATACATGCTGCAGCCCCTGGTAGGCCTCTGAGGTACCTATGCCCTGGGTACATAGTATACCATATACTAGCGAATTATAAGGGCACTCCAGATTCCAATCAGAGATGTGCCTAAGGCACATGGAAACCATTTTAGAGAGGAAGCAGCCGGGCTGGGGTTCTGATTAGCAGGGCCCCAGCCAGACTAAAGTCGAAAAACAGTGAAGCATCAGCAAAAAGTGGGGGTACCCATGTGAAGCAGATCCTACTCTCCTACACAACCCCCCCCCAAAACGTAGGGACATTAAACTAACCTTGCCCAGTTAAGTCTTCATGTTCTAAGTGGAAATATCTGGAGAGTCCATCTACATTGGCATGGTTACTCCCAGGTCTATGTTCCACTGTGAAGTCCATCCCCTGTAGGGAAATGGACCACCTAAGCAGTTTGGGGTTTTCACCCTTCATTTGTTTTAGCCATAAGAGGGGCTTATGGTCGGTTTGAACAAGGAAGTGAGTACCAAACAAGTATGGCCTCAACTTCTTCAGAGCCCAGACCACAGCAAAGGCCTCCCTCTCAATGGCTGACCAACGTTTCTCTCTAGGGGTCAGCCTTCTGCTAATAAAAGCTACTGGCTGATCCTGACCTTCATCATTCAATTGTGACAGTACAGCCCCTACCCCCAATTCAGATGCATCTGTTTGGACAATGAACTTCTTGGAGTAATCAGGACTCTGTAGAATGGGAGCAGTGCACATGGCCTGCTTTAGGTCATCAAATGCCTTTTGACAGCTAACTGTCCACTGAACCTTTTTGGGCATTTTCTTGGAAGTTAAGTCATTCAGGGGTGTCACTATTGATCCATACCCCTTGACAAATCTCCTATAGTACCCAGTCAGGCCTAAAAAGGCTCTCACCTGAGTCTGGGTAGTTGGAGCAGTCCAGTCCATGATGGTCTAGATCTTGCTCTGCAGTGGTTGAACCTGGCCTCCACCCACAAGGTGGCCCAGGTACACAACCTGACTCTGCCCTATCTGGCACTTGGTGGCCTTGATAGTCAGGCCTGCTTTCTGCAGGGCCTGTAAAACATTTCTGAGGTGGACCAGGTGATCCTCCCAGGTGGAGCTAAAGACAGCAATATCATCTAGATATGCTGCACTATAGGCTTCCAGACCTGTAAGGACTGTATTCACCAACCTCTGAAAAGTGGCAGGTGCATTCTTCAGACCAAAGGGCATCACCACAAATTGATAATGCCCACTAGGGGTTGAGAATGCTGTCTTTGGCTTTGCATCATCAGCTAGTCTGATCTGCCAGTAGCCAGCTGTCAGGTCAAATGTGCTTAGATACTTGGCTGAGGCCAAAGTGTCTATTAGCTCATCTGCCCTAGGTATTGGATGGGCATCAGTCCTAGTGACTGCATTGAGACCCCTGTAGTCCACACAAAACCTCATTTCTCTTTTCCCACCATTGGTGTGAGGTTTTGGCACAAGGACCACTGGACTAGCCCAAGGGCTATCTGAGGGTTCAATGACTCCCAAATCCAACATCTTCTGGACTTCTGTCCTGATACAGTCCCTGACATGGTCAGGTTGCCTATAAATCTTATTTTTAATAGGCAGACTGTCCCCAGTGTCCACTTCATGAGTGCACCAGGTAGTCTGACTGGGTGTCAGTGAGAATATGTGCCTGAACTGATTGAGCACCTGTCTGCAATCAGTTTGCTGCTGGGCAGTGAGGCTGCCTGCCAAGGCTACACCATCCACTGACCCATCATCAGGGTTCTGTGAGAGCAGGTCAGGGAGTGGGTCACTCTCTTCCTCCTGTCCCTCATCAGTAGCCATGAGCAAGCCCATGTCTGCCCTGTCCACATATGGTTTTAACCTGTTGACATGGAGAACCCTGTGGGTACTCCTGGGTGTTCCTAGGTCTACTAAATAGGTAACCTCACCCTTCTGTTCAACAATGGAATGGGGTCCACTCCATTTGTCTTGGAGAGCTGCTGGGGCCACTGGCTCCAACACCCACACCTTCTGTCCTGGCTGGTAACCAGTCAGTACAGCCTTTTGGTCATGCCAGGCTTTTTGAAATTCCTGGCTAGCCTCAAGGTTTTTAGTTGCCTTTTCATGTACTCAGCCATCCTGGAGCGGAGACCAAGTACATAGTCCACTATGTCTTGCTTTGGGGGCTTGAGAGGTAACTCCCATCCTTCCTTCACCAAGCACAATGGACCCCTGACAGGGTGACCAAACAAAAGTTCAAAAGGGCTGTAGCCAACCCCTTTGAGGCACCTCCCTGTATGCAAATAAAAGGCAGGGCAAGAGTATGTCCCATCTTCGCCTAAGCTTTTCTGGGAGCCCTTTAATCATTCCCTTCAAGGTTTTGTTGAATCTCTCAACTAAACCATTGCATTGTGGGTGATAGGGTGTGGTGAACTTGTAAGTCACTCCACACTCCTTCCACATTGCTTTTAAGTATCCAGACATAAAGTTAGCACCCCTGTCTGATACAACCTCCTTAGGGAAGCCCAGTCTTGAGAAAATTCCCAGGAGGGCTCTTGCCACCACAGGCGCTGTAGTGGTCCTAAGGGGAATAGCCTCTGGGTACCTGGTGGCATGATCCACTACCACCAGGATAAACCTGTGCCCAGATGCTGTTTGAGGATCCATTGGACCAACAATGTCAATCCCCACCCTTTCAAAGGGAACCCCCACCACAGGTAGTGGTATCAGGGGGGCCTTTGTAGTGCCACCTGCCTTGCCACTGGCGTGGCAGGTTACACAGGAGTGACAAAACTCCTTGGTGTCTTCAGACATGTGGGGCCAGTGAAAGTGAGGGACAATTCTGTCGCAAGTCTTGTTCTGGCCCAGGTGACCTGCTAAGGGAATGTCATGGGCTAGGGTCAATAGGAAGCCCCTGAACTTAAGAGGTATAACCAACCTCCTGGTGGCACCAGGCTTGGGGTATCTACACTCTGAGTACAAGAGTCCATCATCCCAATACACAGTATGGGGACCACTAGCTTTCCCAGCAGCCTCAGCAGCAGCTTGCTGTCTGAGGGGTTCAAGAGAGGGGCAGCTCTGCTGCTCCTGGCTCAGATCTGCCCTGGAAGGGCCCCCTGTCCCCAAGAACTCAACCTGGTCAGGTTCAAGCTCCTCTGGGACAGTTCCTTCCTCAGGACTGAGATCATCCCCCTCAAGAGACTGATCTTCCTTCTGAGCCAAGGGGGAAGGCACTGCCTTGACCCTACTACTCCTCTTCTTGGAGGGCACTTGGTCCATTATTCCAGAATCCAAGGCCTGTTCAGTGTTAGACATTTTGGCTTGTGACCTGGTCACAGCAAACACATCTGCGAGAATGCCCAGCATTTCTGCATGGGTCCTGAGCTCCACTTCTGCCCAAGCTGAAGTTTCTAAGTCATTGCCAAGCAAGCATTCAACGGGTAGGTCTGCACTTACCACAACCTTCTTAAGGCCAGTTACCCCTCCCCAGGAGAAGTTAACAACTGCCAGAGTATGGTCTGTTCTGACGTTGCTAGCATTGGTCACTTGGTACATTTCACCAAGTATAATCTGCCCAGGATTCACAAGGTCTTGTGTCACCATGGTGACACTTGCCCCTGTGTCCCTAAATGCCAAAGCCTCTTTTCCATTGATTAAGGGCTGTTGCCTGTAGTTGCCCAGATTACTGGGACTCACAGAGGAGGTCACATCCATGCCTCCATCACAGACTAGGACAGCCTGAGTGAGTTCTCTGACTAGGTAAGAGCTCATCTCCTTACCCAGGGTCAACCCTACTAAACCCTTGGCTTGTGTAGTCCCACCACCAACTGTAACTGCACTAGGGGGAGCAGGTGCCTTAGGGGCATTGGTGGGGGCTGGAGTAGAGTCTTTGGACTTGGTGCAATCACTGGTCCAGTGGGTCTTTTGCTTACAGACCTTTCACCATGGTTTCTTTTGGCCTCTTCCCTTGTTAGACTGTGAATCCCCACCTGAAGAAGATTTTTGGGGGCCTTGTGAAGACTTTTGGTCTTTACCCTTCTCCCCACCCTTATCAGAGTTTTTTGAATCTTGCTTCTTAGGGTCACCACCTTGTTTCTGTACCTTCTGCCTCACCCTGGTTCTGACCCATTTTTCTGCCTTCTTTCCCAATTCTTGGGGAGAGGTCAGATCAGAGTCCACCAGGTGCTGATGCAACAGCTGATTTTGACAATTGTTAAGGATCTGCTCCCTCATGATAAGATTGTACAATCCTGTGAAGTCCCATACCTTACTGCCCAATAACCAACCTTCCAGAGCCTTGGCAGAACAATCAACAAAGTCCACCCAGTCTTGAGTCTGTGCCTTCTGGGTATCCCTGAACTTTAACCTGTATTGTTCAGTGGTTAGGCGAAACCCATCAATCAGAGCACTCTTCAAGACTTTGTAATTATCAGCATCCTCCTCTCTAACAGTGAGGAGCTTATCTCTACCTTTGTCTGCAAAGGAGAGCCACAAGATTGCTGCCCACTGCTCCTGAGGACCCTCTGTACTTTACAGGCCCTCTCTAGAGCAGTTATCCATTTGTGGATGTCATCCCCACTCTGGTAGGGAGGGACAATCTTGCTCAGGTTTCTATGGTCATAAGACCTTTCCCTAACTCTGGGGAAATTGCTGCCACCATGGGACTCTAGTCCCATCTTTTTTCTCTCTCTATAGAGATCTAGGGACTCCCTGTCTATAGCCAATTGCTGTTTTCTGAGCTCAAGCTGGGCTTGTTCATACTGAAGCAATCTCTTTCTCCTTTCATGAGAGGATTCCCTCCTATGAGAGGAGACAGAGGTCCCTATTGAGGTGTCAGAGTGGTTAGACTCCTGAGAAGGAGATCTAGACCTTCTGGGCACACTCTGTATTCTTCCTGGGGGACAAAGGGGAGGTCATTCTGATCCTCCTCCTCCTCCTCCACAGGAGGAATTGGGTTTTCCAGGACAAGGTCATTTTCACCTTCCTGGCCAGTTTCAGAGGGGGGCCTGGGTTTCTTCACCCCTGACCCCTTCCTCATCTTCTGCCCCACCCTCTCTGCCTACCCCTTCAGACCCTAGGGGCCTGCTGAGATCATCAGCCAGTAACACCTCCCTGAGGTGTTGGGTGCTGGCACTTTTGCCTGCCTTCAGCTTCCTAGTATTGCATAATGCTCTCAATTCCAAGAATGGGAGTTTTTCATACTTGGAGGGAAGAAGCCCACTGGCTTCTGGCAAGGACTCACTGGGTCCTGGCTTTGAAGACATTACTAGTGAGGTGTGGTGTATGCACTACCTACTCTAGTGTGGCCTACTAAACTCTCTTGAGTTGTAGAAAGGGTGTGCTATCCCTTAACACACAACTCTAAGTTCAGTAGAACTTACTGTATACTAAGATTGATTTATATGTACCTTAGGTACCCTTAGTGGTTTTCAGTTGATCAATTCAATTGAGATTATCTGGTAAAACAATAGCAAGCTGGAATCCCACACGCTGCACACCAATGTGAGAAGTTGGCCTGGCATATGCTGTCCACTAATTATAGTGGGCACCTTGCACCAGTCCAAACAACCCCTTATTGGAGATAGGTTAAAGACAACCTTTATTGAAAGCTATCCTAGTGGTAGCTATGGAGAGCAGCCTTCAGGCTAAGTCTTGAAGGAATGTAAAGCAGCTTGTTTTACCAGTCTATAATCTCTTGAATGACCAAATGAAAGAGGACCACACCAGGTATATATTCAAAATATATGTATTTATTGCTAAACAAACCCCTGTAGTCTCTTTATGAGGCTAGAGTTCGAAGTACATAAGTTATAAGTTAGTTATCTACAGTAATAGCACAAATACACGTTTGAGCCCTAGGGGCGTACTCAAACCATATACCAATAAAGTGGTATAAGAACCACGACTGAGCTAGACACAGGGCCTAGAGCCTGTAGAAGTGCTTGGACCACAAGGAACCACCCAAGGTAGTGACACAGGGGACCTACGCGGACGCGTGCAGTGTATGAACACAGCCGCGAATCGCCGTTAACTTCTATGGGGAAAGTCGCGGTTGGAATTTAAAAGAAAAGGGACACTTAGAGGAGGACTTGGAGCAAACCCTTTGAGAACTAGGCTGTTCTAGTGTCAATACCCATGGGAGCACCGGAGTACTCGAGTTACCTCACCCAGGAGAGCCGGGTGCATAGGTGTCTTTCGGGGTTGGGTTTCGTCGTCGCTTTCAATGGCGATCTGCTGCAAAGTGCTGCTGGCGGCCAAGTCGAAAGTGTTCGGGTGGATCCAAAGGTGGATCGAAGATTTGAAGAACCTGAAAGCAGAGGGGACAGAGTCTGGGTCACTAGCAGGTGACCAGGAAGGCGATGAGCAGATGCCCACCGATGTCGAGTGCTTCAGGTAGGTTGACAGTCATCTTGACTCTTCAGCCACGAGGTCCAGGAGGCGTCGACGACAACCAGGAGCTGGATTCGAGCTGTTCCACGACGTCTGTCGATTGCAGGGGTCTCAGCGACCGGATTGGACCCAACAAGCCTTGGCAACAGCAAGTCTCGTGGAAATGGAAGAAGGACGATGTTGCAGACCAGCAAGGTCTGTGGGACTCACCCAGTAAAGGTCAGTCAGGGCATGCCTGGAGCAACCAGGGAGCCCAAGCAGAAGAAGATTGGCCTTCGGGAGGACCTACTAGCCAACAGACTAGCAACCGCAAAGGAGCCTCGAGTTGATGCACGTGGAGCTGGCTCACAGGACACTCGTGGAGTGGAGGCCAGTGATCTTCGGAGCAGTTGGTGCTGGAGGCTGGGGCTACTCGGAGCCCAAAGCACGACTTCGTGGGAGACCCAGAAGAGGATGCACTTGCAAATGCGATTGGTGTCCAGGGGTCACGCTTCCACGTTACCCACGACAGCTACGGGCCTCAGCTTTGCTGGGGACTCAGGGCAGCCTCGGGAAAGTCTGGAAATCTACCTCTGGTGATGCAAAGACCTCGGCGTCCGGCGGGAGCTTCAGCGATGCAGACCGGACAATTGCTTCTTTGGTGCCTGCCAAGCAGGGGAGTCACTCCTTGACCCCAAGGGAGATTCTTCAGTCCTCTAATCTTGAAGTAGAGCGTCGAAGGTCCAGGATTCTGTGTCAGAGTTTCGTCCAGGTTAATCTAAAGTCCTAAGGACTGGGGTCCCATACTTATACTAAGGTAGGGGTTGGACATACTCTGTCGACCCACCTATGGGAGGGTCAGGGCAGAGGGGTGGTTACACCCCTTTCCCTTTGTCCAGTTTTGCGCCAGAGCAGGGGCTGGATGCCCCTGAGCCGGTTTGAACTGGGGTATGCACAGGGACACCAAATGTGCCCCCAGTGCAGGACTTCAAAGCACCAGAGAGTGCTCCCGCCCAGCCCCAATACACACTATCCTGTCTGGGGAGGTGGTTACACCTCCCTGGGACAGGAAACCTATTGTCCAGGCCTCCCCTGCCGGAGTTTCGGTCAGCAGCAGGAGGCCAGACTCGTGTCTGTGGCAGCGGCATCCATTTTGTGATGCCAGGGCTCTGGAAAGTCAGTACCGGGTATACCGGTGTGTACATGTCTCTCCTCTAGAAGGGTGGAATGCTACCCCCGCCACCAGAACTGGCGGGGGGTAGTATTCCAAGATGTTTGACACCAAACACGACATGTTTCCGTGCAGCCATCCCAAAGTTAGCATTTAACGTGAGGTTATAATGCGCTTAAGAGTATATGGTCGGGCTGCACTACAAACATCATCAGAGAAGGGTCTCCGAACGCTGCAGAGGGGCCCAGCTCATGCAGGGGCACCCTCTCACATAGGAACCACGCACTCTGCCTTCAGGATTGATAAGGCCTGCCATAGGAGTGACTTATAGGTTTATATGTGTGTATGTATGTAGTGATATAGGTAGCCTATATCACAGTAAGGGTGCATGCACCACCTTACCCAGGCTGCAGTAGCAGACCTGCGGTGTCATTTTTGGATGGCCTTCCAGGGGTGGCACAATACATGCTGCAGCCCCTGGTAGGCCTCTGAGGTACCTATGCCCTGGGTACATAGTATACCATATACTAGGGACTTATAAGGGCACTCCAGATTCCAATCAGAGATGTGCCTAAGGCACATGGAAACCATTTTAGAGAGGAAGCAGCTAGGCTGGGGTTCTGATTAGCAGGCCCCAGCCAGACTAAAGTCGAAAAACAGTGAAGCATCAGCAAAATGTGGGGGTACCCATGTGAAGCAGATCCTACTCTCCTACAGCTACAAGTTGTGGAACTTTAGGACTGTACTCGTAAAAATTAAGTCGTTCTGGATTTATTGCTCCACAAAAGCTAATTCTATTCTGCACAATCAGTGTCTTCCGTTTTTTCAAAGGTTTTAAAGGAACGCATTTGTTGTATTTTAGTGCAAGGTTTTACTCAACTATGCACTTAAATAAAGGAAGATATCTTGATGTAGGCTAGGACCAACATCCGATGCAACAGTGGGTTAACCCTCTGCTGTATTGCACTTAGCATTTTTTTCTGTCATTTAAAAATGAATGTTAGGTGGAACGCTTATGACATTTATTATAATCTCTGTAGAGGCCAAAATGTCGTTCCTGCACTTTGCACTTTCCCTTGCACACCCTGGCACTTTGCTTTCTGCTGCTTTATTTATTTTGCAGCTAAGTATCCGACTAATGAGGATGGCTCTTCCAGCTCCGCTTCCAAGCATATGTTAATAGACAACCGGCCGTCTGTCTAAAAAAAAAAAAAAAATGAATGTGGAACGCTTATGACATATATTATAACCTCTGCAGAGGCTAAAATGTCTTTCCTGCACTTTGCACTTTCCCTTGCACACCCTGGCACTTTGCCTTTTGCTGTTTTATCTATTCTATTGCCAAGTATCCGACTAATGAGGATAGCACCTTCTGCTCTGCTGCTAAGCTTATGACTATAAAAAACAGACTGTCTGCACTTTTGCCATTGAAGGTCTTAGTTAACTCTCTTGGGAGTACGTTTTTTTAAATTTTATTTCATTTTAACGCGTTTTTTAATGGTGATTCATATTTTGTTCAAACCGATGTTCTGAAAATATGCCATGAGATGCACGTTTGTAAAAGTTTTAATTAACTGTACAATAAATTCAATACAATACTCTTCCATCCCTTAGTTTTCATCTAATAGGCCAGGAATAGAAAGAAGATTATTGTGAAAGTTACACAATTTTGAAGGGTCATGGCTGGCAGATTTCCCTAGGCCCCATAGGTGTCAACTGTCTCTGTGGAGAAAAGAAATATGCAGCGGTATTTACCCCCTCCCCACCCCTAGGTGTAATTTGTGAGAGGGTCTATAGAATCTGATAGACTTGTCAGACAATCACTTACTTTTGCAGTGAATAGATAAGGAGCCAAAACTGAACTTCCAAGATCAAACCTTAGTATTTCATAATAAATAGTATTGCTATGTCCTAATCGTACAAGAATCATGTAAATACGTATTATCCACATGATAACTATTACCTCAGCAATGATGAATGTGAAGAAAATACAGGGGCATATTATCAAGGGCTTTATCGCCGATTTAGCGGCACTTTTTGCCGCTAAATCGGTAATATTTTTAACGCCCTATTAGCAAGCTGTCGCTAACAGGCGTTAGCGACAGCTTACAGGCGTTAGAGGCCGGGAATTACATCGCCTTGCATGTCAGCGATATTTATCGCTAATGACATGCAAGGTAGGCGTTCCCACTAAAAGCGACTGTAAACAGTCGCTAACACCACTAACCCCTATTATCAAGGCAGGCGAAGCGATAAAATAAATCGCGCTAAGCGCGTTTATCGCTATATTTTAACACCTGCTACTGACTATGACTTACCTGTTTAAGGTATAGGAGGTGGATTCTAATGCTGAATCCACCTTAGCGTTAATGCAAGAATATCGCTGGTTTTCCAGCGATATTCTCGCATTTTGCCGCTATCGCTGGAAATATTATCGCTATGGAGATAAACCTTACTAATAGGGTGTTATCTCAGCGATATTTTCCAGCGATAGGCGGCGTTAACAGGATTCGCGCTAAGCGCGTTTAGCGATAAATATCGCTATTCCTTGCTAATATGCCCCAAAGAACCCAAACGTTGATCACAACACAGTTCTAATAATTAAATTAAAAACTGACTGACTTGTGGCAGCATGTTATGGTTTAGTTTATTGGAGTCATGTTAAAGCCCCATATACTTGCAGATAAGAGGGTGTTCAAGTCAATGTCAGACAGGCAGCGTGACTCACAGTAAGTGGTCATTCTTTCTGCCCCTTCCTATCTGGGACATTCTTTTCACTTTTCCTTGTATTTCTATAGAGAAATTGGGGGATCCAAGCCCTTTGATTGGAAAATCTGAAGTGCTGAAGCATTAGCTCTTGCTGTTTGTGTGCACTGTGAGCACAACATTGAATGCTGTTACAAGGTCAGCTTGTAGAAAAGCTTTACTCTGCAACCATAGCTACTGTTGACATTTAGCAATAACATGGAAAATTCCCCTTTAGCGGAAGCAATGTAGAAGCCATGTGGCAGTTTTGCAGACTCTAACCATTCTGATTGCTTTAGCTAAAGAAGCAAAAAATCTGTATGTATGAGTTGAGGTCTGATTTTCAGGCTTATGGAGCAAGACTTCTATAAAGTGCAAATTTCGGAGTAAACGGTGGTGGGGATAAATGTTGGAGGAAAAGTGTTATGACAAAGAACTCTCCCCTGGAAGAATAAACGTATTGACACCCAGTACAGTGAAATATTCTCATGAAGATCTGCATTTAGAATAACATTTCAGCTTCCAATGTTATTTTTACTCATTATTGCAACTTAAGGTGAATTTACAATGTTGAACATATTTAATGTTTATGATTTTTGTACATAATGTGTATGTAATACTTCATTAATATTTGTAAATAATGCTGAGCTGCAAGAACAGATATTTATGTTGAGCCTATACTGTAGGTCATGAGCATTACACTTTTAGTATAGTTTCTAATAATTAATTGCAGCTTGCAAATTACGAATTTACTTTTGAGGAATGCAGCTAAACTCCAGATTAACTGGGTTGAAAAAATATGTAAAACGTAAAATCAAGATTGCCCATGGCATGCGATTTTGCATTTTAGGCATATAATGATGTGATTAACTCTGTGTGGGCAGAGTGAAATTTAACTAACAGGGCACATGTGAAGACAGGATTTTTTTTTAGATTGCGGTATTGTTACATAGACCAGACATTTTAACTAGATTAGAATGGCAGTGCCAATTCTTGCTCATCAGAAGTCCCCCAATGTCTGCAAAAGCAAAATAGTGGTACTACTTGAAATTGTCCTCAATTCTCTTTAAATGCTGATTTACTAAACTAGCATTGTGATGTTACATTGTTTGCTCCCTGAAAGAGAATGAAAGCATGCTAGGCATGCATAAGATTGCAGGGGAATAATGTAATTAATGAAACAGGATGACATTTTGTACTTTAAAGAAACATGTAAATTGTATAGGAGGCAGCCCTTTGTTAGCATGGATGGAATTTAACATATGCAGAAAAAGTGTATAGGCTTTCAATTAAACTGAAGTAGTTAATTCACGGTATTGATGTACTTACAGGCCTGATAACCTTGGAATAATTTCTCATAAGTGTTATCCTCAGAGGGAACGTGTAGGAGGAAGCCCTGGAAGTGTGTGAGACACTTAAGAGGGTGTGGTGCCTGCACTGCCTTAGCGTTCAAGAAAAACAAGGGTCACCCTATCAAAAGGAACCAGGGTATATGTTATATATAAAAAAACAATGGTACCTGTGGAAAAAATAATAAAACAGTAACAATGGTACTTTTAATAATGTTATTCATTGAGCACAATGGCAATAACTATGGGAGAAGATGCACAAACTCAGAGAAAGAGTCAAAAAGCCCAACGAGTAAAATGCATTATTATTTATATAGAACATTAATGTAAAAATAGAAAAGAGGTGCAAGGTGTCCCAAGTGAAATTAGAACCTATATACACAAGTGACAGGTTGTGACATACATTAAGGTTTCCAAAATACAAAAACGACCATCTAGTCAATATACAATAATTATTCACAGCCTTCAGTAACAATGATGAAGGCTGAGTACATTGGTTCGTTTTACAAGCGTGTCGATGGCGTTTCGACCTCTTATACAGTAGGAGATCTCATGAGGACCTAACAATGAGAGACACCTGAAATCAGATAATTTAAGAAAGGGTATCAGTAGTCTGAATAAAAATAAGAATAGGCAAAAAAGCAATTGGTAGGATTACTCCGTAACCTGGGTTTAATATGGTATTCTGTCAGAGCGGTGAGGTGCACACCCTTATAAAAAGTGACTCAAAAGGAGTTATAGGGAGGGAAATTACTTACACTGGGCCCATATTAAATCCAGGTAATGGAGTAATCCTACCAATTGCTTGCTTGCCTATTCTCATTTTTTCCAGACTACTGATCCCCTTTCCTAAATTATCTGATTTCAGGTGTCTCTCATTGTTAGGTCCTGATGAGACCTCCTCTCATTGGTCCACCTGAGATGAAGTTCATTTCTTCGCCTTGGTGTGTCATCAAAGGTTAATACATGCTGAATGTCAAAAAATATAAATGAGGTCAACACAGTCATGTAATCAGGCACTTAGAGTTCAGTCAGAGTAGTAAAAACTGAGTTAACTTGGCTATAGGTGAACCCACCAACTAAATAAAAGACTATGGGGCATATTTACAAGCCCCTGTCGCCACAGGAATGTCACTTTTAGTGACGTTCCTGTGGCGATAAACCCTTCTCCTTATTTACAAGGCGGCGTTAAGCCACTTAACTTGACTTAATGCCGCCTTGTAAATAAGGCCCCCTTTCACGCTACACTTAGCGTGAAAGGATGTGGGCAATAGGTGTTGCGGTGGCAGTTCTGCCGCAGCACCCATTGCTTTTGATGCTGCCCCCTATTTACATGGGTGGCATAAAAAGGAGGCAGCGCCAAAATTAAGACCAGGGAAAACCTGGTCTTAAGATGGCGAAATGAGGAGAAATTCTTTATTTCTCCTCGTTTTGCTGTTTCTATGTGTGCTGCATTGTGCAGCACACATAGAAACAGCAAATTGCCATGAATGATTGTTTATATGCAGGAAGGTGTCCCTTTCTGCACATAAACAATAATTCCCTCAACGCAGGCACACTTGCACTATGGTGCAAGGGTGCCTGCATTCGCGCTAGGCAGCTGAATTTAGCACCAGTGCCAGGAGAAACGCAGGGGTGCACTGTATTATTGTAAATAGGGCTCATCCCTGCGTTTCTAAAGTGACGGAGTGCCGCATTAGCAATTTTGGAGCTAACCTGCGCTCCGTCACTTTCTTATACTTATGCTCCTCTATTCCTAATTTATAGCACATTTTAATGACAAAAAATTCTGTTGAACCCCTGGTGGACATGGCACTAGCAGTAAACTTTGTCCAAGAGAAATGTATGATAGGTTCAAGCAGTACTAACTAACACTACAGTCATGAAATCAGCACAATTCCTAAACAAGTTCAATAAATCCAAAAAGTTTTATCCAACATAGCGTTTTAAAATGGCTAAAATAGGATTAAGGTGACCACAGATAAGGAAATAAGGGGCATATTTACAAGGGCATTGCGCCACTGGAACATAACTTTTAACGTCGTTCCTGTGCCGCAATGCACTGCTCCATATTTACAAAGTGGCTTTCAGCCACTTTTTGTAGCTAAACGCCACTTTGTAAATATGGTACCCTTTCAAGTAGGTATCTGCGTGTCAGGGGCGTGCAATGGGTGTTGCTGTGGGCGTTCCACTGCATCACCCATTGCTTTTGGACGGTGCCCCAGATTTACAAGGATGTGAAAATCTGAGGCATCGCCAAAAACTAACGCCATGCAAGAACAGGCGTTAGAATGGTGATACGAGGAGAAATACTTTTATTTCTCCTCGTTTTTGCTTTTCTATGTGTGCTGCACTGCAGCACACAAAGAAAGAGCAAAATGCCATGAATGATTGTTTATGTACAGGTGATAACGCCGATTCTTATCTAATTATCTATAAGAACCTTCTGGCCGCCAAGATCTTTTTACCTGTTGAATAGTGTAAAGGAGAGAATCTCATCAGGTTAGATATCAGCATTCATTTTGTCTGAAAGGACCACTGACTCCGAATTCAAGTTTGAGAATTTATTATCGCCAAAAATAACTGAACGTGCAAGCACCTCAACACGAGGTTAAAGAAATAGATGGGCACTAATACAAATAATAATCTACGCAGAAATCTCATCCGACTCAGGATAAGGAGAATAGAAAGTTCTAGCAGGATCAACCAGACTATGATTGCTCCTATTTCTAAGTTACTCTTCATTGGCCTAAGCAAGCTTAAAATCAATTGCTGTCCCTACACTAACGCTAAGTGACATCCCTGCATAACGATTTTCCCAGGCAAGAAAGAATAAAAGGTGTCAGCTGTGAAGACTTCCTAAGAAGTGCAATCACCATATACCTAAGCTCAGCTCTGTCCTTCTCTCAGGTCTCCCCTACCGCTTCTCTGGCCTCCTCCCTCAGGGCACTAACCCTAATACAAAACCATACTACAAAGGTACACGCCTTGTTTACGCCCTCTTGGCCAGGTCTTCTTTCTTGTGCTTTTCCATTGAAACGGTGACTTCATCCTGGACGGTTGCGTTGACCTTGAGTCCCAGGCACCTTCTCCGCCGAAAGTATCATCCCTACATTCCTTTTCACTCCCGTACCATGCCTCCCCTCTCTCTAGCTCTCGAAAACAAAGAGTTAGTCTTACTAACGAGACATGTGTCCTTGCACCTGCAACAAAAGATACTTTCAACAGAAACCTTCTACTGTGCAAATTAAATCTACCGTTTGTGCCCAGAGAGCCTTACCAAGAGAATCTTTTTACTGCCTACAAAAATAAGCTAACATAAGAATTAACCAGGCCTTCCCTAAGCATATATGTAGTCAGGCCTTTACATATAACTTTTAAACACACATCTTATGTTTCCCTATAAGCATTTTCATTACCCTTCATATGCAAACAATGAATTACATGTGCAACTTTAATATGGTGCACTTTTAAACTACTGCAATTACCTTACATCCACGAACTAATTTCTCTATGCATTATATTCACACAATTTAATAAGCATTACATTACATCAATATCCTAACACCATTATGCTACTGGGTTCACTTTGTCTCAGCGAACTATTCATTCTTTACTAAACATACATGAGTATACAATGGATATAAACAAATATATGTCTGAATACATGTGGGTGCGGCCTATCAGTGATTATGATGCACCCCTACAATTCACAAGAACATTTCGCTCTATCACAGGAAGGTGTCCCTTCCTGCACATAAACAATCAATTAATAATTACGATTTGCTACTTCTATGCATTCTGCAGCACACATGGAAGTAACAAATCATCATTATTGATTGTTTATATGCAGAAAGGGACACCTTCCTGCACATAAACAATCATTCCCTGCAACGCAGGCACCCTTGCACTATGTTGCAAGGGTGCCTGCATTGGCGCTAGGCAGCTAATCTTTGCACCAGCGCTAGAGAAAACACAGGGGTGCGCCGTATTGCTGTTAATACGGTGCATCCCTGCGTTTTGGGAATATCGGAGATGGGCGCTGCCAAATTTGGCACAGCTCCGTGCTCTGACATTTCCT
Organism: Calotriton arnoldi; assembly: GCA_963921515.1. NCBI lineage: Eukaryota > Metazoa > Chordata > Amphibia > Caudata > Salamandridae > Calotriton > Calotriton arnoldi. The sequence continues at coordinate 1,396,389 of CAWUFW010004187.1, read as the reverse complement.
TGTACATATGCCCCTAAAGGTTTACGTTTTAAACCTCAAGAAAATACAAAGTACTGATCAGTGTCAATGTTCTTGGTAGACTGTGGCTTATGTGCAATTTTAGGCATGCCGGGATCAGGTAAGCCTTGTGGGTTACACCTGTCAAACGTTTTATCTAGAATGGTGATTTAAATTTAAAATGCTTTTAAGTGACTGTCAACAGACAGTACATCTTCATACTTTTCGATCTATTACCTCTCTAAATAGGGTGAGCTTTCTGTTGTGCAATGACCAACCATCCTCTGGTGGACAGGCTGACAGCTAAGGGTCAGCTGAGGCACCACTGCTTGAAACCTTGCGCTTCTCCCACCTCTTAATGAGGTGGGCAGAGTGTGAGTTTGGAGGGGAGGAGCCCAACAGTTTTATGGCAGAGTTCCCACTATACATCCACCAAGACTATGCAGAAGTAAGCGAGTCTCAAAAGCTCTGAATGGCACAAAGTTGAATTTTATTGCTGCTGAATTCACTTTGCTATTGGGATGTGTTTGTCACTACAACTCAGTTCCGATTCCTATCGTCAGTTTTAGGGCTCATGGCTTCCTCCACTCTGGTGGGGGACACCCTCCCTATTGAGAGTACCCCAGCTACCTGGCAGGGAACTCTGTGTTATGAAGGGAGCCTCTGCTGAGACGTCTCCCTTCACTGCACTGCAGGTGTGTGCCAGCTAAGCGATCTTTTTTGTATTGAAAGAATAAACTCCAAAAGCGAGAGTTTGCTTTCTCATTACCAAAAACAAATGGCACCAGCATATATATAAATAGTGTTCTACCTGTGCATTGGGAGCATTCTACTTTTTCAATGTCTGCCATTCCTGTCATGGTAGAGATGAGCAAGAAAATGTGTGATGGTCACCAACCATTTATAGGGAACAATGACTATCACTGTGATCTGGAGACACTTTTGTCGACAGCCCACCCGGACAGGGTTTACACTGGTGTAGCCACCACTGGTGTAAATACAGCGCTTCTGACTCTAAACAGAGCAGGGTAATAATGAGGTTGATGTGGTGGGGAGCCATACTACTCTTCTAAGTCGTCAATGCAGCTTTAGACTTTTTTCAGTTCTCAGATTTCCTCAGCAAGGCAGGCAAAAAGATGTAGCTGACAAGAGATCTATAGGGTAGGATACATTTTGGCCACCACACAGAAGCCTTGACATTAGCTAGGACATTTCTGAGTAGGCCTCAAAACAATCCTAAGCCAGCAAGGCAGCCAGCCACTTTCTCGTGGAGCTTTTATGGCTTGTCTTGGTCCTCCTGGGACCAAACAATGATGACGTCTAAATTATTGTGGATGATAGATAAGTCACATCTGGTCTCTCCCATATCTCTCAGGCTTCCATGAAAGGCTCCAAGTGGCCAGGTCTCACTAGCCAGGACTTATACATGGTCCAGGGCAGTCCAATCCCAATAGGTAGCTGGTTCTTCTATACATGATGAAGCCTTGCTTCATCCTCTTTGCTTCATCCTTTTTTGTCTCTAAGGCAGTACAAAGGAACACCCAACAGACCCTTGAAGAGCAATTCCAGTCACTGGGCTCAAGTGGGAAGCAGGAGACATCTTGGACTTTTTCACTGACAGGTCAAGGATCCTATCTTCTTTTGATGTTTTTTCTAGGTTCAGGAGTGCACTGGTGAACTGTTTCTGAGGTGCCATTTTTATCCAGAGCACCCGTCAGTGATTGCTGTCTTCCTGAGCTATACAATTTTAAACCCACTAGCCATCCCGATTTTGTAAATCTTCCTTTCTCACTTGGTTGTAAACTGTCCAGGAGCCTTTGTTCATGATGGAAGAATTCGGGCTTCCTTTTCCAGAGACTCTAGTCAAGCCCCAGGGAACTGGGAGCCATACCTCTTCCTGATCATGGAACAGGTTTCTCTCCTATTGGGAGCCGACAGGAAGGACTCAGAGGGCTTCAATGATGAATGGCTTTTTCCACACTCAGCCTTTTTTTGTATCTTTATGTCCAAACAAGGAGGGCCGTTTGTTGTACTGCATGTTCCTATGCACTTCCAAATATCACAACCAAGATAAATGTTCTGTTTTACCCCATATCAAGTGGTCACACGCATTGTTCCACTTACAGAAACTAGTTTACTTGTAGTTCTCTAGCTCCCAGAAGTTTGTGTTTTGTTTCCTGGCAGGACTTGTTTTCACTCATCATCAGAGATGTTAATTACTGCCACTTGAGGGCACGGAAACCAGCAGAACATGTTTTTATTGCCAGGCCATCATGAAGCACAAAGTATAATTTTTAAAATGTTCCCTTTAACTATAGATATCAAAGTCTAACTTCACTAATGAACTAGATTGTTGTCAGATAGTAAAAAAGAACATTTTCGCACATGTTTAGCATATTACGGGCCAAAACTGTCAAAATAGACTTTAATAAGAGTAAGCCCTTTCCACTGGAAAATGCAATTCTACATATATAGTGAAACCAGGACTTTGTCTCTGTTCACTGAAAGGACATACTTTCCTAAACTTTTAGCATATTTCACTTTCATACCTTAAATACCCAGCTCTGTGAGCTACTGGGCACCCTAGGGTGGACGAATCTTATGTGTAAATATATATTTTTCTGCATGACATAGTTCTTTCCTCTTCGTGTCTTACTGCAGTGTCTGAGGCTGCAGCCAGCCACAGTGCCGATCCTGGGTCTATACTTTTCAAGTCACACATGAGGGTGATGTAAATGTACAATGCAGCCCACATATGAATTCAACCTACCTGTGATTGGTCCATTCCTTTAGCCAGATGCCATGGCCTTACTGGATTTAAAATAAGCCAATTGTGTTTAGTTAATTTTATCTCTTGAATAACATTGTCACATTGAACAAATTCATAATTTGAGCAAAAGCTAAAAAGGGAAAACAAATAGGGAAAACATGCAGAAACAGGGAAATTGTTGCCCAGATATTTGTAGGCATCTCATTCTATCAGTGACATTGGCATAACTATTCAGGTGAAGGAGTTTTCGAAATGTTCAGTTCTGTGAAGTTTTCTAAATCCAAAGTAACTTGGTTCAGCTCTGAGATGTGCTCCAGGGCGTTCCACAGTTATGACCCATATAGGAATGTGCTTCTTTTGACATGGTTAGCTCCCACTTTTTTCCTGGAGTATGATGTGATTTCGAATTGAAAGTGCACTGGGTCCCTGCTAACCAGGTTCCTGGTGCCAGAACTCTTTACTAAAACTGTACCACGCTTGCCACAAATTCAGCAACCCCTGTAAGATCCTAGTAATTGTACCCCTGGTACCTAGGGCATTGATACTGAAGAGGATCCACTAGGGCTGCAGCACAAATTGTGCCACCCGAGAGACCCCTCACCAAGACCATGCAAACTGCCATTGCAGGCTGCGTGTCTTGGTGCAGAGTAAACTGAAGAGTCAGCTTGACACACATCCCTGTGTGCCATACCCACTGACACTGCATGAGGTGTAGGTAAGTCACCCCTACTGCAGGCCTTACAGCCCAAAGGCAGTGTACTCTATATCTCAAGTGTGGACATATCTGCATGAACAGATATGACCCTATTATATCCAAGTCCATTCTTAAATATTGTAAGAGCACAAGGAAGCCATAGAGAGTACATGGGCTGGATATTTGTCATCATGAGTTTGCCAGCTCCATTATGGCTTCACTGTACCCTAAGATGTTTGGTACTAAACATATCATATTAATAAATCCTCTCTAATGCCAGTGTTGGATTTATTATTAAATACACACAGGAGAAACCTTAGAGGGTCCGATGAAAGCCTACCAAGCACTGGTGTGGTCTCTGACTAGTCTTAGCCAGCCTGCCACCACCAGACATATTTCTGACCTTATGCGGTGAGAGCCAGCACTCTCAGAGGCCAGGAAAAAAGCCTGCTCTGGGCGGAGGTGCTTCACACCTCCACCAGGCCAGGATAGCCTTCTAAAGTAGGAAGCTTCAAAGGTGAACCTGCCTTTGAAATGCGACCCAGGCATCTCCAGATAGTGGAGAATGCCAACCCCCAGTCCTGCTCAGCATTTGGTGGGAGGACATACAGGAAAACTAGTTAGATAGATAGATTAGGAGGTGGGTCCCCATTCAGCCAGCACCACCCCTAAGGTGGGGCAGGTGGTGGGGAGTCCATTTTTCATTTCCCACTTGTTTGAGAGGGAATTAGCCAATTAGGGCTAGGGTAGTGCCCTTTCCCCCAGGAAGTGGTCATTTAGAGTTTGTAGACACCCTAAAGTTAGGTAGCTCATTGACTACTACCTGTCACCCCATTTAATGCCCCTAAATTTAGTATTTTGGTGGCATCACTGGACCCTGAACGTCAGATCTGATGGACACAAAGAAGATACGGACAAAGAACAATTGCTGACTAGAGAACAGAAAACCTGTTGCAGAATTTTGGTGCCAAACCCTGCCTGCTGCTTCCTGGACTCAACAATCGTGGTGTGGAGACTCGTCCTGCTGCTGTGAGGGCTCCAAGAAGCCCAGAGCACCCCCAGCCCTTCGCTAATCACAAGCGAACTCTCTTGGGTAGAGGAACTGCTCCCCTGCAGACCGCAGGTACTGAACCAGCAGAGTCTGGTTTACTGACTTGCTACTCCCTGGCGACTCCGATGCAGCACCCAAGCAAGAAGAACTACATCAGCTCCAGAGGGTCAGATCTGCCTTCCCACTGAGCTTGGAGACACCAAGACATACCGGAGCCGTGCTGCACCAATACCAGGGGTACACGACCCTCTACAACCTACACCGAGATGAAGCGTTCATTCCGAGCCCCAACTGCCCAGAAAGTAAGCACCCATCGAGGGATATCGAGAGCCCAGACCCACTTCGGGTGTGGCCCAGCTGTCCCGGAATTGTCCCTGCAACCTGCCTGCCCCTGACCACGAAGACATCTTGATTCACACCGCCCGGTTGACCTATCTACTCTGCACCCAGCCTGCCTGGCCTGGGTGCCAATGAACCAGCTCTGCTCCAGGTCCTGAGGCCCTTGTGACCTATTCCTTCGAGTGGGACCCCTTGGACTTTCCTTTAAGTCCCCTTGTGCAGTGTGTTTTCAGGTGGCCCCCTTCTTTGTAGCGCAGCAGCTACCAACGACCTCAGCACCCTGCTCCTGGCCGAATCCGGGACGTTCCCAAGAATCCGGTGGTGGAACATTGGACCTGGCATTCCACCCTACCTAAATCCCAAAGGTAAACCTCGAAATCCAACTGTATGATTTTATGTGCCTTTTTCAATTTTCTCCCAGTGACTTCGATGTTGAGTAATAGCGCACAAAGGTTATTTATTTTGCGAGGTGAAAAAGATTGTAAAACAACACTGGGGGATATTGGAGGAACATCTCACCAGCAAAGAAACACCTCTGTTCTCCTTTAAACGGGGTAGGAACCTTAAGGATGCTCTTGTTAGGGCTACACTTCCCCAACCGCCAAAACTACTCTTAACACACTGTGGGGACTCCCAGCAATAGTGGGTCTTTTTTAATTGCCAATGTGTGGCGTGTAAATTCAGCTTTAACACCAGCAACTTCACCCATTTAAATGTTGATGTTGCCCTGACTTGTTTTAGCAACTGCAATACTCAGGATGTGATTTAAGTGATCTGATGTCCCTGCAAACTACTCTACGTAGGACAAACCACACAAAAAGTAAAATGCAGAATCCTGTAACATAGAAGCAGAATAAAATGTGGCACTATAGGCGCACCGCTTGTTGAACACTACCAGAGGCGACATCACAGCAGTGAGGACATAAAGTGGCAAGTGATTCAACAGGTCAATCTGGGATCCAGAGGAGGAGACAAAGCTGGCCTTCTTTCCACAAGGGAACTTTTTTGGATGAACAAATACATAACGATCACTCAGGGACCTGAACACCCTCAATGATTGGAGAAAGGCAGCCTTCACATGAACGCTAATGTACATCAGATTCCCATGGACAATGATGCAATGCTGGCATTTTTTTTAAACGGTATGAAGGTGGATTTCCACCTTCCAATGTGAACTCTGCATATTGTATATCTAGCAGGCTAATGACCACAGGTTGAGCCATGACCATAGGTTGAGCCACTTTCCCAGCATTAGATGATATACTGTGTTATATGCCTTTCTAAAAAACAATCGGAAGGAGAGTATTTCTTCCATTTTATCATCCATTTTTTCAGCAGTATGTTTTTCTCACTTTAAATAATAATGGACTGATCCTCCACATTCCATATGGAGATTTTAAATTTTTTTAAATGTACTCTGCTCACTGTACGTCTAGTAGTCCGATGAACATATGTTCTCCAAGAAATATTAGGAGAGTATTTCTTCAATTTCACATTTAAGTAATTATACTGGGTTTCCCCTTTAAATAACAAGGGCTGGATCTTCATTCTATATGAAGATTAATATCACCTGCATTCAAATACGATCAGGGCAACCAGCTTTCCCATAGCCAGCTCGCCCCTAATTATTCACTGATACGTGTCCTATGCCTTTCCATCGCCGTGCAAGGCATAGCATGCATGCTGTCTTTAAATGGAGCATGGGTTTCCTCTCTCACGGCTGTGGTGAAGGAGAGAAACCATGCCGGCGCATTACATCACCAGAAGTACGTTTTGGCATGTATCGGCTGTGCTTCCCACCGGCCCCCTTAAAAAGATATCGATTTGTTCTTTCCTACTCTTACAACCCCTTCTTATGTCAATGAAGAATTCGTTCTTTGTGTGAGTTAGAAGTGCTTTTCCTGACACTATGTTAAAACACTCTGTAACCTTTTAGCGCTTTAAACACAAGGTCTTGTTCTCATTTTCGATAACAAGTGCAGCCATAGAAAAACTCGTCCTCTCCTCTGATAGGCAAGTCCATTTGGCGTTTCACTTCATTTGAGCATGTATATATAGCATGGTTCCATAGAACCATTTTCTAAGCATTTAGATTATTTGAAATATCTCTTAGGTGATCCTTATTATATCTCCAGGAGAGTTGCTTAAACATAGCAGCACACACACGTGTATTTGTTAACATCTCGTGTCAACTAACTTACTGCAGTGTATTTACCATTTTGTTTGTGGTGCACTCAGCATCCCTTTAGGACAACTCTTTCATGTTATTAATTCAAGAAGTGTGCAGGTGTAAATACCCCCTACAATCTGCGTAATTAAACTTTAACTGAACAATTTCTTTTATGTGCTACGTGGTCCCGCATGCTAAATTTCTTTTTTCGATTCAGGTGATACTTTCCCTGAACACTTGGGGTCTCGATACCCAATGAACCACATCGTCCAATGCCAACAAATTTATTTGGTATGTGGACCCCCACGCACACACATCCATATCACCATTTCGATGCACCATCCTAAACACATCTATTCTTCTTACAGCTTTCAATCTGGGCACAGGTCTTATTGACTTACTGACTCAGCCCCTGTTGTATTCCTCTTAGGGTGTCCATAAACGGGCTTTCCAGTATCATGTCCTTATATAGGCACAATTCGCCCTGCCCTTATATAGGCATAAAATCCCAGTCCTTATTTAGGCATTAAACCGTGCACTCCAAATACAGGCATGGTCTCCGACATCCGTCCACCCTAACGTCACAACCAGTTCATGAAGAACAGACCCTTAGGCTGCGGGAGTTTCCCTAGCCCAGGACTATTGATTCCTTCAAGACTCATATATTATGCATGAACCATTATTCCTTAGGGGTTCATTCATGACGTCTTCCGCTGTCCGACTCTCGTCAATGCTAACATTCTTAGGTACTTCTCAGGTATAAATATACCTTCCCTAGCCCCTGTAAATCAGAGGAGACCTCGACTTCAGAGGAGCCCGTTTCCCGGCCTGACGCACTGAGAAGACGCTGTCATCCCTGCACGCAGAGAGTCCAGCTTCCAGTGATCTGACTTCCCTTGCGGGGTGTTGGAGTTCGAGTCTGGCAAGAGATTCCCACCTCTCTCATTCTTAAGGTATGGAGCTGACTAAAACCTAGAGGGACTCTTGGCATACTAGGCTTAACATACTCTTAGTATACCATAGTAAGGAATACTACACCTACTTCATACCTCTCCCTACACCTAGGTTAGGTTAGGTACATTGGGGTAGAACTAGATTAGAAACGCATCGTATGAGTACTCGCATTTTTAGTCTGTGTCATTTATGTAAATGCATATATACTAAAAGATAATGCTATCGCAGTATTATTTATTTCTACTGCTCACACTGTACATTATTTATCTCGCATACTGTCTTGTGATCGTAACAGCACATTTTACTTACATCAGAAACAAGACTGTTCAATAAATCTTTTATTGAAACGCCCTTCTGTTCTTTCTGTGTAACTTTGAGGAAAACTAAGCATGCACGATTGAGCTGAGTGAAATAGTTATCTATTGTTTCCACGACTCTGGGACACGTTCTGATTCTAAAGGGAAACAAAGTGGTCATGTTTTGCGGCTGCCAGAAACTACTCCCTTCTTGTCGTCAAGGAGTTTCTAGTGGCCTCTGAGCTAGCTGGCACAAGTAATTAAGTTTAATATACTCGATAGGGACATACTGACCTTAGTCCTATGTCAAACCTATAGGTTATATTATTCCAATGCGCAGAGCCTATTAGGGAAATAGGAGCTACACTACATGGCGCCCAACGGTTTGGTAAGGCGGTAATTCAACGTTAGATACTGAGTAACTCAGCCGTGCTTTTTCTCTCAGAGACCCCTACCCATATACTCCAAAAGACGTCTGGAGTGGGCAGGGTTAAGTATCCACCAAGGCTACATAGGGCAGCACCCTATATATTAGCTGTTTGGTTTGCTCAACGTTGAAGGATACAGTGTCCCAAAATATTGTGCACCTTATCTTTGTTTCCTTGAAACTTGTTCTACATTTTTCAAAAAACAAAATGACTAAAACCGGAAACGGTGGAGCTGCGGCTGATCCAGCCCAAGCAGCAGTTTTTAACATTACAGGTTTAAATGAAACCGAGGAGGGTGTTATAGACATCACTCCAAATTTAAGAAGAGCCATCACTCTAAAACTCATAAAACATGGCCTACCACCAAGAGGAGGAAGAGCAGTTTTCGTGATAGAGGCACACGAATCCTTTCAGACAGAGGTATTCTATTCATGGGTAATATTTCCTGAATCCAATCCAGTAACACACATGTTTCACTTCTACAAAGAAGATGATCCACCAGAGGAATACATTCCTTTCGAGGATATTGAAATTCCATTAACATACCAGGAGCATCAGCTCTGGTTTAAAGGCGCCCTAAAACATCACAGAAACATTACCAGGCTCGGTCCACTAGGTAGACCAGGAGCAACATGGCCGATTCTAGCCGGCTATACACCTCATCCTGAACTGGATATAATGTCAGATGAGGACCTACTTGTTCAACTACAAGAACTAATAAAAATCTACAGACAATTGGTACAATATGTCATGCAGACTTTCACAGTCCAACCACCATTGACACTTCCAAATCAAACTCCTCACCAGGGGAATACACTAAAAATTACACCACAGACTCTATACGCAGTCATAGGTAAAATGCCCACAAAACGTGAGCAAATTCCATTTTGGATAGCTCAAAAAATTACTCAAATCGAAGCAGTATTTCCAAATACTAGCCCGCATGAGAAACACAGAATACTGACAATCAGTTTACCGATGGGGATCACACCACAACTGAAAGACTGCACCACTTGGGGCTCAGTCTTTGCTGCCATCTATACTAAAACACATGGCATTCCGTCAATTGCGGTAATACCTGATGTCCTGAAACAAATTCAAAATGAATACGGGGCAGAGCCTGCTCTAAATTTAGGTATGAAATTACTGAAAAATTTCGACCAGGTCTCAACAATAATATTATCTAATAATAAAGGGGAGGAAGCAGCAGTGGCGATCTGCCAAAAATTAAGGGAATTTGATGTTACAGAACATCAAACTGAGCTACCCAGAATAATAGAACAATCTTATGCAGAATTAGGCAGAGATAGTTTGGGTGGAAGACCAGTGAAGCCGAAACTATCTGAAAGTCCTGAGAAGGACTCAATTAAACAAACTCCTACATCTTCTAAAAAGAAGTGGGAGACTAATAAACAAAATTCAAATGAGAAACGTTCTCAATCCCGAGGTAGGTCTCCTCAAAAGGAGCCCTCTGAAAGGAGGTATAACCTCAGGAATAGGGATAATTTGAGAAAGCATGACAGGTATCAAGATACTGATACATGTTCCTCTCGTCCCTTTCAGATCTCATCACAGACTTCGGAAAGAAGAGGACGAACGGAACATAGAGAAGAACGCGTGAAATCGAAAGACGAAAAACACGCTCCAAAAACTAAAGCAAAACCTCAATTCTCCAAAAAGAAAGTAGCAGGTCTAAAGATCAGACATGCAGAGAATACTGAGAACACAACTCAAGAACGGAGAATGGGCTCAGACAATGCTGGACAGTGCAGCAGAAGTCACAATAGCTCGCCAGAACCTGAAGGAACTTCTGGAGATAGTGGACTTGAATGAGTACATTAAAGTAGAGACTGTAGACACCAGGGTTAGTACTCCACAAAAGTTTTATGAAATAACACTCCGGATGGAGGGAGATAAACCTAGACAGGTGAAAGCACTTTTTTGGGAAAGACTATCAAGGGGCTATGACATACTTCTAGCAGAAAAGGACTGACCACCACAATTTGTCAGGGAGTGCCCACACGGCGAGGACATTATTATGCCTGCCTTCTCCAACCATATTCCAATTCACCTAAAATATACATATGCCAGGAAATGGGCAGTGGCCCAGGCCCCAGCATTATATAAAAATCATGTAGGATGGGATGAGGACTCACCTCACCATAAAATACATCTAAAACATGAACCAACTGCACAAAGGCAGTATCCTATAAAGCAAGACGCTAAAAAACAGGTCAGGGAGATCTTAGATCAACTTGAATACCAAGGGGTGATTGAAACATGCACCTCCTTAATGAACAATCCTTTGTTTCCTGTCTCGAAACCAGAAAATACATATCGTCTAGTTTTGGATTACAGACACCTAAACACTTGTTCTAAAACTTTTGCAGTGCAAAATGCACATAGCACAGCATTAATGAATAACATTGTGCGTAAAAAATATAAAACAACATTAGACATCTCAAATGGTTTCTTTTGTCAAAACATAGCACCTGAAAGCAGGTACTTAACAGCATTCTCCATAATGGGGACCCAGCGTCACTTTTCTCGACTCCCACAAGGGTTCAAGAACAGCCCAGGTTTATTCTCAGCGAGGGTAACGGAGTTACTACAAATTTATGACAATGAGGCATTGTCCTATGTCGATGACATCTATCTGACAGACGATGACCTGGACAAACACTTGAACAGGGTGAGCACCATTATACTGGGTTTCGCCTCTGAGGGCTACAAGTTCAACTTTAAAAAGTCCAGAATTGCCCATCTCAATGTCCTATTTCTAGGATATGAGCTTTCAAGTGAAGGCAAGAGCTTGGCAGCTAACTTTCTAGAGAAATGTGCGCTGCTCCATTCTCCAAAAACGCTAAAAAACTTACAATCCATCCTGGGTTTCCTAAATTTTGGAAGAACATACATTCTAAATTACGCAGAAAGGGTTAAACCTCTCTACGCATTAATCAAAACTGATTTTTCGATCAGAAATTGGACACAAGAACACACAGAAATCTTGCGTTCACTCCAGGCTAACATGTTAGCAACAAATCACTTACAAACACGTGTAAGTCAACGAAATTTGGTGATCCGAATAATTTAGGGTCAATGCGGATTCACCTACTTAACCTTCAATGAGGGTGAGAAAATACCAATCGCATACACATCTCATTTGTACACACAAGCGGAAATGCGCTTCAGTTCAACTGAAAACATTCTGACAGCAGTTCAAACGGCTGTAGCAAAAGAAAGAGCCTTAGCACAAGGGAAACGTATTATTGTCGTAACCCCGGTACCAGCTTTAGAAGCGGTCACAAAAGCAAGCATTCCAAATGCTAAAGCATTACATCCAAGAAGGATACAATGGGTTAATTCTCTTGCTGCAACAGATGTTGAATATGTTTTTGACCCAGACTTAAAAACACAAGCATTCCTGCAATATGAACAAGAATGTCCTCTGCCCACTGAGATTCTTCCTCTTGATCAGTACGAATTCATAATTTACACTGACGGATCCGCACAGCCCGCAACAGGGAGTAAGCAAGCTTACAGTGCAGCGTGTGCAATCGTTAAAGGACGCATGCGAAATGGCATCTTCAGACCTATGGTCACAAAAACTCAATCTCTAGGAGATTGTACAGCTCAGCGAGCTGAACTACAAGCATTCAAACTGGCACTTGAAAGTACAGATCGAGAATTCCCCACCCTAATAGTGTGCGATTCCTTTTACTGTGTTCAGTCGTATAATGAATATATACAAAACTGGCGTGAAAATGGTTTCAAAGATGCGAAAGGTGGCACAATAAAACATAAAATGCTTTGGGAACAAGTAGTTCAGTTGAACAACGAACTACCAAAGGCTCACGTGATCCACACACTGAGTCATCAACATGATGGCGTTCACGTTGCAGGGAATTCATTGGCTGACGAAGCCGCAAAGGGGGCTGTTCAGACGGCTTCCGTAGCTGCGATCACTCGTTCAAAAACAAAAATAGACGGTGAGATAATGTTGGCTGTCAATGCTTCAAGCAAGGGCAGCAGTGCAGCGTTACCAAAAAAGTTTCCACTCAAGTACTCTTATGTAATTGATGCGAACAACGTTCCTTTTGCTCGAATCCCTGGAGCGGGGGATAGGGTAATTCCAAACATGGAACCTAGAGCAGCCTTGATTTATGAAACACATTTGGGGGAGGGTCTGTCACATCACGGGATCTCTAAAACAATTTTGACGTTAAAAGAGATGTACTGGTGGCCTGGAATGAATACAGAAATTCACATATTCATCAATAACTGCTTAGACTGTAAATTACAGCGAGAATGCCACCAGACACCATGCTGCGAATGCGGCAGCCCAGTACAGACACCATTGTTAGACAGCATTAGACTATCTACGCGCAGGCGTCCCACTGGACAAGTTCAATCCCACAAATACTGAATCTAGGTTCCTATGGATATGGCCACAGCGCTCGGCTGACGCTCGAACTGTTATAAAAGATTTGCGAGTCTTTATCGGCACATACGCAATAGGCACGCTACATTCTGACCAGGGCCCTGCGTTTAGCTCTCGGGCTTACAAAGAAGCCATGGCCAGTCTGGGCGTTGCATTGCGGTACTCCTCTCCATTCCATCCTGAGGGAAATTCGGTTGTGGAAAGGAAAAACCGGGACATAAAGCAGTCTATAACAGCTAGGGTATTAGGTTCGGGTGATGGGTGGGTCAAACACCTTAATGGGGTCCAACGCTCATTGAACAATCTGCCAAGAAGTTCTCTAGGGGGTCACTCCATATGAGGTCCTATTTGGGACAAGAATGTGGGTACCAGACCTTGAACACGTAGGCACAGTGGTGGAAAATAAACCGTTTGATATCAAAGATCGTTTGGCTGTTTTACAGGAACTCAATGAATTAAGAACGAAACAAAGCAACGTATTCCTGTAGCCAACCACCACTGGGAAAAAAACAACGGTCCCAGCAAGGCCTGTCTGGATTCCAAAAGTTGGGGATCTAGTCAGAGAAAAGATTGCGGACAAGAAGGAATTTGGACCTTCTTACAGACAACCAGTACCTGTCCTAGCAGTTCAAGGAACAAGAACAGTACTTCTGCCGCCCCTTGCTGGAAGAAAGGAGAAAAGATTTGTGTCCATCGACCTCATCAAACCACAGTATGTGGCCAATACTAAACAGTAGGCCTCGTGGACTCCGACCTAGTAGCAGACGTACTCCTCTCGCTACTATCCAAGAGGTTAAGACTGATAACAATTGGGACTTCAGCTGTAACAGATGAAGGACTGAGCAACAATGCAATGGAACTCATCCCTCTTGACAACCAAGTAACAGTTCGTCCAAATACACCTGTCTACACCAATGTAGCAAGTGATCAACTGGTTCCTGTGATTTCTACAAATCCTGATGCTATTCCAACAATTGACAGAACTGCTTCTGGCTATTTCATTAACTTTGATACGTTCTCAGAAGATCCGAGTGAACCTGAAACGACGCCAGCATCATTCAAACTCAAGCAGCGAGTACAAGACTTTCTTCACTTTATGAAAAAGACTTATTTGGTTTCTCCATGGATTGAACTCTGGATTACATCTGGACTTTTTGTTTTCCTGCTCTGGCTAGCTTTGGTTACAACTGTGAGCGTGCTTATAAGTGGCAGATACATCCATGCGAACACTGAAGGAAAAGACGTGAACGTACTTTTGAAACCTCATAAATCTTCCCATCGTGAAGCAAGAGACTTGTCATCAGTGAACATCACAGCCGTTCCTATACAGGATGGTATAGTGTGGGACAAAACAGATTATGAAATCTTCGGCCCGACGGAACAATTGAACATTCCACATTTGTTTAAAATTTTACTAAGTGATCTAATTACGTCCAGTACCTATTCAGATGATTGGGACTATGAGACTGTTAATGACATAATGTTTGACTTAGAAAAATCTGCTGCATTTTCTAAAAATGAATTTTTAGAGGGTTCCTCAGACTATGAACAACAGTATTGTTATAACCACTATGGTCATCATTATTTGCATAAATCTGCATATCCAAGAAATGTGTTTATGTTTAACCAATGGGAACATTGTCCTACACCACCAAAAGGTAGTTCAACAACATTTGCTAGTAAGTTTCCATATTTTTCAGGTTACAATACATCTGACCCAGAAACATTTTACTTTAGAAATGTAAACAAGACAGGACTGAAAATTATGTTAACTAATACAAAACAGATATACTCTGCAGCATTTATTGCCCAACTGTCTAGACAGGGTTTCGACTTATGGAAAGACACAATAGACACAAAAACTGTGTGGGGTACTAAAGATTGGCAAGTACAGGGTATAGAAGCTTTATTTAGAGCCTGTATCATCCCTGAACAAATAATGTTTTTGAATGAAACCGTCCAACAAACATCTTGTCTTGGATTAGCCAAGATCAAAGAGATGAAAACACCTTCTGTGCCAACTCCTGCCAGTGATAACGATACACAGGCAGTGGTGACAGTTGACAATATACTACAACTCAACAGATCTAATCCTGAATGGAAAAAATGGTTGATCTGGCCCACAGACACGAATAACTGTCAGGAAAGATTCCTGAATAAAACTCAGGGCTTTACTATTCATAGGCCAGACCCAAGATACGTCCAAAGCCAGCATCCGGGGGTAGTAACAACATACAGTGTAGGAAAATTATGCCTCGATTGGCTGCATAAGTCTACACTACAGGATGTGAAACAGCACTTATCCTTACTTAAAAAGGACGCAGATCTTAGGGAATTCTTGCTTGGACCAAGAAAACCGCGTCAAAAACGTTTCATATATGCCGGCATTTATGCTGCCTATAATGAAGCATGGAAAGTGTCACAGATGGAGGCCGCAGAACGAATACGTGAACTTGATCGTATTAATTTAGAGAAAACCCTCTCTGTGGTCGACAATGGGTTAACAACTTTGTCCTCCAGAATATATTCATTGGATGGCATTGTATCCTCTGCTATCGACATACTAGAACAAGATTTGGCGATGTTACAACAAGGTCAGTCTCAATTACGTTCTATTGTGTTATTAAGCTGGACGCTGCAATCTTTGCGAGCGGGCTATGTGCCTTGGCGTTTCATCAACACGTCATCTCTGTTTGCGGAATACAATCTAACTGATAAACAGATCGAATTGGCAAAAAGAGGAGCAAGGTATACAGTGCTGAGCATTGAAAAACTGGAAAAGTTACCATTCACAGTGGCAGAAAAACCAGCTACAGAATGGCTTATTCATGGCAAAATAACATTACCTGTGACTACTTTTCAGTTTCAGTATTGCCTCAGACAAATGCAAGCAGGCAAATATGAAAGGTTGGGTAAGGAATACATTAAGACATCTTGGTATTTACTGTATACATATAGATGTTGGAGTGGGGATCGTGAAGTGTTTTTGAGCAGTACACACTGTAAACATGCACTGAGCGGTTCACTTATATGTCAGGACATTTCTTTACACGGGGCTTGCAATGGTTCTGTGGCAAATTTGTCTTGCCATCAGCAGGGTACACCAGCTGCTGTGATTAATCCAACGTTTGGACAACTTTCGAATGGGAGTTACCTCATGTTGAATGATCAGAGTTGCTGTGGCATGTTGCCAGGCATCCCATATCTAGTAACGGTCAACTCCAGGGTCACTTGCTGTATGCAAGTATTGTTTGCCCCAATACACACAGTCAGCCTCTATGGCCTTCGCTGAACGTCTCTTTTATAAGATTTGATACTTTGAGCAGAATGAAAGCCATGCTTTTACAGCAAACAGTGCCTTTCACCTCGGCCAAAGACACCTATGATCTACAAGTAGCAAGGATTTCGGCAGAGATACAGACTTTAATACGTACAAACTGCCCTATACATTTCGTAGAAATGATAGGACGTATCTTTAACATGTCTGATACAACAGGAATTGTACATGTATTTAAGAGCATCTGCTCCGGTCTGTTAGCACCTTTCCAGGCAATACTCGGAATCATCCCGAACTTTGCACATTCGGTGTTTGGTGGCATACCATTAATTCTAGCACTTGTTGCCGAATTCTATTTCTCTTCCTGCTATTGCGCTATGGCCAGCCTATTCGCAGACATCACTCCGAGCGAAATGGAGAAAGCTCTCCTTGAACGAAAGTGCTGTGAGCGAATAGTACAGCTATTGGGCATGACTCGTCTACGGGACCTGAATACCACGTGGTTCCTGTCATTCAGACCAATCTGGCAAGATTGCATCTTACCTGTTCTACGATGCCTGCTATGCGGTGAAGAATGCGTGTTGGACACCTGTCTAACATTTCCATCAGCAACGCCAACGGACGTCGATACTCTGCTGGTCCCGATAACGGCCCATGCTCTGTGTTGTCCCCAGAGGGTACCAATCCTGATGTCAGCATTCATTGAGATCTCACAGACGCTTCCAGCTGCTGCTGAGGTACGAGAAAGATCTACAGGCACACAGGTAACATCGGACGCGAACATTGCTGCGGCAACCTATGCTGAAAGCGATGCTTCACATCTCTGTGCAATTAATCTACTACACGAGGTGTTCCAACTGACACCAACTTCAGTGGATGATGTTTTGTCTATAGAAATAGATGATCTCATGTTTACACCAGACCCGTAAACTGACTCTGATTCAGCATACAGTGTTCCAGAGATGCAGTAACAATTTGGCCTTCATTTTTCAAAAAACTTGGAACTCTACCAATATTGAACTTTTTCCCATTTTTCGAACTAAAATGGCACTTCAATCTGCTTAAAGTAGAACTAGCCTTATAGTACAGACTTTGCGGTACTTCCACGGACACTTAGTCATCTTGTGTGTCTAAAACAGTTCATTAATTTTCATGACATGAAATGACTTTGATTTTTGAACAACTTAACGATCATTTTCTGTCACATGTAAATATTACTGCTTATTTTCATTCCAATTGCATTTATTTTCGAACTTTATGCCTGAAATGAAAAGCATTGCTTAATATGTACAGTACCTTGTTGCATTTTTACTATGTTTTTTAATGCTTTTAAGAAATATTTTTTAAATATGCGGTACTCCATTTAATGTTTAGCATTTTAAATGTTTAGCATTTTAGTATTATCGTGCACACGAAAGTGGAGTGGGTGTTGTATTCCTCTTAGGGTGTCCATAAATGGGCTTTCCAGTATCATGTCCTTATATAGGCACAATTCGCCCTGCCCTTATATAGCCATAAAATCCCAGTCCTTATTTAGGCATTAAACCGTGCACTCCAAATACAGGCATGGTCTCCGACATCCGTCCACCCTAACGTCACAACCAGTTCATGAAGAACAGACCCTTAGGCTGCGGGAGTTTCCCTAGCCCAGGACTATTGATTTCTTCAAGGACTCATATATTATGCATGAACCATTATTCCTTAGGGGGTCATTCATGACGTCTTCCGCTGTCCGACTCACGTCAATGCTAACATTCTTAGGTACTTCTCAGGTATAAATATACCTTCCCTAGCCCCTGTAAATCAGAGGAGACCTCAACTTCAGAGGAGCCCGTTTCCCGGCCTGACGCACTGAGAAGACGCTGTCATCCCTGCACGCAGAGAGTCCAGCTTCCAGTGATCTGACTTCCCTTGCGGGGTGTTGGAGTTCGAGTCTGGCAAGAGATTCCCACCTCTCTCATTCTTAAGGTATGGAGCTGACTAAAACCTAGCGGGACTCTTGGCATACTAGGCATACTAGGCTTAACATACTCTTAGTATACCATAGTAAGGAATACTACACCTACTTCATACCTCTCCCTACACCTAGGTTAGGTACATTGGGGTAGAACTAGATTAGAAACGCATCGTATGAGTACTCGCATTTTTAGTCTGTGTCATTTATGTAAATGCATATATACTAAAAGATAATGCTATCGCAGTATTATTTATTTCTACTGCTCACACTGTACATTATTTATCTCGCATACTGTCTTGTGATCGTAACAGCACATTTTACTTACATCAGAAACAAGACTGTTCAATAAATCTTTTATTGAAACGCCCGTCTGTTCTTTCTGTGTAACTTTGAGGAAAACTAAGCATGCACGATTGAGCTGAGTGAAATAGTTATCTATTGTTTCCACGACTCTGGGACACGTTCTGATTCTAAAGGGAAACAAAGTGGTCATGTTTTGCGGCTGCCAGAAACTACTCCTTCTTGTCGTCAAGGAGTTTCTAGTGGCCTCTGAGCTAGCTGGCACAAGTAATTAAGTTTAATATACTCGATAGGGACATACTGACCTTAGTCCTATGTCAAACCTATAGGATATATTATTCCAATGCGCAGAGCCTATTAGGGAAATAGGAGCTACACTACACCCCGTCTGCTGGAAATCTTGACGCAGTCCCTTGGTAGGCATTAGGATTGTATACCCCTTTCTATAGAAGTTCACAATGTAGTTTGTTTGAACTTGGTTATTTCATTGCAGCTTATTGTATGCAGTTGTTTGAGGTTTTCCCATGAAACAGTGATTGAGACATCTTTGGTTGTGGGACGCTTTGCCCCAGTCTTTTGGTATGTAATCTTGGGATTTTGATTACATCCATGCATGTAATTACATTACTATGTACACAATCATGCAAATTGATGCATGATTCTTTTATTTTTAGGTGTCTCCTGTAACTTATTTTGTCCTGATGATGACCCTGTTCTAGATAACTGTGCTAAGGGGTCGAAACATCGACATTAACATATGTGGACTGGTTTTAAAATTTGATTGTGGGTTTCAACACTCATATTATGAGTGCCGTTCATAACATCATATTGTCCCAATCAGTCACATGTATATATTCTTGTATATATCACAAGCACACTTTTTATTCACTTTATAACACTTTCACTGTGCCGTCACTTGTTCAGAGTACCATGTTCTTTGAGAAATGTAAATACTGTATTATACTGTTGAGAACCTTTTCTACATTATGTGAACAGGATTTGGTCAAATTAATGCACTTAATACATAACTAAATCTAACTCGCAGAGGAGTTTTGTGTGATACTATTGCCGTGGAAATCAAAGGCTGCACTTCCCCCATAGGGTCCAATCAAAAGTTATCCCTTATTAAATGCAGTAACCCAATGTAATACTATGAGAGAGGTATCCCCACAGAAGTGAAAAATTAGTTTAGGAGTCTTTCACTACGAGGACATCAAAAACTAAAAAGTACATCTCCAAATTTTTAAATACACTGCACCCTGTCCTGTGGACTGTTTAGGTCTACCTTAGGGTTGACTTATATGTACTAAAAAGGGAAGTTTAATCCTGCCAAAATGGTTATTTTGTAATTTCGAATTGGCAAGTTAAAACTTCACATAGGCTGCATGGCAAGCCTGAGACATGTTTTAAAAGGCTAATAAAGTGGGTGGCACAATAAGTGCCACAGGCCTTCAAGCAGCATTTAATTTACAGGCCCTGGGTACATTTAGTATCATTATGCTAGGGACTTTTAAGTAAATTAAATGTGCCAATTGATTGTAAGCCAATTGTACCATGTTTAAAGGAAAGAGCACAAACACTTTATCACTTGCTAGCAGTGGTAGAGTCCTAAAAGTCTACAAACATAGGATCAGAAAACAGAAGGAGAGGAGGTGAAAAGTTTGGGGGTTAAATATTTTTGTTATTTAAAATTCATTTTCTGAAAGCTCTATCTTTTTCTATATGGAAATGTCTGGCCCAAAGGCAGAGAGATCTACAAACAGGCATACAGTTATTCAGTCAATAGTCGGTTATAGGAATTCTCCTACTAGTCTTTTGAGGGGGTACTGGAGGCTTGTAACTCCTCATCTAGATGTTGAACTCAGTGTGGAAATGGTGAATCCCATTCATGAAGCCACCAACAGAAGCAAAACTTTCTTCAAGACAATCAAACTCTGATTCAACCCCCTGCCAGACTCACGTATTCCTCGCTCCACAGATAAGTTCAATGCCATCAACCTCTTCTTCCATGAAAAAATACAGACAATTCAATAGCTCATTGAAGACACCAATTCTGCTTTAATTCTTATTCCCACTCCTTCCTGTAATAAGGAAAATGTAGACAGAGTTTTATACAGGGATTACGGCCATCCATTTATTATAAATTTGTTAGAACTATTTTCCTCAGGGGCGACCGAGGGAACATGGCGGCCGCGAGGTAAATGGTCGCGGACCGCCAGAGAAGCGAGGAGAGCAGCTGCATAGGGCAGTGCTTCCCCAGCACTCTCCCTGCCTAGAATGGATAGATTTTGAAGGTGAAAGTGAAGATGCCGAATCTACGGTACCTTTGCGGGTTGCGGATGCAGCCTTGCAGCGCTAGCTCGGGGAGCAGTCGGGGAGCAGGAGGAGGGGCCCTGGCGTGGGAGAGGGCTGCTGTGCAGCTGCGACGCCTATGAGCAGCGCAAGCCCTCTCCCAGAGCTGCAGAGTCAGCACAAGTCCCTCGGCGGGAGCTGCGGACAAAAGGAGCAGTGTGAGGGAGATTCCAGCCAGAGTCAGCAGTGTTATTGGCCCCCAGCATGTCAGGGAAAGCTGGAGGGGCAGTAAAGGAGATCTGCTAGCCCAACAGTGCCCCCATATGGAGAAGAAGAGTTTATCGCCTCTGGAGAAAGTAAGTGCCATCCCAGACAAAGTTTCTAGGTACACTCTGCACACCCGGGCACTTGGGAAATCGACTGGGGTAAGTTTGGATTTAAAATTACCCTCAGCCACGATGGTCCCCCGGGATACAAGCACTAGTAAAGTCGAGAAATTGACTGGGGTAAGTCTGGATTTAAAAGTAGCTTTAGCCACGGTGGTCCCCTGTGATACAAGTGTAAGTAAAGTAGGAGGGCCCGCCCCAACAAAGGTGGTGAGGGCGAGGAAGTCTGTAAGGCAGCTGGGGAAGAGCCCACACGGAAGGGGAAAAAATCTCACCCCTACAGGTTAGGGTCACTCCATCCTTTAAAACATTTTACAAAGTTTTGACCCACTCAATGACATCAGGGGTGGAGGGTGGTAAAATAACAGCTGAGTGTTTGATTAGCTCAAACGCTCCGTCCATCATCTCCTTTGGTATCGCTTTGTTTGCCCTAAGTTGGCAGGGTATGCCCAGACGTGGGTCCCTTGCTCACTTTGCCACTGGATTCAAGCTAGCCTGGCTGATGACGGCTGAATAGCCAGAAACCGGTCCCAGGATGCTTGTTTCCGGTCCAGGGAAGACATGGCTTAGCAGTTCGGGCTGGACTGTTCCCATGAGGCACAGGGTCAGACTGATTTGCATATGGCCATGTCTGAACTGGGGTGGTGGAGTGAGCTAAAGAATGATGATGGATTAAACCCAGATCAGTTGACTGGGGGTGAGTGTTTGATTAGCTCAAACGCTCCGTCCATCATCCCCTTTGGTATCGCCGAGTCCCAGGAGATGGAGGGGGATAACTCTATGCCGATAGAAGTCAATGTAGCCCAAGAGGCTAAAGGTGGTGCAGAAGCAGGCAGCAGAGACAGAGTGGAGGATGGCATCACTTTTCAGATACCAACGCAGAACAGCTTCAGCGTACTTGCATCTAGAAATGAGGAGGTGGGTGACGGGTACAGCGATATGATTTCTGTCGTGCAGCAGATGCAGGGGGTCTGAATGCGTAATCTGAAATCCCGCTGGCCCCGCTGGCCTCCATCCTTCTTGACCTGAAAGAGGAACTTAGAAATAGGTTCAAGACATCGGAAGCCAACCAAGCTGACATACAAGCTTCCTGCATGGCACTCACACAGAAACTGGATGACGTCGCGGCACGCACAGGAGTGTTAGAGGAAGAAGTATGGCTGATGAGGAAGGACATTGCCAAAAA
Organism: Calotriton arnoldi; assembly: GCA_963921515.1. Taxonomy (NCBI): domain Eukaryota; kingdom Metazoa; phylum Chordata; class Amphibia; order Caudata; family Salamandridae; genus Calotriton; species Calotriton arnoldi. The sequence continues at coordinate 1,373,851 of CAWUFW010004187.1, read as the reverse complement.
TACTGAAGGGCTAGGAGCATTGGTTAAAGAAAATTTAGGACTCAGGGAACATCTGGAAAGAATTGAGAATCATTCAAGGAGGATCAACTTGAGGGTCCTAAATATCCCAGAAGTGGAGGAGGGGACTAACATAAAAGCCTTTGTAATTAAATTACTAAAAGAGACTGTTTTGAAAGACAGGCCTGATATTAATTTGGACCATGAAATACAATGGGTACATCGGGACCCCTTTAAGCGCAATATGCAGAGACAGAAGCGAAGGAAAATACTCGTAAACTTTCTCTCATATACAGCCAAAGAAACCATCTTGACAGCAGCATTGTGGAATGGTCCTTATACAGCCCAGAACTTTACTCTCTGTATTAGGTCGGACGTATGCCGCGCAATAGACCAGAAGAAATGGGAGCTGGGTAAAAGGATGGAGGAGTTAAACAAACTTGGAGCCAGAGCCCAATTGAAATTCCTGGCGATGCTTCGCGTCATGTGGAACAATCAGATGCACAATTTTCAGACAATAGAGGAAGCAGACAGTCTGATAGACAGTATAAAAAAGGGTGGAGTATCCTGAGGAATAGCCCTAAATTGGAATTGAAACTGAGGAAATGAGGTTAAGTAATCATAGGTACTGGAGATCGGCTGAGAGGTAGGGGGTCATTGTTATTGTTATTGTTATAGTTTAGTGAGGCATCTCCTTCTCTTCGGTGGCCCAACAGGCACTATGCCTGATAGTCAAGGGAGGGTTTCCATGGGAGAGAGAGAGAGGATAAAGGAGGAGGGTAGGGAATTGGATGGAGAGCAATGGGAAAAAATTTAAAAAAATACGTCCTCAACACCTGTATCGACTTGGCCCGTTAACAAAATACATTATCAAAGATCACCAGGCGACATAAAATTTGTCCAATTTAAAGTAGATGGGTGGGGATGATAATAAGTTACAAATCTCAACCTGGGAGGTAAATGGCCTTAGATCTAAAAATAAACAGAGGTTGGTGATTAAATATCTGGATGACTCTAAAGCCCAGGTTGTTATTTTTCAAGAAACCCATCTAACGGCAAGTGAAAGTAGGGATCGTTATGCAAAACTAAGATGGGTTGAAAGTAATGCCGTATCCTACTAATCAGAACACTGTAAGGGTGTTGCGATACTTATTAGGAGGGGGTCAGGGGTTGAGCTGATTTCTTCTAAAACGGATAGCTCTGGTAGGTGGGTTTTAGCAACTCTCAAATGTTCTGGTACAGAGTTTGTCTGTGCTGGTTTTTATGGCCCAAATGTGGACGAGCCCCAGTTCATTGTGGATTTACAACTGACCCTTGTAGGGGTAACCACCCTCATACATATAGGGGTGATTTTAATGCTCTATTAGATCCTACGTTGGATAGGTCTACTTGCAGGAGGGGCACCCAAGCCCAAGCACCAAAGACAAGACAGGCCCTTAAGCATATGATATATGAAATGGGACTGGTCGATACATGGAGATATTGAATGGGGCAAAAGCGAGGATACACCTTCCATAGCAAAAAATATAACCATTTCTCAAGATTGGATTATTTGCTAGTGGATAGGGCCTAGGCGGGAAATTAAAAGTGGTCCATATATCACCAGGACATATTTCTGATCACGCTGTAGTTAATGTCACACTAAGGGGATTAGAGCAAGTCATAATGCGAGATGGACATTGAAAAGATCCATCCTATTAGACCCAGACTTTGCCATCCTTCTGAAAAAAACAACTATTGAATTCTTTCTGGATAATGCCCACTCAGCCTCTGGTGGCGTTATTTGGGATACCTTTAAGGCATATGCACAAGGCGTCCTACAAAGTTAGGTCTCTTATAAAAATAAGGTGGATAGGGCTGAGTCGAGAAAATTGGAGGAAAGAATTGGGATACTAGAAGCCAAGTTGAACCAAGCGACAGGGAATATACAGAACAGAGAGGAGGTCATGAAACAGCTGGAGGAAGCTAGATTAAACTATAAGATCAATCTAGAGACAAAATGTAGAGAGAGGTGGGCAACGAGATGTATGCAACAGGTTGAGTATGGTGAGAAGGCTGGTGCATAATTAGCATGGAAGTCGAGGGCCGAGAGGGCACAAAATCACATCGGGGAGCTGGGAATCAACCCCCAAGGTGACATTACCAATAAGGAAGAGGAAATTCAGGCCAGCCTGGTCTCTCTTTTATCTGAACTGTATGCGGAAGAAGAGCACCCTGATGAGGAGAGCCTAAAGCAATGGCTAAATAGTGTCAGACTCCCCGTTCTTACAGCAGAGGGTAGGAAGAGCATGGACGCCCCAATTACCGAGGGAGAAATAAGAGAACAGCTCTCGCATATAAGGAATGGGAAGGCGGCAGGTCCAGATTCATTACCGGCTGAGGTATACAAACTAATAATAGATTAAATAGTCCCGGAAATGAAGTCACTTTTCAACTCAGTCTTTAAGGGGGAAGAGCTGATTCTGAATTTATGGAGGGAGGCCACAATTGCTCTGATCCTAAAACCTGCAAAGGACCCGAGGAAGGCTGACTCATATCGGCCAAGCTCCTTGTTAAATATAGATTATAAAATTTACACTGGCATCTTGGCAGGGAGATTGGCAAAGGCGGACCCCCAATCGATACATATGGATCAGAAGGGTTTTGTCCCAAAAAGACAAATTCAAATACTTACATTGTCGTTAATCAGGACTATAGATCTAGCAGTCACGTGTTCAATTCCCTTGGTGGTGATCACTATAGATGCCTGCCAAGGCTTTCGACCGTGTCAGTTGGGTATTTCTTTGGGCAGTTCTGGGATCAATGGGCTTCAGTGCTGACTTTGTCAAGGCACTCCGAAGGTTATATGAGTGCCCTAAGGCCAGAATTCTCCTAAACGGCTCCCTGATGAAGAGCTTTAATATCTATAGAGGGACGAGGGAGGACTGCCCCCTGTCGCCACTCATGTTCGACATATATATCGAACCATTCGCGCACATTTTGAGGAAAGATGATCAGATAGCCCCCATCCAACTTACTCCCCTTCCGCAGTAAAATAACTTTACATGCGGACGATTTGATAATCTACACCTCTGATCCAGCTCATACCTTACCTAGGATGGAACAGCTGACAAAAGAATACAGGGCAGTATCCGGATACTTAGTGAACGTCTCTAAGACGGAGGTAATGTGCTGGAATATGGAGGACTGGGGAGGTAGAGTGTGCGCGGAGATAAAATACACAGGGATTGTTATAGTTAACAAAATTGATGAGATCCCACCGGGCAACCTGAAGAGGGTGGCAAAGGAGGTTGACAGGTCATTATCCAGGTGGAAGAACTTACCATTAACTATCTATGGGAAGGTCAACCTAGTAAAAATTTTGACATACTATTTAACTGCATACCACTCAAATTCCCATAGGAAGGAATAAATAAAATACAGAGGAAAATAACTAGTTTCATCTGTGCATCCCGTTGGGTACGGCTTTCCTGGAAAATGTTAAGACTCCATCTTAAAAAGGGTGAGTTAGCCTTGCCAGATCTCAGTCTCTATTGTATGGCATTTCAATTTAAAAACTTCTGTATGCTTATGCGGGAGCCCGATTCGTCTACCTGAGGCTCAATATTAGGGGAAATGAACAAAGAGTTTGGACCAGTAGCTTTCCTATATAAATTCGGTGCCCAAAAATTCTTTAAAAAGGTTAGGTTAAAGGTTCTAAAAACCGCACTGAGTCTTTGGTGTGGAATAAGGAAGATGCTAAACATCGGGTATTTTTCAGAATTCACACCGATCTGGGAATCCCCTGGGACACCGGAATGCTTGAAGGATGGACTGAGTCTTCCCTTAAAACAAGAAGGGATATCCAAGTGGGGAGACTTGATATCAACAGAAGGCGTGCTACCCTGGGAGGCGCTGAGCACAAAGAAGGGCAATAGACTATCTAGATTTAAGTATATGCAGCTCACATCATGGTTCGCAACGGCCTCCCAGGAGACAGGGGGGCTATGGGACTTTGAGGTCCTCCTCCAGGAAGTTAGCCCGAAAAGTAAAGAAGTAGCAAAGTGGTATGGGCAATTCCTGGAGGCAGAGGAAGTGAAAATGGCGGCCCCTTATGTGATCTGGTTGGATGTACTCCAGGAAGAAAACATACAATTGGATGGACTCTCTAAAATTACTATATTCAATAGTTACGCCTGCAAACTTTAAACGTCATCATTTCTTTGTAATTAACAGGCTGTACTGGACGCCTCAAAGGGTGGCTAAGTTCGTGTCACAAGTAGAAGCAAAAAACCTAGGCAATTAGATGGTCATAGACAGACCTACAACAGGCACATTGATATATATCAATAGACTCAGTGCACAATGATTCAAGTTAAAATCATCATTTATTGTTTATATATAAATGCATGCTAAAATCATTTTAATGCAAATAGTTGAAACGTACTGTGTGAGACAACATAGTCACAACAATATAAAATACATTTATACAAACAAATGAGAAATAATTGAACATACAGAGTTCAAACACAAAACACAAACAAATAGACATAAAATAAATCGTTCTTATTTTAAGACATAGTGGCTAGATGTTAGGGTAATTGGTCGACAAGTTCTTAATTTGTCTACGCGCGTTTCGGCTTTTTAGCGCCTTCTTCAGGACAGCCACAGAAAAAACCTAAACAGACAATAAAATAAATACATATATGTATCACAAAAACAGAATATTGCACTGAGTCAAGAGCGCCTTTGATGTATATAACAAGTCATAACATACAAAAATATTACAATGATAAGACAATTAAAATTACTGTGTATAAAGAGCAAACAAGACCCTCGAAAATTTATCAAGTGCAATGAAAAGAAGTGAAAAAAGATACAGTACACCAAATAGAATAGAGAAAATAAAGACCCTTGATACCATTATAATATAAAAAATGATAATAAAGAGGAAAATAAGAAAAAGAAAAAAAATTCTATACTAAAGAGCAATATAAATACACCTGATAGAAGAGGGAGGCTTACCCAAATGGATATGTTTAAGGGGACCAAAATAGATGTTTGGACCTCAAGTAGATGAATTACCTATTGTAAAAAGAAACAAAAATGACCTAGCCTTAATTCCCTAAATAACATGGCAAATTATGATTTGGTAACTCATCAGGCTTCTTAAAAACTAACAACCTACTTGTGATGCAATAAGCGGTCATAAGTATTAACAAGGTAAGGAATCCTTCAAACCCAAGGTGGTGTAGATACTGTAAAATAGAAACAGAGCACCTAATTATCTATATTGTGTCCATACTGGGCCTTACAGACATAATATCAAGAAAGATTTCAATAAAATACACAAAGATAAAGAATAATTACCTAAAAATGAATATGTATTGAAGCTCAAATGAATAAGAATAAAGCAAGTCACCGGGTAAACCGAATATAGTTCTCCAAGTATTGAAGGTATATATGATACCGATTGAGGGAGCTCTGTGAGAAAGTACATATAACCTAGTTAGGAATGCCGAATTTGGCTAATATTTGAAATTTAATAAATGACCCAAGACCTTGTAAATATGGAAGATATATCTACCTTTTTAAAAATGATGTTCAAAATCGTCCAGATGAAAGGAAATATGGCAGGACTACGGGATTATCTCAAAGGAAGAGACAGAACTATATAGTAAAAGAAGGAAAAACAAAATAAAAGCAACCATATGCCATGTGCGATGAACGATGGAATTACATCGCAATTCGTACTTTACATAAATTTAAATTAAATGTACCATAAAAAAGAGAGATAATGTAAATAGGTAAAGGAGTTACATCGCAAAATAATAATCCTGAATTAACCTATAGACATGCTAGAGGCAAATAGCGCAGGTTATAATGAAACTTGCACGGTATATAGCCGTGACTGCTGTCAGCTGACAAATAGTTCATAAAGCGACATGATAGCTAGGGTACTGACTTTTGAATAGATAAATATGCAGCTGCTCACTACTTCACGGAAGTCCAAAAAGAACGCACCAAGCGCGCTGCGCGGATAAAACAGTGAAATAACCACTCACGGGCCACACGGTAGCACTAAAGTAAAAGGTGCAGCAAGATTCGGCCCCATTACTTACTTAAGACGAAGGATTCTCTTCTCATGGCATGGTTCCCGGACTCGACAAGCGGGATAGAGACATAAGAATTTATACAGACGAAAAACCCTACGAACCTATCGCGTGTACGATGGCGTGATGACGTATGTAACAACGTAACGATGCAACGCATAGGAAATGCATTGCGAGAGTAATAGAAATTGAAAAAAGACGATGAGAAAAGGCAAAAATTCAGAAGTGTAAATTATATTAAATAGCATTCACTAAAAAGAAAATAATAAACCACCTCGTATTCCTAATCCGTAAAGATGACCAATAACAGATATAACCAAATAATTACAAAATGGATGCTGCCAGAACGACCTGACAAAAATCTACAGAGAGCGCATAGCGCCAACCATAGAGGCAACAAACCAGGTGAATATAAGTACAGATAGAGAGAAACTCCATCAATATGGCTGATGTAAGAAATGTATATGAGAAATTAAATAACCACTATACTTAGTGATAACAGATGGCATGATCCCACACCATGTCACTTTTCAGAAAAAATAATATATAGTTAAACAACCTCTATTGCTAATGATAACAAATGGCATTTTCCCATGGTATTACACTGTTCAGCCCCCGTTTCCATGTATCAAGGACAAAAATCCAGAAAACCTCACGTTTTTGCGAATTACATCACTGTCAAAATCGGTCAAATTCGAGCAATTTCGGCGCAATCGGAGAAACTGCCCGAAAGGTATACTCTCTTTTTGTGCACATGGATGGTAGCTATTATATTGCAACAAAGTATTACGCGCAGTGGGCTTGACAAACAGGTCCACTTCGAGCTCACCTTCATTATGGCGGATAATGATGTCCAAAAACTCAACCTGATTGTGACTATAATGAGAAGTGAACTTTAAATTCTGATCACATGAATTGAGCCATGTTAAAAATTCAGACAAATTTTCTTCCGTATCCGTCCAGATGAAAAAAATATCGTCAATATATTTGGACCAGTAAATAACTGATTCAAAGAATGGTGCCATATCATTGTGGATATTTATCTTCTCAAAAAGTGCCATGTAAATGTTGGCAATCGAAGGGGCAACAGAAGCCCCCATGCTTACACCTTTGATCTGTTTAAATAATGTATTTCCAAATTCGAATGTGTTCTCAGTGAGTACAAGTTCTAAACTTTGCAACAGAAAATTCTTCGGACAAGATATGTTAAATGTTTCAATGAACCAAGTGACTGCTTCGATTGCTTCACGTTGAGGAATATTGCTATACAGTGATGCGATATCGAGAGTCACTAGTATCTGGCAACAATGATTGAAAGGAAGATGTTCAACTTTCTTAATTATGGATCTAGTGTCCATTATGTACGAAGGAATTTTAACGACATGGGGTCTTAATATTTTGTCAATATACTTTGACAAGGGTTCAGTAATGGATCCAATTGTAGAGACAATAGGACGGTATGGAGGATCCAGAATATCCTTATGGATCTTAGGGATCCCATAGATGCAAGGCATCTTGGGTTCCTGACAATTCAAAAAATCAAACTCCTTAGCACAGATTTCCCCATTATGTAAAGCCTGGGTGGTAATCCGATGAATTTTGTTGGAGACTTTACTGGTAGGGTCTCTAGTAACCTTGATATAGAAAGTTTGGTCATCAAGAAGGGCTTTCATCTTACTCTCATATGTAGTGGTGTCTAACACCACAATACCACCACCCTTATCACAACCTTTCACTGTAAGCTTTTTATCATGTGCAATCTTTTGTAGGGAAAGGTATTCATCCTTATTAAGGTTGTAAGTGGGTTTAGGTATAAATTCAGTGGCTTTCTCTAGACGCTTAAGGACTGTGTGTTCAAACACTGCAACCTCAGGACCAAGCTGGTCGAGGGTAGGAGTGAACATAGATGGATTAGTCAAGCCTGAAAAGTTCTGGACTGAGTCTGTACTGGGATCTTTATCAGCAAAGAATCTTTTCAATCTGATTTTACGAAAAAACGCTATTATGTCTTGGTGTAATTCAAAGACATTAACTCTGGCGTGTGGTACAAAAGAGAGACCCTTAGATAACAACGTAATGCTAGATTTATCTAAAGCAATAGATGACAAATTAAAGATGGGTATCATATTTATTTCCTCCAATATTGGCCATTGCGTGTCTCCAACATTTGTTGGTTGTTGGGTTGGTAAAAGGGCATTTGATAATTGCCTCGAAATTGTGGTTGGAACCTGACTCTTTGGCGACCCCTGCGAGGTGGACGCTGACCTAAAAAAGGTTGCAAATTACCTCGATTTGATTCATAAGATTTATGGGGTCCTTGTTGATCATATTGGAATCTTGACCCTTCCCCCTCAGAGTCCGAAGTATCGGAAAATGTTTGTACCCGACGTGGACAGGGATTGTCATCATTGGCATATTGATTTTGTTTGTAAAAGTTTTCTGCCAAATATGGATATGTTTTTCTTGGGAATAATAGAGGATATCCTTATTGAGTTTGTCTGTCTTGCGTTGAACCAAATATTCCGTAAAAGAAGCCAGTTCCCTATCAGCTTCTTCCAACTTTTTCTTGGCTTCATCTAAAGCGTTGTTTATACGTAGTTTATCCTCTAGTTCAGCTAATTCATTTTTAAGGGCTGCCACTAACTCCTTAGCGGTTTCTACAATGAGAATCATAAGATCGCGGGAACATCTGTTTGCAATTTGCGTCCACTTTACTAGAAATTGTCTAATATAGACAAAAAGGCCGGGAATATTGCGAATCCTCAAACCTTGGGGAATAACTCCGGCTCTAAGATATTCGAGCATGTACTCACCGTGGGCTTCCATACGTTTAAGTTTCTTTTTCAAATTAATGAGTTGATTAACTTCTTTATTACCTCTAAATGTGGAATTGGAAGCATTCCCAAAATTAGTATTGGAGCCCACGAGTGTAGCAAACTCCTCATCAGTAAACCCGAAGGTTTTAAGATGGTCCATTATAAGCAGTGTACTAGAAAACAGAAAAAGTGAGGAAAAGTAGACCAAGAATCAAGACCGGTAAAGACCCAATATACACAGTAAAGGAAAGGGAGAAACTATGAACATGTGATATAACTGGAGAGATAATAAAATGAGCAGCCCCACACAGACAAGCTGTGGGTAAATTAATTGAAATATAAAGGGACCCAACAGGACTTATTGTGCTTTGTGGGGGGTCCCTTTATATTTCAATTAAGTTCGTGTCACAGCCAGTTCCCAGTTGTAAGAGATGTAACTTTCCAAGAGCCAGTGATGTACATATTTTCTTCACATGCCCCGAGATAAAAGAATATTTGAAAATTGTGGAAACCACTATGAGGGGTATTTTAGGGGAACATGTAATTTTGACAGAGGCCTTGGTACTCTTGGGGGTGGACAGTGCTACGCACAACATTTTGAATAGTAAGCAAAGGGGCCTAGCATTCTACCTGTTGCTCTTGGCCAGTAGGGAGATCTGTAAACATTGGTTAGACCATGCTCCCCCACACCCTATGAGGTGGTTAAAAGTGGGCAAGTGGACTAGCAACATGGATATTAAATGCAATCCACGACAGTCGGGGAAATTTGGGAGGATTTTATTAAGTGGGTAGGTTAGTGCTCATGATATCACGTAGGGTAGATGGAAAAACGCCTATATACAGTCCTATGATTACACCAGGTCATGGACGTGGGGGTGGCTCATTGCCCCCCCGATACGACCAGAGCCTGGGAGGCTCGTGGCGAGTGAATGCAACAGAGCACGAGATGGGTCGAGGGTGCTAAACTGGTCCTAGATTTGCAGATGCCATGGTGATATGAGAACAAAAAAAGAACGATTTTCCTCATGTTCAAATTTAATCAAAATCACGTGCAAATCGTCTATGAAATTGGGTGACGTTATAATGGCCCTCTAAATTATTCTTTAAACAGTTGGAGAGTTGTGGGTCATGAGCAAACATCTGGAAGTGAATCTTGTGCTGATCAAGTAGTTGAGACAGGGAGCACATGAAGCAGTTAAAAGGGAGAGGGCAGAACTTTGAGGGACATTGAACAGAAAATCACAGGAGTAGGATTTTGAAAGATGCATGATTCTCGGGAGTACTTTCTACAGCTCAGCGTCCTAAAGAAGATCCTTTTTTCATTCTACATTGAATGGATGGCATACTCATTAGCAAAGGGATTGTAATATATCTGTACTATGGCAAGTGGAGTGGAGTCACAATGTGTCTGTGCATCCTGCATGTACCTGAGGAAATTTGACTAAGTCTTTGTTTAATATAGGTCCCTTTGTTGGCTTCCTAAGAGGCAGTGAATTCATTTCATGACATTAAGTCACCTACAGAGCTTTCTAGATAACGCAAGCCTTGAATTGACGCACCCTATGATTCTTATGAGATTAGATGGTCTCTACGACTTAATCACCCTCTCCTTTAAGCAGGCTAAATACAAAGGGGAGTCTTCCTGCTATGGGGCCATACCTCCCTTCCATTTGTTCTCCAAAGCACTGATGACCACCCTAAGTTTTCGAAGGCCCTAAAAGTATATATTTTCTGCCAGTGTTACTAATTCTGTCTGTCTGACTGTTTGTTAATGTTTAATGTCAGGCCTCTCAATTTTACAGAGTGTCTTGATGACTGAGAATGAAAGTTAGCTGTACAAGCAAATAAAATGGATCGCGTTTCCATTTCAGACTGTTGCCTGTATGCACTGAGATATACTTGAATGGAAGTGAAGGTTTTGTGGGCCATCATGAAGGTGCTTTTTTATTAATGAAATTGCATGTGAGATAAATCTAGAGAAGAAGATCTCAAATGGAGAATGCTCTGTTTCCACATATTTTTTTCTGAAAACGAAATAGCTTAGAGAGGAAGGTTCATAAATTTGCAAAGGTATGTTTCTTAGCAAGCCATTTTGTACATGTGTTGCTTCATTGATCCAGAACACGTTGTGAATCCAAATGATGGCATTAAAATCCACCCTACAAGAACCAGGACCTCTATAGATAGGAAATGGCTGATTTAATGACAATTTCACATTAGTAAAGGCCCATACGTGGTATGTGAATGAGTTTTGCGAAGGTTTCTCAATTTGCAATTGAAATTTAAGTCAAAGTTAATCATCATTCATTCTATTTCTCTCTCCTTTGGATATTTTATTATTCAAATTCTTCCAAGCATACATAGCCACATGATCTCGAAGAAACTATTACGTACCAAAGATATCAAGGGTCACACGCATTGTTCCACCTACAGAAAATAATTTAAATGTAGTCTCCCAAGACAACTTTTCTAGGATCAAAAATCTTAGCAATAGTATCTGTTTTCCAGCTTGATTGTTTGAGAACAGAATAAGTTAACATTGGTTTCTACTTTACAGTTTGTTATTCATGAAAATTATAAACAGGTTGATATAACAGGCAGATGGCTGACCCTTTGAATTCAGGTACCTAAAGAGTTTTGCTTTAATTAAGTCAAACATATGCAATATTTGTAAATTACAGCTTAAGATCCTGCACTTTAAAATAGGGACTTTTTAACCTGATAAGGATAACAAACATGAATCTTTTATCATGTATTTGCTCTGTCCTTTTAACTTTTCTGAATAAGTTTATAAATGAAATGCATGCACATGGAACATTTTCGTGCACAAAAATGGATTCACGGCACTTAAGATCGAATCAACCCAGAAAGTATATTATATTATTGCTGTACAGAAATATAAACAGTTGGAAGCCAATGTAATTATGATCATCAAACAAGAGATAATTAAAAAGTTATATTATGGTTGATGACATGATGAAAGCAACGGCAATGCGTATTAAAATGTAGATTATCTTTACTACAGAGGACCATCTTTTGTTGACAATCATATTCAATGTGAGTGATCAATGTGTGGAAAACACACAGCCCACTTAAATCGTAAATACTCATTTAATACGTATCCTTTTACGTTGCTGATAAGCATGGCGGGTAACTGGTGCTGATTTTTCACGTTGGCACACGAACCAGCACTATCGGGCAACAATGTAGTGCAGGTGAATGGACGGGAGTCAACTATAGGGGCTGTGATTGAGGAGAATTTATCTCATATATTGAAAATTATAAATACTACAGTATCACATCACAATCCTTGACTCAATGTTGTCTCCTGAAAAATGAAGCTAACATTAGGCTGACGTTGTAAAAGATATGCCACAATAGAGTGATGAACTGAGCATAAATATTCGAGGCCTAAAGGAAATAACCAGATCAATGAGAAGACACCAAGAGCCAGATGTACGACCGAAAATTGCATGCGCAAACGGGTTTGCGACCCGTTTGCGCATGCAATTTTCTTCTGGGCCATGTACTAACACTATTTTGCGACTCGCAAATAATTTGCGACTCGCAAAATAGTGTTTTGCGACTCGCTATTAGGACGGGGCGTTCTCTTCCTAATAGCGACTCACAAGTCATGTACGAATGTTTTGTTTCCTTTGGATGTGAATTCCATAAATGTTGCTGTTTTTTTAAGCATATATTGCTGTTTTATTGAAAATTAGTTTTTTATGATGATCTGACCTAATTTCCCCAAACAGGCTCTATAATCATGTTTTGTATTGTGTGTAATGAAATATTTATGTACCATGCTTTTATGACTAACGTGTCGAATAAAGCTTGTTTGGATTGGATTGGAATGTTTGGCAACCGCAATTGCGGTCGCAAAACACCCTCGCAATTTACCGCCCTCTTCAGGAGGGTGGTAATGCAGTCACAAATGGGAAGGGGTCCCCAGGGGACCCCTTCCCATTTGCAAATGCAGGGGGAAATATTTTTTAGGGGCAGGCAGTGGTCCCAGGGACCACTACCTGCCCTTAAAAAATTAAATGAAAACGTTTTTTTTTTTTTAAATGCATCCCATTTTCCTTTAAGGAAAACAGGCTGCATTAAAAAAAAAAAAACGGATTTATTGAAAAGCAGTCCCAGGCATGGATGTCTGCTGAGCCCAGCAGGCCACCATCCCTGTTAGGGCCAGCCATTCCAAATGGGGTCGCAAATTGCGAGTGCCTCATTAATATTCATGAGGCTCGCATTTTGTGACCCCATTGGGAATCGCAATCAGTGTCTCTGACATTGTTGTACATTGTAAATTTCGATTCACAATTTGCGACTCGCAATTGAGCGCAAATTGCGAGTCGCAATTTACACTGGTCGTACATCTGGCACCAAAATCCCGAAAGAGCAAAAGATAGCAGAAACCTCGAAAAGAAAAAAACTGTAAAGCCACTGACCACACACTGTAGAATTGTAGGCTAACATAGAACTTGCATCTAGTAGATCATAGAAACAGAGAACGAGATACCAACGATTACAATTAGCCTTCCCAATGTATACAATGTAGAGAGCTATATATAGAGTATTCTATTTTCTTTTATTTTAATAGTTTTATGTAAAAGTCTAGACCTGCTGGCGTTTCAGGCGCAGGACATGAAATCGGCGACATCTAAGAACAATACATAAATAAAGTATCGAAAACAGCAAAAAAACAAACACCAACATAATACAGCATTATAAATACACTATACGTTGAATATTGGAAACAAAATTGAAAAAGAAATACAAACAATTAGGGTTTTATTTCAGTAAAAAATGTTTCAACTGTCAAGCAACAAAATCTGAATTCTCACACTCGAGATCCCCACGGACTTTCAATTGCATTTTAAAAACGAATAAAATGAATTAAGGCAAGAAAATTACTTGTAAGATATAAAACTATTGTGGAGAAGAGATAACAACTCGCTGTAAGACTCAATTTGAAATCATGTGGTGCCTGCAGGCTTACACGTTGTTGTTATTGCTTTATCTAGGGACGAAAATGAAAGCAATGTTCAGTCAGGGAATCTTGTTTTTAAAGCTTTATCCGGCGCAGGCTGTAACATACATCATTTTTCACATTCAAATTGCAAGGACCTGACAGTCTCAAATCAGACATCAAAATCAATACACTTCTTTGATTTACAACAGGAACCAAGGAATTCCCATTTGCAGAATTATTTTTCTCTCCTGTGTCAAAATTTACATTTTGTTTAAAAAATATTGGCATTTTGTCCTGAGAATAAAGGTTTGAACAACATTGGCATAGCTCACAATACTGACATGCATTTTAACCCCTTCGACGCTTATGACGGAGCGGTTCCGTCATAAGCGTCGGTTGGGCTGTGCGCATGACAGAACCGCTCCGTCATGGCCCCGCCCCCTCAATAGAACCCTCAGCACAGCACGAAAATCCGCGCCACACTGAAGGGGTTAAATAATTGTTAGCAGCCTCCACTATGTGTTCTACACACGATATTTCGGTGATGAAGCAACATTGTGATTAATTTCTATAGCAATATGCTATATCACTCATGTGGAAATCCAATAAGAGATAAAATAAAACATGGTTAGAATGTTTAGGTAATATATTTAGTTGAATGTGTAGGTATTCTGTACAACAGAAGATAGTTTTGAACTATTGGATTGGAGCGTTATTATATACACATCCTTGGGTAGAAAAAACATATCACCTTTGAAATGTGCATCACTGGGCCGGCACAAACTTCCTATTACCCAGCATTCCCCAAGGTCACCCGATAAAAATTATACCCCACTTGTGTGAGTTGGCCAAGTGCCTGCGACAGGGAGGGGCCCAATACGTATGCTGAGTGAACCTTTACTAATGGCTCCCATGACAACAACATGAAGGTCAGAAAGACAAGTCTTACCTGCATCTTTAGCACACTCACTGGAGTAAATCCAACTACTTCCACTTTGTGGATGCAAGTTGGGGGTTTTTGAGTTTGCCTCCGAGGTGTCATTTCTCAAACTAAGTGATTATATCTACCTTTGACACTAGGGCAAACATGCAGGGGAATACTGATGAAGTTCCCCAAAGAAAATGTCAAAACTCTGAAGAATGTTAGTTTTTGACACACAGGGTAGTCTGTGAGAATGTAGCATATGTCCCATCCACTGTTATGTGCAGTGCTGTGACTCTAATGCACTTATCAAATAGCAAACTGAACGTCTATTAAGTTCTGATAGCAGATGAACATGTCAAGGAAGTCAAACATTTTTGCCATGCATGTAGCTTTGGGTGCAGAGTTCTCTGTAATAATATGATTTTTTTGTAACACGCACTCTCACTCGAAAGGGTATCTGGTCGCTGATGCAAGAGAAGTGTAGACTGATACATGAATTAACCTAGTCAAAGAGCCAAGTGTTCAGCGTCATGTGGAATGCACTAATTTTAGAAATGACATATATATGTAGAGGCAGGTCATTCCGCCCTTTTGTAGCTAATTATGAGAAGTCTATTCACTTTGCTCTGGTGCTGCCTATGCTGAGCAAAGGTATATGGAAGGTTTCTGAAATATAAGGCAGTATTAGGGTATGCCGGACCAGTGCTGTGTATGACTTTGAATATGTGTTTCAGGAGTTTGAAAAGAGCTGTGGATTAGGAGTCAGTGAAGCTGTTTCAGGTGCTGAGTGTGTGTGTGTGTTGGGATGTTGAGGTAGGAGGCTGCCTGCTGAATTCTGTATTGTTTGGAGTTATCTGCTTAGTTGAGTGAGGGAGTAATTCAGTATTGGGGCGAGTGCGGTGCCAATGGGTTTGAATTCATAGGTGAAGATGAAGTGATGGCATGTGTATCTGTACTACCTTTACTATCTGTATTCTACTCTGCAATATCCCTGTAAAAGCACACCTACTCTAAGCTTTTCTTACCCGTTCAAGTCTCTGTCATCATCAGAGTCCTGACTAATCCTGTATACTTGCTAAGTGATCCTATACTAATGGCTTCCTTCCCTAGCTACTTGAAGCTCAAGAAAATGTGTTTTTCATGCACCTTCAGCACACTTACTGTGCTAAAACCAACTCCTTCCAGTGTGTGGATGCAAGTTGAGGGTGTCCGAGCATGCCTTCCGAGGGCTCATTCCTTGAACTGAGCAACTCTGCACTCATTCGTAGATCCACTGAGAGAC
The DNA here is from genome assembly GCA_963921515.1 of Calotriton arnoldi. Taxonomy (NCBI): domain Eukaryota; kingdom Metazoa; phylum Chordata; class Amphibia; order Caudata; family Salamandridae; genus Calotriton; species Calotriton arnoldi. The sequence continues at coordinate 1,357,764 of CAWUFW010004187.1, read as the reverse complement.
ACATGCACCCAATCTCATACCCACTGAGACTCTCACACACCCACTCACAGACACACTCAGACATTCACACACCCACTCACAGACCCACTCAGATACTCATGCACCCACTGACAGATGAACTCAGACACTTATGCACTCACTGACAGACACACTAAGACACTGACACATCCACTGACAGACCCACTCAGAGACTCATGCATTCACTCGCAGACCCACTCAGACACTCATGTACCCACTCACAGACCCACTCAGACACTCATGCACCCACTCACTAACCCACTCAGACACTAGTGCACCTACTCACAGTTCACTCAGAACCTGACACATCTACTCACATACCCACTGAGACACTCATGCACCCACTCTCAGACCCACTCAGACACTCACACGGCCACTCACAAAGTCACTCAGACACTCACACACCCGCTCACAAATGCACACAGACACTGATACACCTACTCACAGATGCACTCAGACACTCATGCACGCACTCGCTCACCCACTCAGACACTCACGAACTCACTCAGAGATCCACTCTGACAGTTGCACTGCCACTCACAGATCCTCTCAGATACTTATGCACCCACTCACAGACACACTCAGACACTCATGCACCCAGTCACTCACCCATTCAGAGACTCATGCATCCACTCATAGACACATTCAGACATTGACACCACAGTCAGATGCACTGAGTGATTTTTATAGTTGTGAGTTTAAATTGTGCTGTGTCTATTGAATGGCTGTTTTTATTTTGCGTATTTGCGACGTATTCGCAAAGTTAAAAAAAAGCACTTATAAAAAGGGATTTGGGAAATAGGGTGGCTCTGAGAAGAGCCTTTGTGTTTATTGTGTGTGGATGATCACTACATATAAAACAGGAGGCATTGTTTCAAGTTGTTGAGGAACACCCTGTTGCCTTTCTCTGTGAAATGAACTCCATCTTTCCATAGGTGCCATCCATTTCAAAGTGTAAGTTGTTGTTCTAGATAAAGCCCATCTTATGGTCTCTATGGAATGCAGAAACAGTTTTATTGACATGTTTCCTGACTCCACTGGGGTGGCATTGTTCCTACTCCAGTGTGAGAGGTCTTCGAATGATGGACCATGCCTTGATAAGTTGAGGATGAGACGATCTCTCAAAAATCTTTTGATGACCCTCTCCGAAATAAGTCCTAACTACTAATAGAGAGTAGGGACCTTAAGTAACCCCAACTAATTTTGTTTTTTATATGTTTCCTGGCTTTGTCTGTCTGTAGACAGAATTTTTTGACCACTTCCATTTCTGCCTTTGGCACATGTTGGAGAATACCAAAACACTCTGAGGGAAAAGTACCATTAACTGAGCAAAGGTATCCTTCACTAGATACCCATTCCTGTACCAGGTAAGTGTGCTTAGGTCATCGCCACCACAGTGCACAATATAGAGGTCTGGATGTTGGAAATCCATAATGCTTTAACCAAAGGCAGCAATCAATGTCACTTTAACCTTCGCTGACCAACCTAAGTAATGAACACAGTAGGCATATCCAAATCCCTGCCAAAGCCACTCTTTCTAGCACACTCTCTAGCCCAAAACACAAAGCTTTAACCACAATCCACACTCTAACCATTTTGAAGGCAAGGAGGAGTAACACACAGGAGAAGGTTGTAGATGAGTGAGACAGTTTTCAAAATGAAAGGCAATTAAAATGGAGGACGGGATCTGGTTTAAACAAAGGACATATTTGATTGGATGGTGTAAATATGCATTTAGCTAAACTTAGGTAATGATTTGTAAGGAAGAGTAAGTAGATCTGTGATTGGCCCTGGTAAAAATAAAAAAATATGCTGGAATATAGGATATGCTTTTGATTCAAACAGTGAACCACACCTGCTGCACTTGATTTTGAAGTTAGTATTATAGAATGTGCTGTGAATCTTGGAACTATTGGTTGAAGAGAGAGTGTTCCAAAGAGGGTTGCAATGGAACCCCAGCTAAGAAACTGTGGGGGAAAGGGTATTACATAGACTCTAGTGCATTAGTCAAAGTTAAAATGATTTAGAGTTATTACTAATTAAGGGAGGTTTATTTTCTTAGGCAGAACTATGTCATAATGTTTATTGTAGTTTTAAAGTATTAAGTGTAGAATGCTTCATACTTTTTCGGATTCCCGTAGGAATTCACAAATTCATCACGAAGTTACATGAGGGTCCGCGCTGAGTGTTGTGGTGAATTCACGAATATGCCCCAAAACACTACCAGATTGGGCTTCTTTACAGAAGTGCAAGAAAGGGTTCAGAAACACTGACCATTGAGAAGTAGAAAAACAAAAGTAAAATATGAAACTGACATTTTGATTTCCTAACTAACACAGTATTACTGAGAGCAAAGTTGAAAAGGTTGCTATTAATGGCTGCTTTGTATGAGAGTGGTGTACTATTCACATGCCTAGTTTTCATATTTTACGTGAGAGTACAGTTTGACTGATAACGTCAAAATAAATTGCTGACCAACCAACTCAGTTAAGAAGTATGTGAATTAGAGTGTAGTTTAAAAAAAAACTGATTTAAAAGATATGTGTGTACATGAGGTTGATGAAAATGTGTATGAGATATACAAAAGTATTGACAGTTTATGCGGGGATTTGTGAGGGGGTGTGTGAGTGTTTTTGTGGGTTTATGAATGGGTATGTTAGTGTCTCTGTGGGTGTATGAGTGAGTATGTGAGTGTCTCTCTGGGTTTGAGAGTAGGTCTGTGAGTAATCCTTTAAACATGAGTTGGGTCAGTTAGTCATATACCATTATACTTACTTACACATCCATTGGCACACCCAGAAAGGAACTAATACACTTATTTAGGTTTGTACTGAAGTATGGATACTCCCAGTCAGCCACCCATGCTAATAGTCCTTTAAACATATGTTGGGCCTATTATTTCAGAACCAGTGTCAGGAGTTTTACTGCCAGTTAGAGTTGGCATTTAACCTTCCTTGCCATGTTTACACATCCCTTCACCTGCATATAAATCACTGCTAGGGTAGGGTTTACGTAGGCCATAGAGCAGGGTGCTATGTGCTTAAAAGGTAAGATATGCAGTTAGAAGTTTCAGTGAGTGAAATGCACAGTTCTTGAACTATATGTACAGTTAAACATTCAATTTTCCACCCATACTATTATTTCCATAAATATTAACACAAGCATAGAGCTACTCAAACACCCAGTTAGACAGAGACACTTACACATTCAGTCCCATATCCATACATCACTAATATATCCAACAGTAAGAGAGCCAGTTCAACACACAGTTCAATATCCCAACACTCGCTAATAGAGCTTGTAAGCAATCTATACTAAGACAGCTAATCATATAGTGACATAGTTACTTACACATCCAGTGGCACACCCAGCGAGGCACTGATACACTTGTTTAGATATGTACTAAAGTACTGATACTGCTAATCACCCATGCAGAAAAGTAGCCCTTTAAACATATGTTGGTCCTGCTACTGCAGAGCCTGTGTGCGCAGTTTTACTGCTTGGTGGAGTTGGAATTTAAAACTCCTTTAAACTTCCCTTGTAATACATATAAGTCACCCCTAAGGAAGGGTGTAAGTAGGCCATAGGGCAGGGTGCTCTGTGATTAAAAGGTAAGACATGTCATTTGAAGGTTCAGTGAGTCAGGTGCGCACTTCTAGACCCATATGCCCAGTTAAACATCCAGTGTCCCACCCTGCATACTACAACTCACATACATATTTAAAAAAGCATAAAGACACTCACCCACCCAGTCAGACAGAGGCACTAAGACGTGCAGCACTTATTTTTCCAGCAGTAACAGAGCATGTTGCTTACCCCTAGACTCACTAATACAGCCAGTAATCAATCCATACAGTCACTTACGTATACATATGGAGACCTATACACATACTAAGACAGTTAGTTATACAGCTTCATAGTTACTTACACATCCTGTGACAAACCCTGGGAGGGACTGATATACTTATTTAAATATATGTTCAAGTACTGACACTCCTAGCCACCCATCCAGGCAGGTAGCCCTTTAAACTTGCGATGGACCTACTACTGTAGAGCCTGTGTGTGCAGATTTACTGCCAAGTCAAGTAAGAATTTAATATCTCTTGCCAAGCCTTAAACTCCCTTTTGATCACATATAAGTGACCCCTAAGGTAGGTCGTAGAGAGACATTCACTATTGCATACACTGACACACCCAGACACACTCTAATTCATACAGTAGCACACCCAGGCACACACCCAGGCATACAATAACACACTGAAGCACACACTCATGTGTACACTAATACACCTAAGCACACACTGAGACATACAGTAAGACATCCGGTAAGACACTTATGCATATTCTGATACACCCAGGCACACATTGATTCGTACAATGACACACCCAGGGAGACACTTATGCATACACTTAGACACCCAGGCAGACACTGAAGCAGACAGTGACACTTCCAGTGACATACTGATCCATACACTAAGACACCAAGGCAATCACTTATTTCTACACTGTGACACCCATACACACACTAACATATAAGCTGACACACCAAGGCACACACTGATTTAAGCATGAAAAGTAACAGACTTAGAGTGGCTATAATGTAGTGACATAACTGTTTACGTTGGTGCTTAAATGTTCAAATGAAATGGTAAACATATGGATTTGTTTTTTCTTATCAGAAATCTACTTGTACTTAAAAAAAATGAGAGTTGTAATGCCCAAAAAACAGAAACAAGAATGAAACAGAGGAAAGGATAGTATCTCCAAGTAGTTGGGTAGTTCAGAATCTCGTAGAACTATGAGGCAGTATAAAAGGAGAAGAGAAGCAGTCAAACAAAAAGAACATGTTGAGGCTGTAGTTGATAAGGCATTTGCCCTGAAGAGAAAGCTATTTACTTTATTTCTGAGCAGAATGAGAACACTCTATAAAACAGTGTTTTCTATGAAGAGAAGAAGCCAAAAAATGAGACTTGTGACTAGAAGTAATTTCTGTGAAATTTTCAGTGGCTAATGGAAGTGTACTTTCAGTCCTGAGTCTTTCTTTAATGAAAAAAACCACTTCCAAGAAAACACATTAGTGCATGCATTTGAAACAACTGTTCTTTGTTGTGAGGTCAAAGATGGAACTCCCATTCAAAAAGAGGAGATGGTTCCTGGGAATGTTGGCGAAGTGATAGCTGAAGAGGTACAATGAATTTGTTGACAGGCCCCTATATACGAAGAGAACTGTAGCAGTATTTGTAGTGTCCAGCAAGAATCAATATATATTGAGAACTTTTCTATGCAAGTTTCCATGCAAAAGTCTGAAACAGAAAATTGGGATTTTGCATTAGATCCATGCAAAGGAAGAAAGTATACTTATTTACAGGGGCATTTCCTGGCATGTCTATCAAAGAAAATGTTCCAAAGCAGCTTTCATCACTTCAGAATGTTAGCTGTTCACCACTTTAAAATGCGAAATTTAGTTAAAAGGCTTTACTATGTGAAAAGTCCTCCTTGATGTTTAGGAGAATTGAATAGAGCTCTATTGCATGGTACAGTAGCAGAGGTAGAAAAAAGTTTGTGAAGATGTTTAGTTTTGCTTCTTTCGTCCTGCACAGGAGTCTAGGGAAAATTAAGAGTTGGTTACTGGATATCTAGAGGAACAGGACACAAGCATTAGTACGGATAACTTTGCACAAGAGACTGCAAAGTTGAACACAGTTTCTTCAGAGAAACCAATCTGTGTTTGTATTTGTTGTTGACGCACTCACTACAAAAGCCAAACTCACAATGTTGTTCTGCACTCAAAAACTGAACATGAGAACAGAGATAAATGGCAAGAATGTCTTGTATATTTATTTGTAGAAGAACACTTCCATTTTTGTCCACACAGAAAATTATATGTAAATATTGCTTTGATAAGTTATAGATATGCCAACCTGAGCAATTCCAGAAGAACTTTGAGAATTAAATGTTTATGAATCAATTCTCATATAATGTATACACCCCTTTCAAGCAATAGTCAGTATGGAACCAAAGACAGAAAAATTCCCACCAACAGAGCTTCAGACAGGCCTTAAAGGAAGAGCCGTCTACTCACCTTTAAATTTTAGAAAGGAATAGCGAAACTGTAGGGGTAGAGAGATATTGATGAACCACTTATCATTCTAGTAAATGGTGTGCCTACCAAGAATAACAAAATCTGTCAAGAGATAGTGGATGCTAATAAAGTAAATAAAAGCGACATTACATCTGGTGCAAAATATTATTTATTCAAAAAATGTTGATGTTGTTTGAGATGTAACTTGTATGGAGGATAAAACATTATCATCAAGTGGACAGATTGAAAAAGTAGGTTAATCCAAATCAGAAGAAATTTATGAACACTATAGCATCCATCCACTACATTCTAAAGAATATATTGGTGATGCTATTTATCCCTTTCGCATGAAACAAGCAAAAGGAGCTCCCATGAGTGTGTGGGAGAAAAGTTTAAAGGCTCATTGTTTTCCACAACTGTTTCCCACTGGATCAGGTGGAGGCTATGAGGACGGCCCCATACAAATGCAAGCAGCTGAATACTGGTCAACCAGATTATATTCAGAGGATCCTGGATTACATCAGTGTATAGCATACATATTCCATCTTCTATTTGAGAGTGACTTGTATGGACTATCATATGCTGCAAACCACATACTCAAGACGGGTTAACCTACAAAATTTCTCTGCAAGGGAATTCATTGACAAAATTCACAGGAAGGACAAAATGTTGGAATACAACTTGATTAATTTGATGGTGTGCCAACGCGGGACCAATGATTATTGGTATCATCGTCATGGAGAACTGAAAGGTATGTTGAGAAACCTAGGTACACTTACTTGGTTTGTGACACTGAGTTGTGCAGAGTACACATGGGGTCACTTGTTTGAATTATTGAGAGAAGCAAACGCTAAGATTAAGGACATCAATGCAAAGACAGCAGGAGAACTTTGCTTTTTGGATCCTGCTAATGTTTGTAGATAATTTAACCATACGTTTCAAGCCATGCTGTCTTTCATCTGCAACAAAAAAATCTTCCTCTTGGCAAAGTAATTGATCTTTTTTGCCATAAAGAGTATCAAGCAAGAGGTGCTCTTCATATTCACAGGCTGATATGAATAAAAGATGCACCGAAATTTGGAACATACAATGATGAGTCTGTACTCTCTTGTATAGAACAGTATGTGACATGCGCCATCCCAAAAGACAGTGGTGAAGAAGGTCTCAGTGTGCTTTCAAACACATAGATGTGGCAAGTACTGCTGTCAAAAATACAGATGTAAAGGAAAATGTAACACAAGAAGTCATTTTAGATTTCCATGACCTGTCATTTCCGAAGGAGTGTGAACATCTTTTTATCTGCATTCAGACAAGGAAAACTAATTAACCACAGAAAACTTACTTGCCAAACTCCAAATAAAAGAGTGTTTTTCTATTTAGCACTTCTACAACTCTTCAAGCCAAGGCATTCTGAATCAGAATAAATTGGAAACTATGACTGCTACGAAGATTCTTTCAATGCTATGAAAGACCGCATTCAGTGTTCCGCCTTTCCAAACTCTTTGCAAATGTTAAATAAAGAGATTGAACAGGAAGAAGCAAATGCTGCTGAGATATCTAAGGAGAGATCACAAAGCACCAAAGTTCAGGACCACTTTGTCAAGATTCTCTTGGACAACAAATTATTGAAAATGAATCTGCAATAGCCTTGAATGAGGTGGAAAGTGCAATGTAACAATTAAGACAGGAAAGTGTTGATTTGGAACAGTTAGTAGGACAACTGAATGATGAACAGAAAGAAATGTATATGGAGGTAAAAGAAAAAATAGAGCATGGATGCCTCTATGAGAAGAATGAATTTAAATGCTCATCATTTAAGCCAATACTATTATACATCAGTGGTCAAGCTAGCACTGGTGAAAGCTTTTTAATTAAAGTTCTCACTGCTTAACTACAGAGCACTACAGATTCAAGTTTGGCGTGTGTTGGAAGAACACCAAATGGATTATCTGCACACAACATTAAAGGAATTACTTTACATCCACTACTTATGCTGCCTATTGACCTTGACATTAAACTAGGGTACTAGAAGTTATCCGGTGAAACTTGTCATGAATTCTCAAGAGTACTGAAGAAAGTGAAGCTTTTAATCAGCGATGAGGTGAGCATGGTCTCAAACTTAATGTTTGCCTTCATATACTTGAGAATGCAACAGATTTTAAAAACAGAGTATGACGTGCTGTTTGGAGGTAAGCATTTAATTGTCTTTGGTGACCTACTGCACCTTACCGCCATCAAAGGACAGCCTGTTTTCAAGACCATTCTCCATGACGAATCTCGGAATTTTTTGGGAAGTATTGGCAATGTAAACATTTGGCTACACTTTCAATACAAGGAACTATTTAAGAATAAGCGCCAAGCATCTGACGTGGAATATTGATATATTCTGAAGGATATTAGAGTAGGAGTTCTCACAAAGGAGAGGAAACATTGGTAAGAAAGTCGACTTATCAAGGAACTACCTTCCTCTACCAAGACAGCAGCACAGCTAATGTTCAATTTCAAAGAAGGAGAAACATCCATACCCTGACTAATACCTACACTACAGGAGTACTCGAATTTTAATGAAGAATTTCTAACACTGGAGAAAGAACACATTTCGATAACTACAGCAATTGATAAAATGAAATGGAACACCAGGGGGGTGACAGTACTGCTAAGTGCAAAACTACAAGCAAAATTGAATTTGTTGGAGTAATCTGTGTCCAGGACTGCGGGATTAGAAGTGTTTATGCGTATGCAAAAACTGTGGAGTACTTTTGCGGCATAATTTAAAGTTTGAGGAAGGATGAGTAAATGGTGCTATGGGTAAAGTGATTGATTTCATTAACTATCCAAATAGGGATGAGGTTGAATACTTAACCATACAATTTTATCATATTGATGGTGTGAAGCAGATTGGTAGATGAATTATATGTTTTTTACTTGTAAAAGACTTATATGTCCAGCGGCAGCAGTACCCAGTGTATCTAGCTTACGCTGTAACTTTTCATAACTCTCAAGGTTTAAGTGTAGATGCAACTTTTATTAAAATTTATAGTACTGTATTTAAAAAGGTATGTAATATGTTGAATTCTCTCAAGTAAGAGCATTGTCCGGTTTATTTTTGATTGATTTTAATGGTAGCAAAGTTAGTGCTGATGCAATTTGTGTCAAAGAGTACAATCGGTTAAGAAGTGTATGTGCTCCTCATTCAAGACAGTATCCCATTTATGAAAAATTAATAATCTGTCAAAAGCAGAAGCTTACAAAAGAATCTTTGGATGTTACTGAACAGAATGAAAACAAGGAAAAGAAAGAAGATGTTAAGAAGAAAAAACTGGAGAATGAGAGAGATGTAGGTTTCCAGTTGTCAAACACTTATGGTGTCAACTGCTATGCAAATGTTGTTCTCAATATACTCTTTAATTTACCACATCTTATAAATGCAATTGAACATAACTACAGAAGAGATTATGTTCTACACTGTGTGGTTTGCTGCAACATTTACATAGTGATAGGACTGTAATACATAGTGCTTCAGGCATTCGAGATCTAGTAGATATATATAAAGGATCAGTACTCTTTACTTGGAAAACTCAACAAGAAGCAAAGGAGTTTATAATGGTCATCTTTGATTTTTTTTTTAAGAAGAAATAAGTATTGATGACTTGTTTGGACTGGGATACACAAGGAACCATGAGTGTGAATATTTCACTTTTATGTCTACCCCTCAAATCAATTCTGAGTTATTTCTTTATATTAAACACTACCAGATTCCAAAACTGTGTTTTTTGACAGATTGGTCAAAAAGGCTGACCAAAAATATAAACTGTACAAATTGTAGCTCAGATGTTATGTCTACTTTGAATATACAAAGAAAAGAAAAATACCTTATATTAATGCTACAATGATGCAGAGCAGATAGATCTAAATTGGTAACCGAAATTACAAACTTCAAAGCTGGACAAATATCAATTTCCGGAAGAACTTATACTGTTATATTCCGCTTTAGGTGTCCGTATATAGGTTTTCCTGAAACATGTCCTTATATAGGCACAATTCACATTGCCCTTATATAGGCATAAGATCCCAGTCCTTATTTAGGCATTAGCCATGCATTCCAAATACAGGCATGGTCACCGACATCTGTCCACCCTAACGTCACAACGAGTTCTTAGAAACCAAACCCTAAGCCCAGCACAGGATTATTGATTTCTCCAAGAACTCATCTATTATGCATGAACCACTATTCCTTAAGGGTTCATTCCTGACGTCTTCCTCTGTCTGACTTCACGTCAATGCTAACATTCCAAGGCACCTACCAGGTATAAATATACCTTCCCTTGCCCAAGCAAGTTAGAGGAGACCTTGACTTCAGAGGAGCCCGTATCCCGGCCTGACGCACTGAGAAGAGACGCTGTCATCCCTGCTCGCAGAGAATCCAGCTCCCAGTGTTCTGACTCCCTTCGGGGGGTGTTAGAGTTCGAGATCCGGAAGGAGATTCCCACTTCTCTCATTCTCAAGGTATGGAGCTGACTAGAACCTAGAGGGACTCTTGGCATACCAGACTCTTAGTATACCATACTACAGAATACTTCACCTACTTCTTACCTTGCCCTACACCTAGACTAGGTTAGGTGAACTGGGGTAGAACTAGCTTAGAGAAGCATCGTATGAGTACTCGCATTTTTAGCTCATGTTATTTATGTATGTGAATATATGCTAAAAGATAATGCTGGCGCAGTATTATTTCTTTCTACTGCTTACGCTATACATTATATATCTTGCATACTGTCTTGTGATCATAACAGCTCATATCTCTTACACGAGAAACAAGACTGTTCAATAAATCCTTTTATTGAAACGCCTGTCTATTCTTTCTGTGTAACTCTGAAGAAACTAAGCATGCACGATTAGCTGATTGAAACTGTTATCTATTGTTTCCACGATTCTGAGAGTGTTCCGATTCTAAAGGGAAATAAAGTTGTCATGTTTATGCGGTTGCCAGAAACTACTCCCTTCTTGTTTACAAGGAGTTTCTAGTGGCCTCTGACTTAGCTGGCCCAAAGTAATTAGGTTTAATATACTCGATAGGGACATACTGATCTAAGTCCTATGTCGAACCTATAGGGTATATTATTCCAATGCGCAGAGCCTATTAGGGAAATAGGAACTACACTACATGGCGCCCAACGGTTTGGTAAGGCACTAATTTAACGCTAGATACTGAGTAACTCAGTCGTGCTTTTCTCTCAGAGATCCCTACTCACATACTCCATAAGACGTCTGGAGTGCGTAGGGTTAAATATCCGCCAAAGCTAAATAGGACAAAAAACCTATAGATTAGCTGTTTGGTTTGTTCAACGTTGAAGGATACAGTGTTCCAAAATATTGTGCACCTTATCTTTTGTTTCCTTGAAACGTGTACTACATTTTTCAAAAAACAAATGTCCGAACACGGGGACAATGGCACCGAGAATGGTATAAATACGGCTGACCCAGTCGTAACAGCTTTTAACTTTACCGGTTTAAATGAAGCCGATGAGGGTGTTATAAACATCCATCCAAACTTAAGGAGAGCCATCACTCTAAAACTTATAAAACACAGCCTACCACTAGGAGGAGGTAGAGCAGTTTTCATGATAGAGGCACACGAATCGTTTCAGACAGAGGTATTCTATTCATGGATGGTATTCCCAGAATCAAATCCAGTAACAAGAGTGTTTCACTTCTTTAAAGAAGATGAACCACCAGAGGAATATATTCCTTTCGAGGATATTGAAATTCCACTCACATACCAGGAGCATCATCTCTGGTTTAAAGGCGCCCTAAAACATCACAAAAACATTATCAGGCTCGGTCCACTAGGTAGACAGGAGCAACATGGCCGATTCTAGCCGGCTACACACCTCATCCTGACATCGATGCAATGTCAGACGAAGAATTACTTACTCAACTACAAGAGTTAATAAAAATTTACAGACAATTAGTCCAATATGTCATGCAGACTCTCACAGTCCAACCACCAATGACCATTCCAAATCAAACCCCTCAACAGGGGAATACACAAAAAATTACTCCACAGACTTTACACGCAGTCATGGGTAAAATGCCCACATAACGTGAGCAAATTCCATTCTGGATAGCTCAAAAAATTACTCAAATTGAAGCAGTATTTCCAAATACTAGCCCTTATGAGAAACACAGAATACTAACAATCTGTTTACCAATGGGGATCACACCACAACTGGAAGATTGCACCACTTGGGGCGCAGTCTTTGCTGCCATCTATACTAAAACACAGTGTTCCGTCAATTGCAGTAATACCAGATGTCCTGAAACAAATTCAGAATGAATACGGGGCAGAACCTGCTCTGAATTTAGGTATGAAATTACTGAAAAACTTCGACCAGGTCTCAACAATAATATTATCTATTATTAAAGGGGAGGCAGCATCAGTGGTGATCCGCCAACGCTTAAGGGAATTTGATGTAACAGAACATCAACATGAACTACCCAGAATAATAGAACAATCTTATGCAGAATTAGGCAGAGATAGTTTGGGTGGAAAACCATTGAAGCCAAAACTATCTGAAAGTCCTGAGAAGGACTCTATTAAACAAACTCCTTCATCTTCTAAAAAGAAGTGGGAAACTAATAAACAAAATTCAAACGAGAAACGTTCTCAATCCCGAGGTAGGTCTCCTCAAAAGGAGCCCTCTGAAAGGAGGTATAACCTCAGGAATAGGGATAATTTAGGAAAACCTGACAGGTATCAAGATACTGATACACGTTCCTCTCGTACCTTTCAGATATCATCACAGACATCAGATAGAAGAGGACGATCAGAACATAGAGAAGAACGCGTGAAATCCAATGACGACAAACACGTTCAGAAAAATAAATCAAAACCTCAATTCACAAAAAAGAAGGTAGCAGGTCTGAAGATCAGACATGCCGAGAATACTGAGAACACAGCTCAAGAACGGAGAATGGGCTCAGATAATGCTGGACAGTGCAGCAAAAGTCACAATAGCTCGCCAGAACCTGAAGGAACTTCTGGAGACAGTGGACTTGAATGAGTACATCACAGTAGAGACTGTAGACACCAGGGTTAGTACTCCACAAAAGTTATATGAAATAACACTCCGAATGGAGGGAGACATACTCTTTTGGGAGAAACTTTCAAGGGGTTATGATATACTTCTAGCAGAAAAAGACTGACCACCACAATTTGTCAGGGAGTGCCCACATGGTGAGGACATCATTATGCCTGCCTTCTCCAACCATATTCCAATTCACCTAAAATATACTTATGCCAGGAAATGGGCAGTTGCCCAGGCCCCAGCATTATACAAAAATCATGTAGGATGGGATGAGGACTCACCTCATCACAAAATACAGTTAAAAGATGAACCTACTGCACAAAGGCAGTACCCAATAAAGCAAGAAGCTAAAAAACAGGTCAGGGAGATCTTAGATCAACTTGAATACCAAGGGGTGATTGAAACATGCACCTCCTCAATTAACAATCCTTTGTTTCCTGTACCCAAACCAGACAATACAACATATCGTCTAGTTTTGGATTACAGACACTTGAACACTTGTTCAAAAACATTTACAGTGCAAAATGCACATAGTACAGCATTAATTAATAACATTGTGCGTAAAAAATATAAAACCACATTGGACATTTCAAATGGTTTCTTTTGTCAAAACATAGCACCTGACAGCAGGTACTTAACAGCTTTCTCAATAATGGGGACCCAGCGTCAATTTTGTAGACTCCCACAAGGGTTCAAAAACAGCCCGGGGTTATTCTCAGCAAGAGTAACAGAGTTACTACAAATTTATGATAATGAGGCATTGTCATATGTCGATGACATCTATTTGACAGATGATGACTTAGATAGGCACTTGAACAGGGTGAGTACCATTATATTGGGCTTCGCCTCTGAGGGCTATAAATTCAACTTTAAAAATCCAGAATTGCCCATCTCAATGTCCTTTTCCTAGGATATGAGCTTTCAAGTGAAGGCAAGAGCCTGGCAGCCAATTTTTAGAAAATGCACGCTGCTTCAACCTCCAAAAACGTTGAAAAATTTACAATCCATCTTGGGTTTCCTGAATTTTGGAAGAACTTACATTCTAAATTACGCAGAAAGGGTTAAACCTCTCTACGAATTAATCAAACCTGATTTTTCAATCAAACATTGGATACAAGAACACACAGAAATCTTGCGTTCACTCCAACCTAACATGTTAGCAACAAATCACTTACAAACACGCGTAAATACACGCAATTTAGTGATCCGAATAATTTCGGGTCAATGCGGATTCACCTATTTAACATTTAATGAGGGTGAAAAAGTACCAATAGCATACAAATCTCATTTGTATACACAAGCAGAAATGCGCTTCACTTCAATAGAAAAAATACTGACAGCAGTTCAAACTGCTGTAGCAAAAGAAAGAGCTCTAGCCCAAGGGAAACGCATTATTGTCGTAACTCCAGTACCAGCCTTAGAGGCGGTCACAAAAGCGAGCATTCCAAATGCAAAAGCTTTACATCCTAGATGGATACAATGGGTTAATTCTCTTGCTGCAACAGATGTTGAATATGTTTTTGATCCTGATTTCAAAACACAAGCGTTCCTGCAATATGAACATGAATGTCCTCTGCCCACTGAAATTCTGCCTCTAGATCAGTATGAATTTATAATTTACACTGACGGATCCGCACAACTCGCTACAGGGAGTAAGCAAGCTTACAGTGCAGCGTGCGCAATCGTTAAAGGTCGCATGCGAGATGGTAACTTCAGACCAATGGTCACTAAAACTCAATCTCTAGGAGATTGTACAGCTCAGCGAGCAGAACTACAAGCATTCAAACTGGCACTCGAAAGTACAGATCGCGAATTTCCCACACTCATAGTGTGCGATTCTTTTTACTGTGTTCAGTCGTATAATGAATATATACAAAATTGGCTTGAAAACGGGTTCAAAGATGCAAAAGGTGGCACAATAAAGCATAAAATGCTTTGGGAACAAGTAGTTCAGTTGAGAAACGAACTACCAAAGGCTCACGTGATACACACGCTGAGTCATCAACGTGATGGCGTTCACGTTGCAGGGAATTCATTGGCTGACGAAGCCACAAAGGGGGCTGTTCAGACGGCTTCCGTAGCTGCGATCACTCGTTCAAAAACGAGAATAGACAGTGAGATATTGTTGGCTGTCAATGCTTCAAGCAAAGGCAGTGGTGCAGCATTACCAAAGAAATTTCCACTCAAGTACTGTTATGTAACTGATGCGAAGAACGTTCCTTTTGCTCGAATCCCTGGAGTGGGGGATAGGGTAATTCCAAACATGGAACGTAGATTAGGACTAATCCTAGCAGCACATGAGGGGATAGCCTCTACCCATGCAGGTGTTTCTGCAACATTATCTTTACTAAAACAAAGATATTGGTGGCCTGGCATTAGGAAACAGACCAAAAACTATGTTTTGGAATGCAAAATAAGCCAACAGATGAAAGTCTCCACAGTGAAACGTCCTGCGCAGACACCCCTGTTGATTTCAGACAAACCATTAGCTTGTGTTTACCTGGATCACTGCGGTCCCTTGCAAAGGGACGGTAACTATAAATATATAATGGTCGCAGTGGATTTGTGCTCAAGGTTCCTATGGATATGGCCTCAGCGCTCGGCTGACGCTCGAACTGTTATAAAAGATTTGCGAGTCTTTATCGGCACATACGCAATTGGCACACTACATTCTGGCCAGGGCCCTGCGTTTAGCTCTCGGGCTTACAAAGAAGCCACGCCCAGTTTGGGCGTAGCATTCCGGTACTCCTCTCCGTTTCATCCTGAGGGAAATTCTGTTGTGGAAAGGAAAAACCGGGACATAAAGCAGTCTATAACAGCTAGAGTATTAGGTTCGGGTGATGGGTGGGTCAAACATCTTTCTGGGGTCCAACGCTCATTAAATAATTTGCCAAGAAGTTCTCTAGGGGGGGTCACTCCATATGAGGTCCTATTTGGGACAAGAATGTGGGTTCCTGATCTCGAATGTAAAGGCACATTGGTGGAAAATAAACCCTTTGATATCAAAGATCGTTTGGCTGTTTTACAGGATCTAAATGAACTAAGATCCAAACAAAGCAACGTGTTCCTGAAGCCAATCACCACTGGGGAAAATCCGGCAGTCCCAGCAAGGCCTGTCTGGATCCCAAAAGTTAGGGATCTAGTCAGAGAGAAGATTGCGGACAAGAAGGAATTTGGACCTTCTTACAGACAACCAGTACCTGTCCTAGCTGTCCACGGAACAAGAACAGTACTTCTGCTGCCCCTTGCTGGAAAAAAGGATTAAAGATTTGTGTCAATCGACCTCATCAAACCACAGTATGTGGCCAATACTAAATAGTAAGCCTCGTGGACTCCGACCTAGTAGCAGACGCACTCCTCTCGCTACTGTCCAAGAGGTTCAGACTGAAAGACTCATAACCATCGAGAATTAAGCAGTAACAGATGAAGGACTAAGCAACAAGGCTATGGAACTCGTCCCTCTTGAAACTCATGTAACAGTTCGTCCAGATACACCTGTCTACACCAACGTAACAAGTGATCAACTGGTTCCAGCGATTTCAACAAATCCTGATGCAATTCCAACAATTGACAGAACTGCTTCTGGCTATTTCATTAACTGTGATACGTTTTCTGATGATCCGAGTGAACCCAAAACGACGCCAGCATCAAAAACTTTCAAACAGCAAGTACAAGACCTTTTTCATTTCCTGAAAAAGGCTTATCTGGTTTCACCATGGATTGAACTATGGATTATTTCTGGAATATTTTTCTTTCTGCTTTGGCTAGCTTTGGTTATGACTATCAGCGTGCTTATAAATGGCAGATACATCCATATGGACACTGAAAGTAAAAATGTGAACTTACTTTTGAAACCACACAAATCATCCCATCGTGAAGCAAGAGACTTGTCAGCAGTGAACATCACAGCCGTTCCTATACAGGATGGTATAGTGTGGGACAAAACCGATTTCGATATCTTCGGCCCAACGGAACTTTTGAACATTCCACATTTATTTAAAATGTCATTAAGTGACTTTATTACCACCAGTACCTATTCTGATGATTGGGACTTTGAGACTGTAAATGATATGATGTCTGATCTGGAAAGGTCTGCAGTATTCTCTAACAATGAATACTTAGAGGGTTCATTAGACTACGAACAGCTTTATTGTTACAACCACTATGGTCATCATTTCTTGCATAAATCTGCAACACCTAGAAATGTGTTTATGTTTAACCAATGGGAACATTGTCCTACACCACCAAGGGGTAGTTCAAAAACATTTGCTAAAAAGTTTCCATATTTTTTAGGGTACAATATATCTGATCCAGAAACGTTTTACTATAAAAATGTAAACAAAACAGGACAGAAAATTATGTTAACTAATACAAAACAGATTTACTCTGCATCCTTTATTACCCAACTGTCTAGACATGGATTTGACTTTTGGAAAAACACAATAGACACAAAATCTGTCTGGGGTTCTAAAGATTGGCAAGTACAGGGGATAGAAGCTTTGTTTAGAGCATGTATCATCCCTCAGCAAATAATGTTTTTGAATGACACTGTGCAACAAACGTCTTGCCTAGGTTTAGCTAAGATCAAAGACATGAAAACACCTTCTGTACCAACACCTGCAAGTAATAACACTACACAGGGAGCGGTTACAGTTGACACAATACTACAAACCAACAGAACAGATCCTGATAGGAGAAAATGGTTACTCTGGCCCACAGACACAAACATCTGTCAAGAAAGATTCCTGAATAGAATACAGGGCTTTACTATCCATAGGCCAGACCCACGATATGTTCAACGACAACATCCGGGGGTAGTAACAGCATACAGTGTAGGAAAATTGTGCCTCGACTGGCTACAAAAATCTACACTTGAGGATGTGAAACAACACTTATCTTTATTTAAAGAAGACGCAGACCTTAGGGAATTCTTGCTAGGACCAAGAAAACCCGCGTCAAAAACGTTTCATATATGCTGGCATTTATGCTGCTGATAATGAAGTATGGAAGGTTTCACAGGCAGAGGCCGCAGAACGAATACGTGAACTTGATCGTATTAACTTAGAGAAAACTCTCTCTGTGGTCGACAATGGGTTAACAACTTTGTCATCCAGAATGTATTCATTGGACAACATTGTATCCTCTGCTATTGACATACTGGAACAAGATTTAGCCATGTTACAACAAGGCCAATCTCAGTTACGTTCTATTATGTTATTAGGATGGACCCTGCAATCTTTGCGTGCGGGCTATGTGCCTTGGCATTTTACCAACACGTCGTCTCTGTTTGCAGAATACAATCTAACAGATAAACAGATCAAACTGGCACAAAGGGGAGCAAAGTATACAGTGCTGAGCATTGAAAAACTGGAAAAATTACCATTTACAGTAGCAGAAAAACCAGCTGCAGAATGGCTTATCCATGGCAAGATCACTCTGCCTGTCACTACTTTTCTGTTTCAGTATTGCCTCAAACAAATGCAAGCAGGCAAATATGAAAGGTTGGGTAAAGAATACATTAAGACATCCTGGGATTTACCTTGCGAATACAGATGTTGGAGTGGGGATCGTGAAGTGTTTCTAAGCGGTACACACTGTAAAAATGCACTAAGCGGTTCACTCATATGTCAGGAATTTCTTTACACGGGGCTTGTAATGGTTCTGTGGCAAATTTGTACTGCCACCAGCAGGGTACACCGGCTACTGTGATTAATCCAACGTTTGGCCAACTTTCTAACGGGAGTTACCTCATGTTGAATGATCAGAGTTGCTGTGGCATGTTGAACACGTAATGAGCAGTGGTATCTGATTGGGTGAATGGAGGCGCCACTCGGGAGAAATAACACAGGTTATTCAATATTAGCTTATTGTATTAATTACGGTGCTGCAAGGTGAGGAGAACCACTGACCTCCCCAAAAACTAATGGCCTGAGCCAATTAACAAATATACAAAGAATTCCTCAGCACACGTCTGTTATGTCACAATATACATAGACATGCTTGATGTGAGCATAAATTAAATACAAGTGGGTGAGTTCTTATTCCGTTTTCTTTTTATTTCTGGATGTTCAGACAGCCGACACGTGTTTCAGTCGCATACATGGGAATTTGTCCCGCGACTTTATCAAGGCTATTGTCTTCTTGTATGTAATCCTTTATTAGTGGTGTTAATTCCAACCCACAGTGGGATTCAGTTTCTCGCGACGTCTCAAATATCCAATCTTATATCCAAGGTATCCCTGTATGTCCCAGAAGCTCAGAATCTTTTTTTTCATTATAGTAGGGTCCCACATACGGACGTCGCTCCTCGTGTTGCCGAGTACGGTGCAATAGCCTTGATAAAGTCGCGGGACAAATTCCCATGTATGCGACGAAACACGTGTCGGCTGTCTGAACATCCAGAAATAAAAAGAAAACGGAATAAGAACTCACCCACTTGTATTTAATTTATGCTTACATCAAGCTTGTCTATGTATATTGTGACATAACAGACGTGTGCTGAGGAATTCTTTTGTATATTTGCTGTGGCATGTTGCCAGGCATCCCATATCTGGTAACGGTCGACTCCAGGGTTATTTGTTGTATACAAGTATTGTTCCCCCCAATAGACACAGTCAGGGAGTCGCCTCTATGGCCTTCATTGAATGTTTCTTTTAAACATGTTGATACTTTAAGCAGAATAAAAGCCATGCTTTTGCAACAGACCGTGCCTTTGACCTCGGCCAAAGAAATCTATGATTTACAAATTGCAAGGACTTTGGCTGAGATACAGGCTTTAATTCGTACAAACTGCCCTATACATTTCGTAGAAATGATGGGACGTATCTTAAACATGTCTGATACGAGCGGGATTGTACATGTATTTAAGACCATCTGTTCAGGATTGTTAGCACCCTTCCAGGCAGTCCTCGGAATCATCCCAAACTTCGCACATTCGGTGTTTGGTGGTGTGCCATTAATTCTAGCACTTGTTGCAGGAATCCTGTTCCTATTCCTACTATTCCGCTATGGCAAGCCTATCCACCGACGTCACTCCGAGTGATGTGGAGAAAGCTCTCCTAGAATGGAAGTGCCGTGAGCGCATAGTGCAGCTTTTGGGCATGCCTCATCTACGGGAACTTAATACAACTTAATACAACATGGTTCCTGTCACCTAGACCAATCTGGCAAGCTTGCATCTTACCTGTTCTACGCTGCCTGCTTTGCGGTGAAGAATGCGTGCTAGACACCTGTCTAACACTCCCATCAGACATGCCAACGGATATCGATACTCTGCTGGACCCGGTAACGGCCCATGCTCTGTGTTGTCCCCAGAGGCTACCAATACTGATGACGGCATTCATTGAGATCTCACAGACGCTTCCTGCTGCTGCTGAGGTACGAGATGGATCAACAGGCACACAGGTAACAACGGACGCGAACATTGCTGTGGCATCTTATGCTGAAGGCGATGCCTCTCATCTCTGTGCAGTCAAACTTCTAAATGAGGTATTCCAACTGTCACCGACATCGGTAGACAATCTTTTGACTACAGAAAGAGATGATTTCATGTTCACACCAGACTCATACACTGACTTTGATTCGGCTCACAGTGTACCAGGGACGCAATGAATTTGGCCTTCATATTTTCAAAACTTGGAACTCTTCCTAAAATTTAACTTTTTTCTTTCTCTTTATTTTTTGAAAATACATGGAAACTCAATCTGCTTACAGTAGAACTATTCATATAAAACGGACTTCTTTGAATACTTCCAGGGACACAATGTCACCTTATTTGACTAAAATTTCATTTAGTACCATGATATGCAATGGCTTTGATTTTTTAAAAACTTGTCAACCATTTCATCATATGTATATATTTCTGTTTATTCATTCATGTTGCATTTATTTCCAATATATGCTTAGAATGAAAAAATGCTTTAAAATGTACAGTACCTATTGCATTACATGTTTTAGCAACAGTTCTTTTAAAAAAAAACTTCTTTTAATATGCTTTTAGAAATGTTTTTAGCAATATGTGGTACTCAAGTTTAATGTTTAGCATTTAGTATTATCGTTCATTCGAAAGTGGAGTGGGAGTTGTATTCCGCTTTAGGTGTCCGTATATAGGTTTTCCTGAAACATGTCCTTATATAGGCACAATTCGCATTGCACTTATATAGGCATAAGATCCCAGTCCTTTTTTAGGCATTAGCCATGCACTCCAAATACAGGCATGGTCACCGACATCCGTCCACCCTAACGTCACAACGAGTTCTTAGAAACCAAACCCTAAGCCCAGCACAGGATTATTGATTTCTCCAAGAGCTCATCTATTATGCATGAACCACTATTCCTTAAGGGTTCATTCCTGACGTCTTCCTCTGTCCGACTTCACATCAATGCTAACATTCCAAGGCACCTACCAGGTATAAATATACCTTCCCTTGCCCAAGCAAGTTAGAGGAGACCTCGACTTCAGAGGAGCCCGTATCCCGGCCTGACGCACTGAGAAGAGACGCTGTCATCCCTGCTCGCAGAGAATCCAGCTCCCAGTGTTCTGACTCCCTTCGCGGGGTGTTAGAGTTCGAGATCCGGAAGGAGATTCCCACTTCTCTCATTCTCAAGGTATGGAGCTGACTAGATCCTAGAGGGACTCTTGGCATACCAGACTCTTAGTATACCATACTACAGAATACTTCACCTACTTCTTACCTTGCCCTACACCTAGACTAGGTTAGGTACACTGGGGTAGAATTAGCTTAGAGAAGCATCGTATGAGTACTCTCATTTTTAGCTCATGTTATTTATGTATGTGAATATATGCTAAAAGATAATGCTAGCGCAGTATTATTTCTTTCTACTGCTTACGCTGTACATTATATATCTTGCATCCTGTCTTGTGATCATAACAGCTCATATCTCTTACACGAGAAACACGACTGTTCAATAAATCCTTTTTATTGAAACGCCCGTCTATTCTTTCTGTGTAACTCTGAAGAAACTAAGCATGCACGATTAGCTGAGTGAAACTGTTATCTATTGTTTCCACGATTCTGAGAGTATTCTGATTCTAAAGGGAAACAAAGTTGTCATGTTTATGCGGTTGCCAGAAACTACTCCCTTCTTGTTTCACAAGGAGTTTCTAGTGGCCTCTGAGTTAGCTGGCACAAAGTAATTAAGTTTAATATACTCGATAGGGACATACTGACCTCAGTCCTATGTCGAACCTATAGGGTATATTATTCCAATGCGCAGAGCCTATTAGGGAAATAGGAACTACACTACAATACTACTATGGCTATCATCTTTCACAAAGGATTTAATATAACATCTGGACCCTAGACTGTCTATTTAAAGAGTGAAACTGAATGGACTGAATGCAATGATAGTAACCGTAATTCTAAACAAAAACTGCCTTTCAAACTACAAAATTCTTACCTTTTGTTTCTTCAACCAAAGTTTTAAGGAGGATTACTGATAAAACAGTGGTGTACGGTATTTCTTCTATATGGATTGTCAGTGTTTACGACATCATACGGCCTACCATGGGTGATGTTTTCAAAAGGGTCTCCATAAATTCAAGTGTGCTTTATATCTATTAGTAATAGTAGTAGACCACTTCTAATAATAAAAGATTGATTTTTAAGATATATTTGTTTAGATTAGTTCTGTAACTATAGGTAAAACAACTGATTACATAATTATAGTGAGTGCAATGCATACTGTCACTTATTTGTAGTGATATACTGTGCAGTTTTTTTGTACAATCTATGTAATTGATCTTCTCCACTGTTCAAGGATGAGTCTTGATACAGTACAGCTTTTAAGGTGTAGAAGTATAAAAGCTGAGAACAGAAAAAAGGAAAATTAAATGCTTTACTATAATGTGATATACTATTACAGCATAAGCACAATGTACGGTTTTGTTTCTGAAGATTTGTAAATGTGATACTAACTCATATTTATGTTGTTTTTCTTTATCAACAGTGCTTGCAGTGGTATGTCTTCAGATGTTTTAGCATACTCATTGTGCCACACACATACTTCTTCAACATACTTATGGAGAGGGACTTCTCGCATAAAGAGCAATCAATGGACTTTGCCACCCCTTTCCTTTCCAGAGAGGGGATGGTGTAAAACTCCCATGCAAATGGTTGCCACTTTGCCTGGGGTTCCTCCTGTGAAGAACTGAGTTCAACAGGATGTGGCTGCTGATCCTCACTGCCACCAGATGCCATTTTATTTTTAAATAATTTCCAAAAAATCATCAAAATGAATGTCCAAAAAGAAAAGCACAGGTGCTAAATGAGAACAATTTTTTTTTCTACAATCTTTGTCATTGTTTTTTCCTCACTGTTCAAAGATTAATCTTTAGACAGTACATTATTTATGGTGTACTAGTGCAAAAGCAGAAGAACAGTAAAAAAGGAGAAAGGAAATAATTTAGTATAATGTGAAATACTATTACAACATAAGAAATGTTTCCTGTTCATATGCAATGCTTATGAATTTATGCATTGCAGAAACTAAATGTTTATTCTGGAGTTTTGTAAAAGTAAAACTAACTAATATTTACATTCTTCTTATTATTAAAGGGATGACACTGTCTATTGGAGTAAAGTAATTTCCTAATTACTTCTTTCTTTGTAGTTTAACAAACTTACTTTGTCACGGTACACTCCAAGGGAGAGCCTGATATGGCCACTGGGACATCTAGACACTCACTGATATAGCCAGCCATACACCCAGTCACTCACCCATAGAGCCACTCACATACCCACTCACTCACCCATACAGTCAGTACACACAGGCTCACTTACCAATACAGCCTGCTAAAACATGGACTCACTTACCCATACAGATACTCTCACACCCACTCAATCATACAGCTACTAACACATGCACTCATTCACCCATACAGTCACTCATAAACCAACTAACTCACCCATACAATCAGTAACATACCCAGTCACTCTCCCATATAACTCCTGATACACCCAATCACTCACCCATACAGCTAACATACTCACTCACCCATAGAGTTACTGACACAGTCAGTCACTCAACTATATAGCTACTAACACAGCCAGTCAGTCACCCAAACAGCTACATACACACATACTCAGTCTCTCATACAGTCACTTATACACTCACTCACTAACCCATACAGCCACTCACACACCTACTCAATCGCCCATATAGACACTTATGTACCCACTCATTCACCATTTACAGCCACTCAAACACCAACTTACTCACCCATAAAGCCACTCATACACCCATTCATGCATACATATACCCAAACACACACTCACTCACTCACTCACCCATACAGCCACTCATACACCAAGTCACTTACCCATACAGCCATTTCAGACACCCATTCATGAACTCATGCAGCCAGTCACATACCCAGTCACTCTCCCATAGAGCCACTTATGCGCAAATTCACTCACCCATGCAGCCACTTACACACACATGCATGTACCAATACTGCCACTTACACACCCACTCACTGACCCATACAGACACTCAAGCACCTACTCACTCACCCTTACAGCCATTCTTGCTGCCTCTCATTCACCATTTAGACACTTACACAATCACTCACTCACTTATGTACCTACTCACATATCAACTCACTCACCCATACAGCAACTCACACAAACACTCACTCATACAGCTAGTAACATATACAGTTACTCACCCACACATCCTCCATCACACCCACTTGCTCACAGCGACAGCCACTCACACTCCCTTTCACTCACCCATACAACTACTCACACATCTACTCATATAGCTACTAAGACATGCATTTACTCACTCATACACACCCACTGATGCACCATAGAGCCACTGACACATCCACTCACAAATCCATAAAACCACTAACTCAACCAATTACATACCCACTTACTCCCTCATGCACCCACTCACCCACTAACACAGGAATTCACTCACTCATACTGTTTCTTATACATACAGACACATACAGTTTATTTTTGTTTAATCAAGAAAGGTGGTTCTAACGAGAACCTTTGGTTTTTTTGTGATTTAACAGAACTATTTTCTTTTTACTTTTTTGACATTTTTTGTTTTTTTTACAAAGAAAATGGCAATTGGAAAAGGTTTTAACTCAAAACTGGGGATCCAAATGTCATTCAACAAAAAAACAAAAAAAAACAATGAAGACTTGTAGACTTTTGGTGCCTCTAGTTCATGGTTCTCCCTTTAAATGACTATGAGTATGCAAAAGTGCGTGATCACCTGGAGGCATTGCCTGTTTGGCCCTGCCCTGTCCAACTTAATAGTTTACAACTCACACACCCATATGACCACTCACACACCCACAAAACCACTCACACACCTGCTCACACATCCATACGGCACATACATACCCAGTCACCAACCCATACAGCTACTCACACACCCACTCAGAGACCCATACAGTCACTCACACACCCACTTGCAGACCCATAGCCCCTCACACACCCACTCACAGACCCATACAGTTCGGAAATATAATTTAAAAAATCTTTGAAATTTACTAAAAATACCAAAGGTTACAGGGACGTTATAGCTAGAAAATAACATTAATAAACCTTAGAAATTCACTTAAAAAAACAAAGGTTATAGTTAGGCTCGGATTTCACTTGTACAAAACCATTGAAATTCAGCTGTTATAGGTACGTTTGCTAACTATAACTTACGTCCCCGCAATGAACTACTTATGACCCCGCATATTACATCATCCATGGCATGGTTTGGCTTTTTCATTTTCTATTCTATTTCCTAACTATAACATTCCTGTAACCTTTGGTTTTTTCAGTGAATTTCTACATTTTTTAAGATTCTATTTCCTAACTATAGCAGAGTGTGGGGTAAGGCCTTAGTGTTAAAACAAGACCCAGTTGTTTATTTTGGTACATATGTAGAGTATAGGTGTGGCAGTGCCTCTGTGAACTTCCAAGAAAGCCTATGATTAAGAAGCTGCAGCTCCGAAACATGTCAGGCATCAAAATGAATTGGAATGCAAGTGCTGGTTTCTTTGGAAAATAAAATTTGGTTGAATTATCTCATGTCAAGTGCGTCTTCGCTTCAGGGCAACAAAGAAAACATTAATACCAGCAGTCTGGCTGTGAAGGACTGCACCACCATCACAAAAAGGAATATAGGGCCACAGGGGCTCAGAATTATGCTTAGTCTGTAAGCAGCACAGGAGATTTACAATTATTAAAGCCGGATTTGCTTTCTGAGGCCCACTGGAAGGCTATGAACTGTTATGTTTCATATAGGTACCCTAATATAGGCCCGGGGAACATCATACCCCTTCACCTACATTACCTCCCTTACACTACACTATAACAAGCCTTTTAGGATTGAACCTTTATCTAGTTCTAGTCCTGGGTGCAGAAGGAGGGTGTCTCCTGAACAATAGAGTCCGATAACTCCATCAATAGACTCACACAGTATGAATGGATATTCATAAGGGTTTTTAGAAACCAGGCTGGGGCTACACCACCTTCCTCCCCACATCTACGTACACGGTTCATCCCATACGTCATCCTCAAATCCAACAATGGCTAATACAAGCAACAAGGGACAAAGGAGCCCTATACACTCTCTGTATAATTATAGCTCCTCTTGCTAGTGTTAGACAGAGGGAACCGAGACTTCCAGGCCGACACACTGACCAGAGACGCTGAGGCTCCTGCATGCAGACGCTCCAGCTGACAGTGGTCTGAACATCCCTCGCGGGGTGTCCAGCTCGAGACCAAGAGGGGCTCCTACATTCTCACTTCAGGTAATGGAGTTCAACTAAATCCTAGAGGGATTCTTGGCTTCACACCTACTCACATGCTAGGTACACTTAGGTACATCTAGATAGGCATCGTAGGAGTACGCGCTTTCTTTTTATCACTGCATTTTATATTCATGTGTTTATTCATGCGTAGTGCAAGATGGTAGAACTGTACTATCCATTTATATTCATAGTACTGCTAATCATATATCTCTGCTACTGTCTAATGGTTGTTGCAGCTCATATATTCTACACGAGAATAACAACTGTTCAATAAACCTTTTATTGAAACGCCCAGGCTGTTTATTCTGTGTATCTCTGAGATAAGTGAGCACGAGTGACTGAGCGAAAAGTAGTACATTGTTTCCACGATCCTGGGGGATCAGGGTTGTCATGTTCTGAGGTTGCCAGAAACTATTCTCTCCCCGATAAGAGGAGATTCTAGTGGCACTGTAAGCTAGCTAAAACAGAAAGGCTAACATTCTCAGTGGGGGTGCTCAGAGCCAGCCTGCCACCAATCCTACAGTTTATGTCATCCGAACGCGCAGATCCTGTATGGGTGATATAGGAACTACACGACATGGCGCCACCAACGATGGTTGGGCTCTTATTTAACAGTAGAATCTGAGTAGTTCAGTCGTGCTATTTCTCAGAGACCCCTACTCACAAAACACCAGAGACGTCTGGAGTGGGTGGGTACAAACTCCGCGTCAGCTGAGTAGGCGAGAAATCCTATTTATTGTCTGTTAGTTAATTAAGCTTGAAGAATATTTAGTTTCTAAAATTGTGTATAACACCGTATCTTAGTTCCTTTGAACAAAACTTCTCCTTTTACAAAATGACTGAGGAAGATAACCCAGTGGTGGCTAGACTCCTCTCAGTAGAGGATGAAGAGGTGGATGGAGTACTCATTGCACCTCAATTCAGACGTAATATCACCCTGAAACTATTAGAATATGGCTTAGCACCTAGGGGGGGCTTAGTAGCTTTCGTGATTGAGGCACACGAATCAAACAAAACAGAGATATTTTATTCGTGGGTTACATTCCCAGCAGCAGATGCAAGAACACAGACATTTCACTACTATACAGAAGGAGATGCACCACGGGAATTTGGTCCTTGCGAGGACATAGAAATTCCACTAACTTACCAGGAACACCTATACTGTTTTAAAGGCGCCCTACCCCATATAAGAAACAGAGTAAGATTAGGTCCGCTTGGAGGAGACGGTGCAACATGGCCAATATTAGCGGCCTACACACCACATCCTGACATTGAAACAATGCCACAGCCAGACTTACTCTTACAACACAAGGATTTAATTAAAATCTACAGAAACCTGACACAATATGTCATGAGGACTTTCACAGTCCAACCAACATCAGTTGCAACAAATGGAACTCAAATTCAGGGTACAGCAACTAAAATTACACCACAAACATTACACGCGGTAATGGGCAAAATGTCCACAAAACGTGAACAAATGCCATTCTGGGTAGCTCAGAAAATAACTAGCTAGAGGCAGTATTTCTGAATACTACCCCATTTGAAAAACACAGAATGCTAACAATCTGCATTCCCATGGGGATAACACCACAAGTAGAGGACTGCACCTCTTGGGGTACAGTCTTTGCTGCCATATATACCAGAACACATGGTATTCCTTCATTAGCAGTAGTACCTGATGTATTAAGACAAATACAAAACGAGTATGGAGCAGAACCTGCCCTGAACTTAGGGATGCAGTTATTAAATAACTATGACCAGGTATCAGCCATAATACTAGCTAATATTAGAGGGGAAGCAGCTGCAGTGGCAATCCACCAACGCCTAAGGGAGTTCAGTCCATTGGATCAACAACACGAACTGCCCAAAATAATTGAAACTGCGTATGCAGAATTAAGCAGAGACAGTTTGGGTGGGAAAGCATTAAAACCACAACTGATGGGCAGTCCTGAAAAGGACACTATCAAGCAGACACCTGCTTCTTCTAAAAAGAAGTGGGATAATAAAAAACAACAACATTTTTAAAAACAGATCTCAATCCAGAGGCAGATCTCCTACACAGGAGCCCTCTGAAAAGAGGTATAACCTCAGGAATAGGGATAATATTAGGAAACCTGACAGGTATCAGGATTCTGATACACATTCCTCTCATTCCTTTCAGGGCTCGATGAAAAACGCCGAGAGAGAAGGACGGTCAGAACACAAAGAAGAGCGTACGAAGTCCAGAGACAAGCAACACGCTCAAGACTATACTTCCAAAAAAGAAAAAAAAACAAAGTCAAAACCGCAGTTTAAGAAGAAGAAAGTTGCAGGCATAAAGATCAGACATGCCCAGAATTCTGAGGATGCAGTTTTTGAATGGGGAATGGGCTCTGACGATGCTAGACAGTGCGGCAGAAATAACAATAGCTCGCCAAAACCTGAAGGAGTTTCTGGTGACAGCGGACTTGAATGATTACATCACGGTGGAAACACCAGACACCAGGGTGAGCGTACCACATAAGTTACACGAAATAACACTCCAAATGGAGGGGGACAAGCCCAGGAAAGTTAAAGGTCTCTTTTGGGAAAATCTGTCATCTGGTTATGACATCCTATTAGCAGAACAAGATTGGCCGCCAACATTCGGAATGGAGTGCCCCAGGGGAGAAACTGTAATTTTTCCATCATTCTCCAACCACGTTCCCATACATCTTAAACATGCATATGCACAGTGAAAACTAACAAGAGTGTTATTTCCTGCATGATCACCACATATACCAGCAGATCACACCAGATCAGACAAATCATGAAGCGACACTGGAGGCTTTTGGAAACAGATCCCATCATAGGCAAAAAGATTGGTAAAACTCCCCAGATTACCTATAGGAAAAGTCAATCTCTGAGGGACAGGCTTGTCCACAGTTATCAAACAGATCCTGCCAACAAAAACTGGCGTACTTCAGCCAAAGGATTTGTAAAGTGCCGCTCATGTAAAGCCTGCAGATACAGCGAGAGTAAATCCCATTTTAAGATCAGAGATCACAATGTCAAACGCATTAACAAGCTGATCATCTGCACCAGCGACTATGTCGTATATGTACTTGAGTGCCCGTGTGGCCTCAGGTACATTGGAAGTACTAAATTGCAGTTGAAAACTCGTATCTTACAACACATGAGAGCAGTAACTAACAGGGATTTTAGTTACCCCGTGTCCAGACACTATAATGAAGTGCATCATAACAACAGCTCCCTGATCAAATTCTATGGAATTGACTGTGTTTTACCACATTTGAGGGGTGGTGACAGGGAGAAACAACTGAGAGTAATGGAATCAAGATATATAATTGAGCTCAATACCAAAACTCCGGGTGGGCTCAATAGTGGGGAGGAACTTGTCACCCATATTGGCTAATATGTGTCCTGTATCAGATATCTTTTTTTGTCAGTCACTGTAAGAGTTCTCACACAGTGCTTTCTTTCCCTCCTTCACTTTCCTTCTTTTCCTTTTTTCCCCCTTTCCCCCTCTATTATCTGTATTTCTCCCTTTTCATGGTTGTTCCTCTGTTTGAAGTATGATTCACATTGTAGTCTATTTTGACCCCTCTTTTTAATTCCTTTTCACTTTTAATTTGGGTACCTTTAGTGGTTTCTGGCACGGTTAGTTTGCGATGGGTGGTCCTATTTAGAGACTCCCAGGGAATGATGGCTGGTTTATTACCAGCATTATATTTTGGCTTTCATACCGTGAACCATATGGCAGGGTGATGATTTTCAGCTCTGCTATGTTTGCCCAGGAAGTGGGTCCTATTCCCATTACCTTTATGGTACCCTTCTCAATTTTCGTCACTTCAGCACTTATA
Organism: Calotriton arnoldi; assembly: GCA_963921515.1. Lineage (NCBI taxonomy): Eukaryota > Metazoa > Chordata > Amphibia > Caudata > Salamandridae > Calotriton > Calotriton arnoldi. The sequence goes on along the minus strand of CAWUFW010004187.1, from coordinate 1,326,942 downwards.
TATAATATGCACCAGGTATAGTTATAGCACACTTACACATTAGAAAATTAGGGATCCTTCCTTCAGGTTCTCATATTAACATGAACTGTTATTTTTTGTATTGGGACTTTGTGTATGTATTGTTAGCATTGATGTATATTATTTAGAGACATATGACTCACATTGTTTGTCCTTTTCATTTTCATGACATCTTTCAAAATAGTCCCAACCTTGTTATTCTGTTATTCTATTTTCTAAAATCGCTTCCTGTAGAGGTACATTACCTTATGAATTTATGTGATCCTTGCCACATTATTGCCGTATTATATCCCAGCACGATTGACCATGGTTAACAGGTACATTACCTTTTATCATTTCGATGCCTACATGCGATGCTTGTTTTTCATGTTTTAATCATTGCCGGAATATTGTGTGCATAACTGATTGGTGGGCACCTTATTTACGTCTCCGGAATCATGAAATATGTGTAGTAATTCTTTTATGTCGATGATTTACGAGGCAGCATTTCGCTATGCATTAATCATTATACTATTGTTTACCTGGTCTAATACTGCATTTGGTTAATTTATTTATGGCAATAACATTTTTTCCATGCATTTGCTACATACTTGGAAGCACTATATGATTCGTGTTTTTAACAATTGATAGTATGTTTTCTCTGTCTATCAACCCGTGATTGTATTTCTATGGTTGAAGGAGCACTTTCTCTAACTTGACAAAGGCATCGCCGAAACGCGTTGTTCTGTGTGCACAATAAACTTGTGTACAGTCCTCTGGTGTGCCGCTAGGTCCTTGCGTGGATTTCCTGCATTGCCCTTTGGTTGAAAATAATTTGACGGTTGCTGCCACCGTCGCGTGCACCGGCATCGCTGGCAGGGATTGGCTCAGTGCAGTGCTTTGCTACGAACATAGTTATAGTTAGGACCTATTATCCATAGGAAATTCGTAACATTCTTTTCCCAATAACTTTGGCGCCGGTTGAAGAATCTTCGCAAAAATTTCAAAACTAATGGGGCGCTCCAGTCAGCTCCTATCTTGAAAGTTTCGGGTGATTCGGCAAGCGGGGGCCGAGAAAAAAAAGGGGTCCCAAAACGCGTTTTCCACATGTTAATTTACATAGGAAACTTTAGACAAGGCTACAGCCCGAACTGCTGAACGAAATTACACCAAATTTGGCAAAAAGGTAGCTCTTGGTTCAGAAAGCGCCCTTTTTTTTAAATGATGTAAATCCGTTCAGTAGTTTTTTAAATATTAAAGGAAAAAGAAATTTATATATCTGGGCGGAGCCTAACCACACATCTCATCGTGAGATCTGATTGGCTGTCAGCTCTTCATCCAAGCAGTGTTGGCAGCCATCTTGGGACCAATATAGATGATAGCACCCCATTAAAATGCATTGTAGTGAATGGAAGGATTTGATGGTCACCAAAATGAGAACGTATAAAGGGTGATAACAGACTTTAGTTACATTATAAATCATTTGTTGATGGTACAATACTAATTTTAGGAATTGTGGTGTGTTATAAGGTGATTTTACCCTGTGAAAAAGCCTTCTGCTGGGATATCATGAATTATGTTTGAGAGAAAACTATTTTCTCATACTTTTCCCATAAAGGTTTGAAAGGTGATCTAGAAGCTAAAATGAGAGCATATTTTCTGTAAATTCACATTATCTTTCTCAGTCATGTGAGAATGAAGTCTGACATTCTCAGTAAAACATGTACATCCAACAAGGGCAGAGACTGTCAGTTGATTCCTTTGTGTTCTACTGCAGCTTCCCAGAGTGTTCTAAAGAACAACTAGAGCGCTAACAGTCTTACTTATGACAAAAGTATGGCACACCTGAAGCCATCTTGACTGGAAATACGTGGTAACACAAAATATTTAATTTAAAAAGGAACAAAATGAGGGGGTTAATTTTGCCATAGAAATTATGATTAGTGCTGCAGAAAGAACAATTAGGGCACATTTTGAGTGACTTCTCAAATCCTCTTCTATTTCATTAAAAATTCTGACATGCAGACTGAAACATGCCCTTTCAATACCAGCAGCAGACTTCCCTGGTGAGCAGTAGCTTTACTACAGTGATCTAATGAGCAACTAGAGTGCTAACATTCTGAATTTATGGCAAATGTGTGACACAACTGAATGCCTTCTTGATGGAATCAAAGTAAAAAACTGAAAGTATTTCCTACTGAGGAGACTGTAGTAAATGAGGAAATTAGGAAACTTCATAACAAATAAGTCTCCCAAGATGGCCACCAGAGACAAAAGAGCCCAAATGTAGCACAAATATCACCCAGATGTAGCCCACGTATAGCCCAATGACAGAATGTCCCAGAGTGTTCTAAAGAACAACTAGAGCGCTAACAGTCTTACTTATGACAAAAGTATGGCACACCTGAAGCCATCTTGAAATGGAATAAAGAAGTAACACTTAATACATTTAATTTTTAAAAAGGAACAAAATGAGGGGGTTCATTTTGCTATAGAAATTATGATTAGTGCTGCGGTAAGAAAAATTAGGGCACATTTTGAGTGACTTCTCAAATCCTCTTCTATTCCATTAAAACATTCTGACATGCAGACTGAAACATGCACTTTCAATACCAGCAGCAGACTTCCCTGGTGAGCAGTAGCTTTACTACAGTGATCTAATGAGCAACTAGAGTGCTAACATTCTGAATTGATGGCAAATGTGTGACACATCTGAATGCCTTCTTGATGGAATCAAAGTAAAAAACTGAAAGTATTTACTACTGAGAAGACTGCAGTAAATGAGGAAATTAGGAAACTTCATAACAAATAAGTCTCCCAAGATGGCCACCAGAGACAAAAGAGCCCAAATGTAGCACAAATATCACCCGGATGTAGCCCACGTATAGCCCAATGACAGACGTGTGCAAAACACTTTTTATTTTTTGGTTTTTTGCAGTTCTATATAGTGCAGACTGGTCAGGTATTGGAGTGCTTTACATGAGCATTGGTTACATCAAACAAGGACAAATTCATGTTGGTCGTAGACATGGGGAGATTAAGTGATTTGACCAGAATCACAGAATGTCGAGCTGAAGCAGAAACTCCAACCTGGTTCCCCAGTTGCAAAGTCTGTAGCTCTGAAAGTAATACCACATCCTCTCCCCTAAGTGCAACATTTAATCAAGTGGTCAACTGGATAAAAAAACATAAAGATAACAAATAATTTAAAAGTGCTTTGTCGCTATTTGAAAACTCAGAAAATATGTCCTCATTTTATTTTTTTAGAGCACTAACTATAATTTCGATGCAAATAAGACCCTCTCATTTCTGTAATTTCTAAAGGAAATGCTCTAGGTATTACACTTTTGATTACATCAAGATGACGTCAGGTGTGCCACACTTTTGTAATAAATATAGAATGTTAGCAATCTAGTTGTTCATTAGGATACTGTTGAGAGGCAGAGGCCAGTGGCACAGACTCAGAAAATTGAAGGCAGGTAGGAGGGTGCAGAGGCAACAATTTGACCACACTGGGCAGGCAGGAAAGGCAGTGGCAGCACAACAGACTATGGAGGGCAGTGGAAAGGGGAGCTGGGGCAACAAACCAACATTGCAGGACAGGCAAGGGAGGCTGTGGCAATATAATAGACCATTGTGGGCAGAAGGAAGAGGCAGTGGTAGTACAACCATACATGCCAACAGACCCGATTCAGCCAGGAAACGCCCAATGTTTTTAAGCCCAAATGGGCTTTATTTGGTCTGTCTCCTGTCTACAAGCTCTTACCAAGTTCAAAATGTTAGCAAGTATGGTACACTGGATCATGGAAGGCAGGAGGAATTGGGGTAGGGACATGGACTCGGATAACAGAGGACAGGAGGGACATGGACAGGTGCACCAAACTGACCTAACAGGGCAGGCATCAGGGTTTGCAGCAGCACAATACACCACACAGGGCATGCAGGGCGGGAGTGCAGCACAACAATCCATGGAAAGCAATAGGGAGGGGACAGGACCATGCACATGGACAACAGAGAACAGAGGGGAAAGAGGCTATGGCAGCTAGCTGACCATAATGGACAGACAGGAGAGAAAGCTGCAGCATAACGGACCATAAAGGGCAGGAGGTATGGATCAGGGGCATTACAATGGAACAGACAAGCCAGGAGGGAGGGAATAGGGATCTGCACATGGAAAACAGAGGGCAGGGGGCAAGGGGGCAGGGCAGGAGCAGCAAGCTGACAATGGAGGTCAGGCAGGATGGGCACTAGAAGCAAGACATACCATGGAGAGCAACAGTGAGACTATAATGGCATACACACAGACCATGGAGGGAAGGTGAGAGGGGGTCAGGGGCAGCTAGCTGACCACACAGGGAAGGTGGGAGGGGCCGTGGCAGCACAGAAGACCATGCATGGCAAGCGGGAGGGTTAGTGGCAGCACAATGGCCATGATGGGTGAGAAGGAGGGGGCAGGTGGATGCAGAAAGGACCATGGAGGATAGGAGGGAGAGGTAGGAGCTGGGCACAGACAAGAGAGTTCAGGGGAAGGGGCCTCACAACAGACCAAACGGGGCAGGCAGGAGGAGCAGTTGCAGCACAACAGACCAGGGAGGGCAGAAGGGTATGGCAGTAAAATGGACCATGGAGGACAGGAGGAAGGGGATAGGGGCATGGAACGTGGACAGGCAGGGTGGAGGTGGCAGGGACAGGTTACAGTCATCTGACAATGCTAGGCAGGTGGGAGGGGAGTGGCAGCTCAACAGAACACATTGGGGCATATTCCCAAGAACGTGTGATAACTACTGCAAGTGTAGCGTAACGCAACCCCTCACATCGCAGTCCATCGTGGGAAAACAACTCCATGTTAACGTGGTATTCACAACTCGGCGGTACCATGCGATAGTCACAAGATAACACGTCAAATGACAGCGTTCAAATCAACACTACGCCGCAAAAACGCGAAACACGAACAAAGTTGCGATGAGGCCAACCGCGATACAAAAATCAGCGAAAACCAGCGACAGGCCTGCAATCACCACGCGTCATGCGGGAAAATGTACTATAAAAGTAGAAAAAAAACATACAAACAAAAGCCAAACAACAGCGAAGCACAATGGAGGCAGCCGGAGCAAGCACAGAGGACAACCAGAACCCCTCAAGCCCCACGGAGGACCAGCCTGGGAACTCGGGGTCAGGGAAGGGCAAGGACAAGAAGAAGAGAAAGACGAAGTTCAGTCCGCAGGAAAACAGGATCATCATCACGGAGGTGATAGAACACCATCAACCACTGTTCGTCACCTCCACTGTGTCACTGGCAGCTAAAAATGGAATATGGCAGACCATCGTGGACAAGGTGAATGCAGTGGGAGTGCTGAAGAGGACAATGGACGAGGTCAAGAGGCGCTGGAATGATGTGAAGCGCAAAACCAAGCTGAAACTCGCAAACAACCGGAAGGCAGCAATGCAGACTGGAGGTGGGAGTCCAGCGCCAAAGGAGGAGCTGGACGAGATGGAGGAAATGGTGTCCACAGTCATCAGTGGGGAGACGGTGGCAGGAGTCGGGGGACCGGACACTGCTCAACATGACCGAACACAACAGCAACAGGGTGAGTAACCACCGGGGACTGGGGGGACGGGGGAGATGTGTACAATGGCACACATGCACAATTAAGCAAAGCACATCTGCGGACAAACCATGCCCCAGACCCACAACTCCCACCAAGAGACCAATGCACACAGGTATGCAACACTCAGCACTGCATAAGCACAGAACCCAGAGGCACACCGCATGAAAGGGATGAGGGCAGCTAAATCAGCTGCAGGGGCGACTCCCACAAAATGCGGCACACACACATTACATGCAGAGCACATCAACATTGACAACAATGTGGTACAAACTGCAACACGTCCACAACAGAACAGAGGACACAACTGGTGCAGCATGTGCATAGAAACTGGCCAATCACATTTGGCACTGCAGGGAAATGTGAGTTGACAATGTACAAGTACAAACACACATCCGTGATGCAGTCGGAATGTCCACTGTCCCGTATCAAATAGGTAGCTCCCCCCAAACAGTCACAATGTACACTGTCATGCAGTCTGAATGTAAACATGTACAATGCGTCAAAATACATGTGAACACGATGCTAAACTGCATCTCCCCTTCACATTGCAGGGGGAAATCCAACAACTCCGGCAGAGCAGTCCAAACCTCTCTTCTCTGATGACGAAGAGGACCAACACACCTTCGACTCCGACGCCCTCCAACATCTCGTGGAGAGCCTCCGCAGCCCACTTCCAGGATCAGGGCAGCCCAGCTGCCACGAGGAGAACCCACCCCCTGCACAGCACACACAGCAGGCAGCACCCACCACCATGGCTGCCTCCCAGGACCCCCACGACGAACACATGGCCTTCCAACGTTGTGTGTTGGGGTGCCAGGAAAAGCTGGCTGAACAGGTGCAGGTGGGGTTCGACCGCATGGCAGCCAAACTAGATGCCATACATGGGTGTCTAAGTCCCATCAGGGACCAGTCACAGTCCCTAACGGACACCCACAGTCCGCTCCATGCTCTCCAACGGACCATGGCTGGCATCGCTAGAGTCCTGACTCTGCGACAAGAACAACTGCCTAGTCAGAGTGCCTCCATCGATCTTGCCAGGGAGTTGGGACACATGCGGAGGATCCTGGAAAACATGGAGCGGATGCAGGCGGAAAGAGCGGCTGCCACGGCTGCACACCAGCGAGAGGTAGCTGGGTCCCTCAATGCCCTGAAGACCCTCCTCATGGCATTGTTGCCACAAGGCCTAGCGCTGATGCATGCTGCGGCTACCACCCCATCCACATCTCCGGCCCCTGATTTGTCAGTGCCACACAGTGCTGGAGACAGAACACCACCAGCCACATGTGAGGCACATGCAACAGCAGAGGACGAAGATGCGGATGACTCTGCCATCATGGTCAGGAGGACGCAGTAGCATTCATCTCCGCCCTGTGGCCTGTTTCTGCTTGGTTCTGCCCTCTGCATTATCACCTTCCACTGTCCCCCGATGCACTCTGTGACACTCACCTTGGACCTCGACATGGACTGCCATATTCTGATTGGTCACCAATGACACAGATATCAGACTGCGGACTGTAGTCCTCCTCTCCTGATGTACCTGTCATTCCATGAAAGACTCTGGCTGGCCCTCCACGGGCTGACAATGTGAAGTGGGGTTGGCATGGCCCTGTACTGCTCCAGCTGCAACACTGCCTTGAATGTGCAATAAACATTCTTATTCACACAGATGTGTCATGTCTATGATCTTTCAAGTGTGGAAATATGGATGAATGTAGGGTCAGTGATTCCCCCTTACGTCCATGTTGCCCATGTTGTGGGACTTTTGTCACAGGGTGACACATTGCCGATTGCGGCCCGGGTGGCACCGACATTGCAACAGAGACACATCCAGTAGTCACGTCCTTGTCCAGCCCAGGACGGAACCACGCCCAGAGCCCCTGGGTCATTGTTCACACCCTTATGCTGGACTGGCATATGCCAGGACAGCCCACTCCAATTACGCACACAGGGGGGGGGCGAAAACGCTACATGTCCCAGGTCTTCACAGTTGGGATCTGCAGCTCACAGGTCTAGTTGTCAGCATGCCACAGCCACTCCCTCACGGCTGGTGTACACCCATGCCACACCCATCCAGCACAGGCATCACAGGACATGTGACCCTGCCAATGAAAAGGGCCTGGCGCACGTGCTGGACGCCATTTCCAAGCTCTCTGACTGGGTGTCTCCGTGTAGTTCTCATGTATGCATGAGGGCCTAGGGCCCTGTCACCTCACATTGCCCAGTGCCGGGGGTGACATGATGGCGTCCGCAACACGGGACTCGATCATTAAGGGTCCTTGGCTAGCGGTGCACAGACTTAGTGGCACCAGATACACTGCGGCAGGCACAGGCACACCGCCACGGGACGGTGTCTTGCGGTGCAGTGAGATAGGGGCACCTAAAGTGCTGAGCGGGTGTGCAGCCTGCGATGATGCGCCGTCCGGGCTGTCCGGACTGGCAAGGATTAGTGTGAGCCCTGCTGGACCACAGTGCAGGCCTGAGCCAGTGGGCAGGGCGGGCCTCCCGCCACGTGGCGTTGCCTTACGGTTCACAGAGTTAGTGGCACCTCAAGCGCTGTGCGGGTGTGCAGCCTGCGATGATGCCGTGTGCACTGCTGTGGTCTCTGCCATTGCCTAATCAAGACCCAGAGTCATGTGTGTTACCTGGTGGCCCGCGGTGCGGGGCTGCATGATGTGGAGGGTGCCATGGTCGTGGGCACCGGGCTTGGAGGTCCCTCCGGAATGTGGTGGGCCCTCTTGGAGACACGCCGGTGGCGGAAGGTGAGCAGTGAGGCCTGGTTGCGCAGGGGCGGGCAATAACCGCTGGGCGGCGGGAGGGGCTGGGGTGCAGCAGCCTGTGTGCGCAGGGGCGGGCAAGCGATGATGGCATGTGCAACTGTATGGACTCTGCCATTCATGTCTCTGGAAACTGTTTCAGATAAGGGACCTGGGGGACTGCTGTGAATACCGGCACGTGCTTGGAGACACACCGGTGGCAGCAGGTGAGCAGTGAGGCCTAGGTCCACAGTGTCGGCACTCTCTCACCCTCTCTTTCTCTCTCCCTCTCTCTCCCTCTCTCCCTCTCTCTCCCTCTCTCCCTCTCTCCCTCTCTCTTTCTCTCTTTCGGTCTCTCTCTCTGTACTTTGATGGGCGCATGGCACACCTTCTGATCCAGGTTTCTGTTTTGCAGGCTGTGACCTACAGAATGTCCGGAGACGACCCGCCATTCCTCTTCAGATTTGTTTTTTTTGGTTTCTTCTGTAATAAACGTATTGTTTGGATATTATGATATGGATGTATGATTTCCCTTTTTTCTGACCACACATGTATGTTGGGTGTTGTGATTGTGCGACTTCAGGCAATTTGTTTGGTTCATGATTTTGTGTAGTTGAGGTGCAATATCTTTGTCTGAAGGGGGGGTGTATGGGGGGTGCCCAGGGTAGGGCCCCGGGGGGGGTGGGGGTGGTGGCGGTAGGTGTTGTTGACCTATTGGGGCTCCGGGCTGCATGATCGGTAGCTCCAGGACATCTGTTGTTCTTCATGTGTGGCTAAGGGCTGTGCTCCCTTGTCTGGTGCCGGTTGTCGTACGACTTTGCACCAGGTAGGAGCAGGTGTTAGTTTCCTGCTGCTAACGCGCCTTAGCGCATGTTTTGTGATCTTATCGCCGATCTGGCTGGTCGTTGAGAATGTTGTGGAGTGGTGTTGTCGCGGCTTTTTGTGCTGGAACGCCTACTCTGCATATCATTAGCATTAGTTACCGGGCTCATCTGTGGCGATGTTTTTTGTGGGTGCTATCGCAGGAAAAGTGGTGATATCGGCTGTTTCCACCAGCTTGTGAATGGGGCGAGGATTTTATCGCGACTTTGGCTGAGATAAAGTGCCGTTAACTCGGCGATAGTTCCTTGAGAATATGCCCCTCAGAGTGGATAGGAGGGGCAGGTCCATGGAACATGGACCGCAAAAAGGATGGAGCAGGGGCATGCACACAGACATCGGAGGGCAGGGGGAAGGAGAGTAGGGGCAGCAAGCTAAGCACAGAGGCTAAGCAGGAGGTCAATGATGGGGTGTAGAATTGGGCAATGGAGGGCAGGAGGAGTGGCCTGGGACATCATGCTAAATGGAGGGCAGTGGCAGCACATCAGACCATGCATGGCAGGAGGGAGAAGGCTAGTGCATGGATTCAGACAACAGAGGATAGGGAGGAGGTGGATGGGGCAACAAGCTAATTGTTCAGAGAAGGCGGGAAGGCCAGTGGCAGAACAATGGCCACACAGGGCGGTAATGAGGGAGCAGGGGCATGGACTTGGACAATGGATGGCAAGGAGGAGGGGAGGCAGGAGCAGCAAGCTTGGGTGGGGGCAGCACAATGCCAGGCCAGGCCCTGCTTCCAACTCCCCACCATCCATTGTGATAGGCATCTTACTTAACGTTAAAAAAACCTATAAATTCGCTGAAAATAACAAAGATTACAGGCACGTTATAGTTAGACTGAGATTTCACTTGTGCAAAACCAGTGAAATTCAGCAGTTATAGTTGCCTGAGCTAACTATAACTTACACCCCCGCAATGCACTGCTTATGACCTCAGACATTACATCATTCATGACATGGTCAGTGACATCACTCATGACATCACTCATGACATCTCAAATGAGCTGTGAATGGAATGGAACTATAATCGCTAGAACTTTATTTATGGATAGTGTGTGTATATTAACACCCCTTTTCTTTTCTTTCTTGTAAGAACCATTATAATACGCAACGTGCCCAGATCAATATGGCCGATAGCCTTTCACTTTAAAGTAATGTGTAGTCCATTGTTTATGTTGATGTTTGCAATCCTAAGTATGTTTATTATGAACATGTCACGTTGACGAACATACAGGTACGGCGGTCACGGGGCAAGATATGCTGAAATGACATTGTGTGCATATTAACACTTGTTTTCTTTTCTTTATTGTATCAATTCCTGAATTTTCACATCGTGACCAGGCCAATATGGCCGCCAGCTTTTGGATTAAAGTAATATGTAGTCCTTTGTTAATATTGGCAACTGGAGGCATTTGTACATTTAAATAAGGAAGCTACAATGACGTCTTGTATCGTTATCAAGGTTCGGACGAGCCGAAACGCGTGGATCGCATTTCGCATTTGAGATGTCATGAGTGATGTCATCAATGATGTCACTGATCATGTCATGAGTGATGTAATATGTGCCGTCATCAGCAGTGCATTGCGGGGGCGTGAGTTATATATATGGTGAGGAATTGTCGTTCGGGGCAAGACCGGCCCCGCCACGCGCACCAGCTGTGAGAAGTGCGCCCTTCGTTCTTGGACTGCTTTGTTGATGAATATATATATATATATATACATATATATATATATATATATATTACTTACTGGCGGTCGCCAGTAGGTAGTTATAGTAGGACCTATTTTCCATAGGAAATTCACAACATTCTATTCCCAATAACTTTAGCACCGGTCGACGAATCTTCGCGAAATTTTCAAAACTCGTGGGACGCTCCGGTCCGCTCCTATATTGAAAGTTTCGGGGTGATTCGGCAAGCGGGGGCTGAGAAAAAAGGGGGGTCCCAAAACGTGTTTTCTCTATGTTATTTTCCATAGGAAACTTTAGACAAAGTTACAGCCCGAACTGCTGAACGGAATTACACCAAATTTTGCAAAAAGGTAGCCCTTGGTTCAGAAAGAGCCCTTTTTGTTAAATGGTGTAAATCCGTTCAGTAGTTGCTGAGAAATTAAAAAAATAAGAGTCAAAAAATCAATTTCCCATAGGGAACTTTGTGCAAGGCTACAGCGGTAACTACTGAACGGATTTACCCCAAATTTGGCATAAAGGTACTGCTTGGCTCAGAAAGCGACCTTTTCAAAAATGGTGTAAATCCGTTCAGTAGTTTTTAAATATTAAAGGAAAAAGAACTTTATATATCTGGGCGGAGCCTAACCACACATGTCATCGTGAGATCTGATTGGCTGTCAGCACTTCATCCAAGAAGTGTTGGCAGCCATCTTGGGACCAATATACATGATAGCACTCCAATGAAATGCATTGTAGTGAATAGAAGATTTTGAGGGTCACCAAAAGGAGAACTATAAAGGGTGATAACAGACTTTAGTTACATTAGAATTCATTTGTTGATGGTACCATACTAATTTTAGGAATTGTGGTGTGTTCTAGGGTGATTTTACCCTGTGAAAAACCTTCTGCTGGGATTTCATGAATCATGTTTGAGAGAAAACAATTTTCTCATGCTTGTCCCACAGAGGTTTGGAAGGTGCTCCAGAAGCTAAAATGAGAGCATATTTTCTGTAAATTCACATTATCTTTCTCAGTCTTGTGAGAATGAAGTCTGACATTCTCAGTAAATCATGTAAATCCAACAAGGGCAGAGACTGTCAGTTGATTCCTTTGTGTTCTACTGCAGCTTCCCAGAGTGTTCTTAAGAACAACTAGAGCGCTAACAGCCTTACCTATGACAAAAGTATGGCACACCTGAAGCCATCTTGATTGGAATAAACTGGTAACACTTAAAATATTTAATTTAAAAAGGAACAAAATGATGGGGTTCATTTTGTCATAGAAATTATGGTTAGTGCTGTAGAAAGAAAAATTAGGACATGTTTTAAGTCAGATCTCAAATATCTTCCTGTTATATCTCAACAGGAGCAGCCTGCCAGTAGATTCCTTTATCTTCTACTGCAGCTTCCCAGAGTGTTCTAATGAACAACTAGAGCGCTAACAGTCTTACTTATGAAAAAATTATGGCACACCTGAAGCCATCTTGATTGGAATAAACCGGTAACACTTAAAACATTTAATTTAAAAAGGAACAAAATGAGGGGTTCATTTTGTCATAGAAATTATGGTTAGTGCTGTAGAAAGAAAAATTAGGACATGTTTTAAGTGAGATTACAAATATCTTCCTGTTATATTTCAATAGGAGCAGCCTGCCAGTTGATTCCTTTGTGTTCTACTGCAGCTTCCCAGAGTGTTCTAAAGAACAACTAGAGCGCTAACAGTCTTACTTATGACAAAATGATGGCACACCTGAAGCCATCTTGATTGGAATAAACCGGTAACACTTAAAACATTTAATTTAAAAAGGAAAAAAATGAGGGGTTCATTTTGCCATAGAAATTATGGTTAGTTCTGCAGAAAGAAAAATTAGGGCATGTTTTAAGTGAGATCTCAAATCCTCTTCTATTTCATTAGAAAATTCTGACATGCAGACTGAAACAGTCACTTTCAATACCAGCAGTAGACTTCCAGTTAACTCCTGGTGAGCAGTAGCTTTACTACAGTGATCTAATGAGCAACTAGAGTGCTAACATTCTGAATTTATGGCAAATGTGTGACACATCTGAATGCCTTCTTGATGGAATCAAAGTAAAAAACTGAAAGCATTTCCTACTGAGGAGACTGCAGTAAATGAGGAAATTAGGAAACTTCATAACAAATAAGTATCCCAAGATGGCCACCAGAGAAAAAGAGCCCAAATGTAGCACAAATATCACAAATATCACCCACATGTAGCCCACATATAGCCCAATGACAGAAGTGTGGAAAACACTTTTTATTTTTAGTTTTTTTGCAGTTTTATATAGTGCAGACTGGTCAGGTATTGGAGCGTTGCATCTTACTTGGACCCCTTATTGCGTATTTTGCATGAAGTACATGAGATTGATCTTGCGAAACATTGAACTTTACTAATCTGTTAACCTGAAGTTGCTCTGAACCGGGCTTTGTAACACCCGTTTTTACCTACTGGGTTTAATTAATTCTCACTGTATTGTATTAAGAAAGAGGATTGTTTTTATGTACACTTTTATGATCTATGTTTCTAAATCAGATCGAATAAAGTTTAATGAATGTAATTGAAGTCTCCCAAGATGGCCACCGGAGAAAAATGAGCCCAAATGTAGCACAAATATCACCCAGATGTAGCCCACGTATAGCCCAATGACAGAAGTGTGGAAAACACTTTTTATCCTTTGTTTTTTGCAGTTTTATATAGTGCAGGCTGGTCAGATATTGGAGTGCTTTACATGAGCATTGGTTACATCATACAAGGACAAACTCATTTTGGTTGTAGGCATGGGGAGAATAAGTGATTTGACCAGAATCACAGAATGACGAGCTGAAGCAGAAACTCCAACTTGGTAACACCACATTTTCTCCCCTAAGCGTAACATTTAATCAAGTGGTCAACTGGATAAAAAAACATAGAGATAACAAATAATTCAAAAGTGCTTTGTTGCTATTTGAGAACTGCTTGGCTCAGAAAGCGACCTTTTTAAAAATGGTGTAAATCCGTTCGGTAGTTGCTGAGAAATTGTAAAAAACAAATATCGATATCTAGAGGCGCGGTGGATCCGGGAACCCTCCCGACCACGAGCTTCATTTTAATTGGCTGCCAACACTCCAAACCAGGAAGTGTTGGCAGCCATCTTGTGACTCGGTAGAACCGAGTCACAAGAAAACAGGGAAACAAAGGTGAAAAAGAAGAAAAAGGGGCAGGGTAGAAACACCCTGACCCCCTAGGCCTGCTCAGGGGGTCCCACAAGGACCCCCAGGGCCAAAAAAAGCATTAAAAAAAAAAAAGAAATTGGTGAAATTCGCGCTGGGGTCGCGAATCCTGCCGAAATGTAAAAAAAAATGAAGCGCGGGATACCACGCTTCATTTAATTGAGACCCCGGGTGGGCCAGGTCCCGGGGCATTGCCAACAAATATATGCAGGGCCCGCGGGGCCCCGCAGCCCCGGGGACCGCCACCTCCCGGGCTTGTTTTTTTAATGTTTGGGGGCCTCCAAGGCCCCCAAGCCCCGAGGACCGCCACCGCCAGGGCTTTTATCAAATAGGGACCCTCAGGATTCAAGGGGTATTAATCCTCCAACTTACCCTGAGCACTACTGATGCAGTCCAGCCATCGCCCTGTCACTACCCATTCACTCCTCCAATCAACCAGCGAGCACCATGTACTTATCCAATCACTCCGCCAAAACACAAGCACTTATAAATTCCCCATCCACTCTCCTTGCAGTACTCTAATCATCCAGTCAGTACCCATGTACTCATCCAATGACCCAGGCACTAACTCATGGCAAATACAGAGGAGGTCATGCTAATCACAGGGGTACCCCAATGCATAGTGTTCCCTAGTGTATGTAGGTGTTTTCACTGTATTCTAAGTGTCTTTTACCACCAGAGACAGAATCAGTTACCACCAGTACCCATCAGCAAAAGTTGGGGGCACAGGAGTACTTTCTACTCCTCTGTTGGTTCTTTCTGCACATCTCTTCCTTCTTCTTGCACTTTTCTTCGTCTTTCTGGACTTCTGTTGCCTCTTTCTGCATTTGTATTCCTTCTTTCTGCGCTTTTCTTCTTCTTTCTTCACATGTCCTACCTCTGTAGGCATAGTTAGAAACTAGCATTTAAAAAACCTTTGAAATTCACTTAAAAACCATAGGTTTCAGGCATGTTATAGTTAGAAATTAGCATTTAAAAAACCTTTGAAATTCACTGAAAAACCAGAGAAAAAGGGGGTCCCAAAACGCGTTTTCTCCATGTTAATTTCCATAGGAAACTTTAGACAAAGCTACAGCCCGAACTGCTGAACGGAATTACACCAAATTTGGCAAAAAGGTAGGTCTTGGTCTAGAAAGCGTGCTTATTTTAAATGGTGTAAATCAGTTCAGTAGTTGCTGAGAAATTAAAAAAAATAATAATATCGGTATCTGAGCACCGAGGAGGGTTCGCGAACCCTCCCGGGCACGAGCTTCACTCTGATTGGCTGCCAACACTCTAAACCAGAATGTGTTGGTAGCCATCTTGTGACTCTGTAACCGAGTCCCACCCCCCCACGCTGCCCCGGGGACCGCCACCTCCCCGGGGCTTTATTATTATGGAGGCGGGGGGCCTCGCGGGCCCCCCCAAGCTCCGGGGATCGCCACTTTCCTGAGGCTTCCTTGATTAATGAGGGAGGCCTCGTGGGCCCCCCAAAGCCCCGGGGACCACCACCTCCCCGGGGCTTCTGTTATTAATGAGGGGGGCCTCGCAGGCCCCCCAAGCCCCGGGGGCCGCAACCTCCTCGGGGCTTGAAAAATAAATGCGTGGGGGGTCCCACGCTACCCCGGGTCCACCACCTCCCTGTCATTGCAAACACTGCTTTGCTTCTTGGAAGCGAGAGCAGGAAACCTGCTCTCGCTTCCAAGAAGCAAAGCAGTATTGCTTTTGGGCAAGGGGAGCTGCATGTTAGCAGCTCCCCTTGTCCAAAAGCAATGCTGGCTCCCGCAGGAGGCGGGGAGCCGGCAGGGACAATGGGGCATTGGGGCTCCCCCCACGGCCCCCATCAAAGAGGCCAGGTCCCGGGGGATAGGGTCCCCGGGGCCAGGAGTGGCCTGTGAGGGGGGCCTCGTGGCCCCCCTGTTTTAAAAAAAATCCAGGCTGGCCATGCCCCGGGGGATGGGGTCCCAGGGGCCATTCTTGGCATGAGGAGGGGGGCCACGTGGTCCCCCTTCTTATTTTTTTTTTTTTTTTAAATGGTGGCAGGCCCCGGGGGATGGGGTCCCTGTGGCGAATACCAAATAATGGCAGTGGATCAGTGTTTTTTTTTTTTTTTTTTAGTTTGGAGTCGTGACTCCAATGCGACTCTCAGTGCAGCCCCCGTGTAACATCGCATTGGATTCGTGAATCCACCTTAAATAAATAATTAAGTAGTATATAATGTAGAAGGTAGTGTTGTATTTGTGAAGTTGTTTTAAAGAGGTACTGTGATTGAAGTTAATGACAAGATTACAATTGATAGAGTTGTTAAAAATATATAAAATTAAAAATTAATAGTTAAACTTGAAAAGTGTGTTGTGTTGTAGTACATTGAATTTGTGCTTTTGTTTTGTGAATTTGCGATGGGCTCGCGAATCCCCAAAAATTAAAAATTAAAATTGTATGTGTACAAAAAAATTACAATCAGTATTATGTTATAGGGTGGTTCTAAAAAGAGCCCTTGTTTTCATTGTGAGTTTGTTGTAGCTACATGTAAGCGCTGATGCAGAGCTTTAGATTGTTGAGAAAGACTCTGTTTCCTTGATCAGTGAAGTGTACTCCATCACTTCCGTAGCTGTCATCCATATCAAAACGTAGATTGTTGTTATATCTGGAGCCCATCCTATGGTCTCTGAGGTAAGCAGAAACAGCTTTATTGACATTCTTTCTAGCTTTCTCAATCTGTGGACAGAATTGATTTGACCACTTCCATTTCTGTCTTTGGCATATGTTAGCGTATACAAAGACAGTTTGAGGTAAAAGCAACATCAACTGTGCAAAGGTGTTCTTCATTAGCATTTCCAGACCTACCCCAGTCAATGTGCCTAGGTCATTGCCACCACAGTGCACAATCACAAGGTCAGAGGGATGGAGATGCAAAAAGGTTTTAACCAAAGGCATCAATTGGTGCCACTTTAATCCTCTCTGTGCAATCCATTTAATATCCACATTTTGCAAACCTAGGTCATTGTCAATACCTCTGCATTCAGCTTACCTTTTGCACCACAAAACATAGCTGTATCCAACAATCCACACTGTAAACATCTTGAAGGGATGTCTGGAAGTATTGAAAAGATGTTTGTAGCTGAGGTAATCAGTTGGTAGAATGAGAGGAATGTAAAATGGTGGACAAGATGCTGTTTTTTAAAAAGAAGAGAACTAATTGGCTTTTTAAGAACATTGCACATTCAAAAATTGGGTGCATTTTACTTTCTTTAAAAAGCATGTTTCTTATTGGTTAGTAAA
Source organism: Calotriton arnoldi (assembly GCA_963921515.1). Taxonomy (NCBI): domain Eukaryota; kingdom Metazoa; phylum Chordata; class Amphibia; order Caudata; family Salamandridae; genus Calotriton; species Calotriton arnoldi. Next base: position 1,309,550 of record CAWUFW010004187.1, on the reverse strand, counting down.
AAATGTTTGAAAGGTACAGTAGATAGGATAAGCTCATATTTTGGAAATGTCAACCACACCTGCTGTTTGCACTTGTAACATTGTGTGGTGAACTTCAAAATATGGTGAACTTGTGACCTGTCACTTCAGTTGAATGTTCCATGAACTGTTACTATGGAAACTGGCATTAAGCAGAATGGGGGAAGGGTTGAAACTTAACTGTGGACTTAAAATGTGAAATTGTAATTTATATATATAAAGTAAGATTTCCCAAGTCAGTAGTATCTTTAGAAGTGGTGTGTTTTTAAAAAATAGTGGTATTTTTATTTGTAATATATTTTTGAACTCCCGTATGGATTCGCGGCTCCATCGCGTTGGTGCACAGTGGTGTCGCGACTCCAAAATATTCCAGAATCAGTTTGGGCACTTTTAGAAGTCAGTTGGTAAGGGTTAGTATGTCTAACCAATAGAAATGTGTTTTATAATTTGAAATAATGTTGGAAGGTATGTGATTTGTTACTTACATGTATTTTCGTGGAGAAAGAGAGGGAAACTTTGCCATTACTGGTTTTACCTTGCTGAGAGTGGTGCATTACATTGATTGTGTACATAAGAAAATCATTTATGAGTTTGTGATATTTTAAATTCTACAAATCTAATTGGAAGGTGAGTTATAAATTTGTGAGGTGTATTATGTAATAGGTTTATTTTAAATTAAAAAATAATTCAAAAACTGTGATGTTTGAAATATATTATTAAATGTACAGATGTGTATTATAGTTTGTTTTATTGTAGTTAAATGTTGTTTGAAATAGATTCTGTATAGTAATATGTGTATATTTGAAGATGGATTAGTGATTAGGGCAGTTTGTTTTAGTGTGTGGATATGTACATTTGTAATATACCGCATAATTTTAGCTGTTGCATTAAATTTGGAGGTGGAGTCTGTCAAGTTTTAAGGTGTGCATGGACTTCTGTCTCAAGTATGTTTCTACTTGTATATGTATTTTCATATGTCTTATACATTTGAAGGTGCATGATGTATAACATAGAGATGTTGTTGCTTTTTATGTGGTAGGCTCAAGACTGTGAGTACTAGTAGAATGGTGAAGATGCAGCACAAAAGTGTGGTTTAAAAGATGCTGACATAAGGTGTTATTGATTAGGCTTCTTTTTTTGAGTTTCTAGAGAGGTACAGTTGAAATATGCAGCATAATTTTTGATGTTTGCTTGAAATTGGAAGTTTGTTCTGTGAATTTTTAAGGTTTGGATAGTGTTATGGTACAGACATATTCATGTATGCTTTTAGTAATATGGTGAGACTTTTACTAAAGATATGTGAAGGGTTCCTACTTTGAATTTGGGTAGGAGTAATATTATAAGTCGTTGTAAAATGGTTAAGCAGCAGCCGGAAAGTGAGGGTTGAGATGTTTGTAGAGATGTTATTTACTACAGTAATTTGTATGATGTGAGGAAAGTTATATTCATATATACCGCATCATTTTCAGTGTCTGTTTGAAAATTGAAGTGTACTCTGTGAAGTTTCGAGCTGTGCATGGTGTTGTGACTGAGATATGTGTCTACTTGCTCATATATTATGGTATGTGTTATGTGTTTGAAGATGATAGATGTATAAAACACACATATACATTTATCTGTTTTTCACTTTTATATCTGATGTTGGTAGGAAAAGGTATAGACATATGCATACATGGATTTAGAAATATGGGGAGGCTTTTATGAAAGATAAGTGAAGTGTTGCTTTGCTGTTATCTATGCTTTATACCTGTTTTTTGCTAGAATAGTGAAGTAGTAGTATTGGAAAAATTATGTTTATGATATGTTGGGAGAATAATTATTTTTTATGGTACTTTATAAGAGTCTACTTATGTAATCACTCAGCCAGTAGTCATGCTGTTATGAAATCACCCAGGTGTTACCTATGTACTCCTTTAATTCTCCAGACGTTACCCCTGTGCTAATGCAATCACCAATGCATTAGGTATACAGTGCTTCAATCACCCAGGCACTATCTTTCCACTCTTTCAATCACGCAGGCACTACTTTTGTACTTATGAAATCACTCAGCCAGTACTCATGCACTTATAAAAACACCCAGGCACTATGTTTGCACTCCTGTAATCACTCAGCTAGTACCTTAGTTCTTCTGTAATAACCCAGGCAGTACTCATCGACTTATAAAATCACCCACTCACTTCCTGTGTATTCCAGTAATCCCCCAGATATTACCCCTGCAGTCATGCAATCACCCAGGCACTAGTTATGTACTACCCCTGCAGTCATGCAATCATGCAGGCTGTATCTATGTTGTTAAGAAATCACCCAGGCACTACCTTTGCACTCCTTTATTCACTCAGGTACTACCTCAGTAGTCCTGCAATCACCCAAGAAGTAACCATGCACTTTTAAAACCACCCAGTCACTTCCTATGTAGTCATGTAAATCCCCAGATATTACTCCTGTATAGGCCTGGGCGGTAAATTCCGTTCCGCTCGCGGAATTTGCGGAATTTGGGTAATTTTGCGTTCCGCGGAGAACGCGGAATTGCCCAAAATTACACGATCCGCGGCTTCGCGGAATTTTTTGCTTGTTCGTGCTTTCAAAGTGCGTGTTCGCAAGATATTTCCCCCCGAGCATGCAAACAGCGTTCGCGAACAGGAAAAAAGCATCGCGAACGGGCGGAACAAGCAATTCCGCGTGTTCGCGGAACTTTTGCGTGCTCGCAGAGATTTTTTACCGTTTCGCGGAGCTTTGCGTAGCGCGACTACGCAAATTCCGCCCACCCCTACTCCTGTAGTCATGCAATCACCCAGGCGTTACCTATGTACTCCTTTAATACCCCAGGCATTACCCCTGTACTCATGCAATCACCAATGCATTAGGTATACAGTGCTTCATTCAGCCAGCCAGTATCTTTCCATTCTTTGAATCAAGCAGGCACTACTCTTGCACTTATGTAATCACTCAGCCAGTACTTATGCACTTATAAAATCACCCAGGCACTACCTTTACACTCCTGTAATCACTCAGGTAGTACTGTAGTACTTCTGTACTCACCCAGGCACTACTCATGGACTTATAAAATCACCCACTCACTTCTTATGTATTCCAGTAATCCCCAGATATTACCCCTGCAGTCATGTAATCACCCAGGTACTAGTTATGTACTACCCCTGTAGTCATGCAATCATGCAGGCTGTACCTATGCTGTTAAGAAATCACCCAGGCACTAACTTTGCACTCCTTTATTCACTCAGGCACTACCTCAGTAGTCCTGCAATCACCCAAGAAGTGCCCATGAACTTATGAAATCACCCAGTTACTTCCTATGTAGTCATGTAAATCCCCAGATATTACCCCTGTGGTCATGCAATCACCCAGGCACTAGTTATGTACTACCCCTGCAGTCATGCAATCATGCAGGCTGTATCTATGCTGTTAAGAAATCACCCAGGCACTACCTTTGCACTCCTTTATTAACTCAGGCACTTACTCAGTAGTCCTGCAATCACCCAAGAAGTGCCCATTCACTTATAAAATCACCCAGTTACTTCCTATGTAGTCTAGTAAATCCCCAGATATTACCCCTGTAGTCATGCAATCACCCAGATACATTACATGTCTCATTTTCTAGGTTTCCCTTTATTCCAGAAATATTGTATACATATTTCTTTTAGATATGATGATGATTTGAAAACGTAGAGACATATGTATGCATGCTTCTGACAATATGGAGAGACTTGTAGTTGTGTCATGTAATAGTCTGCTGCTTTATATTTCGCTAGGCCGAACAGTCATGCACTTCTAAAAACGCCCAAGTACTACCCATGCAGTCTTCCAATGATGCAGGCACTACATATGCACTGCTGTAATTACTGAGGCATTATTGCTACACTCATGCAATCACCCAGGCACTACATATGCACTCATGTAATCACCAAGGTATTACCCATACACTCTTTCAATCATGTAGCCACTACTCATGCACTTTTATAATCACCCAGGCACTACTGTTGTACTACTTCAATCACGGAGGCACTACCCTTGTACTTATGTAATCACTCAGCCAGTAGTCATACTGTTAAGAAATCACCCAGGCACTACCTTTGCACTCCTTTATTCACTCAGGCACTACCTCAGTAGTCCTGCAATCACCCAAGAAGTGCCCATGCACTTATAAAATTACCCAGTTACTTCCTATGTAGTCATGTTAATTCCCGTGATATTACCCCTGTAGTCATGAATCACCCAGATGCATTACATGTCTCAGTTTCTAGGTTTCACTTTATTCCAGAAATACTGTATACATTTTTCTTTTAGATATGATGAAGATTTGAAAACGTAGATACATATGTATGCATGCTTCTGACAATATGGAGAGACTTGTAGTTGTGTCATGTAATAGTCTGCTGCTTTATATTTCGCTAGGCCGAACACTCATGCACTTATAAAAATGCCCAAGTACTACCCATGCAGTCTTCCAATGATGCAGGCACTACATATGCACTGCTGTAATAACTCAGGCATGACTGCTACACTCATGCAGTCACCCAGGCACTACCTATGCACTCATGCAATCACCAAGGTATTACCCATGCACTCTTTCAATCATGTAGCCACTACTCATGCACTTATATAATAACACAGGCACTACCGTTCCTCTACTTCAATCACGGAGGCACTACCCTTGTACCTATGTAATCACTCAGCCAGGAGTCATGCTGTTAAGAAATCACCCAGGCACTACCTTTGCACTCCTTTATTCACTCAGGCACAACCTCAGTAGTCCTGCAATCACCCAAGAAGTATCCATACACTTATAAAATCACTAACTCACTTCCTATGTAGTCATGTAAATCCCCAGATATTACCCCTGTAGTCAGGCAATCACCCAGGCGTTACCTATGTACTCCTTTAATCCCCCAGACGTTACCCCTGTACTCATGCAATCACCAATGCATTAGGTATACAGTGCTTCATTCAGCCAGCCACTATCTTTCCACTCTTTCAATCATGCAGGCACTACTGTTGTACTTATATAATCACTCAGCCAGTACTCATGCACTTATAAAATTACCCAGGCACTACCTTTGCACTCCTGTAATCACTCAGATAGTACTTTAGTACTTCTGTAATCACCCAGGCACTACTCATGGACTTATAAAATCACCCACTCACTTCCTATGTATTCCAGTAATCCCCAGATATTACCCAAGCAGTCATGTAATCACCCAGGCACTAGTTATGTACTACCCCTGTATCCATGCAATCATGCAGGCTGCACCTTCTGTTAAGAAATCACCCAGGCACTACCTTTGCACTCCTTTATTCACTCAGGCACTACCTCAGTAGTCCTGCAATCACCCAAGAAGTGCCCATGCACTTATAAAATCACCCAGTTACTTCCTATGTGGTCATGTAAATCCCCAGATATTACCCCTGTAGTCATGCAATCACCCAGGCACTAGTTATGTACTACCCCTGCAGCCATGCAATCATGCAGGCTGTATCTATGCTGTTAAGAAATCACCCAGGCACTACCTTTGCACTCTTTTATTAACTCAGGCACTTACTCAGTAGTCGTGCAATCACACAAGAAGTGCCCATTCACTTATAAAATCCCCCAGTTACTTCCTATGTAGTCTAGTAAAACCCCAGATATTACCCCTGTAGTCATGCAATCAAGCAGATGCATTACATGTCTCAGTTTCTAGGTTTCACTTTATTCCAGAAATATTGTATACATATTTCTTTTAGATATGATGATGATTTGAAAATGTAGAGACATATGTATGCATGCTTCTGACAATATGGAGAGACTTGTAGTTGTGTCATGTAATAGTCTGCTGCTATATATTTCGCTAGGCCGAACAGTCATGCACTTCTAAAAACGCCCAAGTACTACCCATGCAGTCTTCCAATGATGCAGGCACTACATATGCACTGCTGTAATTACAGAGGCATTACTGCTACACTCATGCAATCACCCAGGCACTACCTATGCACTCATGTAATCACAAAGGTATTACCCATACACTCTTTCAATTATGTAGCCACTACTCATGCGCTTTTATAATCACCCAGGCACTACTGTTGTACTACTTCAATAACGGAGGCACTACCCTTGTACTTATGTAATCACTCAGCCAGTAGTCATACTGTTAAGAAATCACCCAGGCACTACCTTTGCACTCCTCTATTCACTCAGGCACTACCTCAGTAGTCCTGCAATCACCTAAGAAGTGCCCATGCACTTATAAAATTACCCAGTTACTTCATATGTAGTCATGTTAATTCCCGTGATATTACCCCTGTAGTCATGAATCACCCAGATGCATTACATGTCTCAATTTCTAGGTTTCACTTTATTCCAGAAATACTGTATACATTTTTCTTTTAGATATGATGAAGATTTGAAAACGTAGATTCATATGTATGCATGCCTCTGACAATATGGAGAGACTTGTAGTTGTGTCATGTAATAGTCTGCTGCTTTATATTTCGCTAGGCCGAACACTCATGCACTTATAAATACGCCCAAGTACTACCCATGCAGTCTTCCAATGATGCAGGCACTACATATGCACTGCTGTAATCACTCAGGCATTACTGCTACACTCATGCAGTCACCCAGGCACTACCTATGCACTCATGCAATCACCAAGGTATTACCCATGCACTCTTTCAATCATGTAGCCACTACTCATGCACTTATATAATAACCCAGGCACTACCGTTCCTCTACTTCAATCACAGAGGCACTACCCTTGTACCTATGTAATCACTCAGCCAGTAGTCATGCTGTTAAGAAATCACCCAGGCACTACCTTTGCACTCCTTTATTCACTCAGGCACTACCTCAGTAGTCCTGCAATCACCCAAGAAGTATCCATACACTTATAAAATCACTAACTCACTTCCTATGTAGTCATGTAAATCCCCAGATATTACCCCTGTAGTCATGCAATCACCCAGGCGTTACCTATGTACTCCTTTAATCCACCAGACGTTACCCCTGTACTCATGCAATCACCAATGCATTAGGTATACAGTGCTTCATTCAGCCAGCCACTATCTTTCCACTCTTTCAATCACGCAGGCACTACTGTTGTACTTATATAATCGCTCAGCCAGTACTCATGCACTTATAAAATCACCCAGGCACTACCTTTGCACTCCTGTATTCACTCAGATAGTACTTTAGTACTTCTGTAATCACCCAGGCACTACTCATGGACTTATAAAATCACCCACTCACTTCCTATGTATTCCAGTAATCCCCAGATATTACCCCTGCAGTCATGTAATCACCCAGGCACTAGTTATGTACTACCCATGTATTCATGCAATCATGCAGGCTGTACCTATGCTGTTAAGAAATCACACAGGCACTACCTCTGCACTCCTTTATTCACTAAGGCACTACCTCAGTAGTCCTGCAATCACCCAAGAAGTGCCCATGCACTTATAAAATCACCCAGTTACTTCCTATGTGGTCATGTAAATCCCCAGATATTACCCCTGTAGTCATGTAATCACCCAGGCACTAGTTATGTACTACCCCTGCAGTCATGCAATCATGAAGGCTGTATCTATGCTGTTAAGAAATCACCCAGGCACTACCTTTGCACTCCTTTATTAACTCAGGCACTTACTCAGTAGTCCTGCAATCACCCAAGAAGTGGCCATTCACTTATAAAATCCCCCAGTTACTTCCTATGTAGTCTAGTAAATCCCCAGATATTACCCCTGTAGTCATGCAATCACCCAGATGCATTACATGTCTCAGTTTCTAGGTTTCACTTTATTCCAGAAATAATGTATACATATTTCTTTTAGATATGATGATGATTTGAAAACGTAGAGACATATGTATGCATGCTTCTGACAATATGGAGAGACTTGTAGTTGTGTCATGTAATAGTCTGCTGCTTTATATTTTGCTAGGCCGAACAGTCATGCACTTCTAAAAACGCCCAAGTACTACCCATGCAGTCTTCCAATGATGCAGGCACTACATATGCACTGCTGTAATTACAGAGGCATTACTGCTACACTCATGCAATCACCCAGGCACTACCTATGCACTCATGTAATCACCAAGGTATTACCCATACACTCTTTCAATCATGTAGCCACTACTCATGCACTTTTATGAACACCCAGGCACTACTGTTGTACTACTTCAATCACGGAGGCACTACCCTTGTACTTATGTAATCACTCAGGCAGTAGTCATACTGTTAAGAAATCACCCAGGCACTACCTTTGCACTCCTTTATTCACTCAGGCACTACCTCAGTAGTCCTGCAATCACCCAAGAAGTGCCCATGCACTTATAAAATTACCCAGTTACTTCCTATGTAGTCATGTTTATTCCCGTGATATTACCCCTGTAGTCATGAATCACCCAGATGCATTACATGTCTCAGTTTCTAGGTTTCACTTTATTCCAGAAATACTGTATACATTTTACTTTTAGATATGATGAAGATTTGAAAACGTAGATTCATATGTATGCATGCTTCTGACAATATGGAGAGACTTGTAGTTGTGTCGTGTAATAGTCTGCTGCTTTATATTTCGCTAGGCCGAACACTCATGCCCTTATAAAAACACCCAAGTACTACCCATGCAGTCTTCCAATGATGCAGGCACTACATATGCACTGCTGTAATCACTCAGGCATTACTGCTACACTCATGCAGTCACCCAGGCACTACCTATGCACTCATGCAATCACCAAGGTATTACCCATGCACTCTTTCAATCATGTAGCCACTACTCATGCACTTATATAATAACCCAGGCACTACCGTTCCTCTACTTCAATCACGGAGGTACTACCGTTGTACCTATGTAATCACTCCGCCAGTAGTCATGCTGTTAAGAAATCACCCAGGCACTACCTTTGCACTCCTTTATTCACTCATGCACTACCTCAGTAGTCCTGCAATCACCCAAGAAGTATCCATACACTTATAAAATCACTAACTCACTTCCTATGTAGTCATGTAAATCCCCAGATATTACCCCTGTAGTCATGCAATCACCCAGGCGTTACCTATGTACTCCTTTAATCCCCCAGACGTTACCCCTGTACTCATGCAATCACCAATGCATTAGGTATACAGTGCTTCATTCAGCCAGCCACTATCTTTCCACTCTTTCAATCACGCAGGCACTACTGTTGTACTTATATAATCGCTCAGCCAGTACTCATGCACTTATAAAATCACCCAGGCACTACCTTTGCACTCCTGTAATCACTCAGGTAGTACTTTAGTACTTCTGTAATCACCCAGGCACTACTCATGGACTTTTAAAATCACCCACTCACTTCCTATGTATTCCAGTAATCCCCAGATATTACCCCTGCAGTCATGTAATCACCCAGGCACTAGTTATGTACTACCCCTGTATTCATGCAATCATGCAGGCTGTACCTATGCTGTTAAGAAATCACCCAGGCACTACCTTTGCACTCCTTTATTCACTCAGGCACTACCTCAGTAGTCCTGCAATCACCCAAGAAGTGCCCATTCACTTATAAAATTACCCAGTTACTTCCTATGTAGTCTAGTAAATCCCCAGATATTACCCCTGTAGTCATGCAATCACCCAGATGCATTACATGTCTCAGTTTCTAGGTTTCACTTTATTCCAGAAATATTGTATACATATTTCTTTTAGATATGATGATGATTTGAAAATGTAGAGACATATGTATGCATGCTTCTGACAATATGGAGAGACTTGTAGTTGTGTCATGTAATAGTCTGCTGCTTTATATTTCGCTAGGCCGAACAGTCATGCACTTCTAAAAACGCCCAAGTACTACCCATGCAGTCTTCCAATGATGCAGGCACTACATATGCACTGCTGTAATTACTGAGGCATTATTGCTACACTCATGCAATCACCCAGGCACTACATATGCACTCATGTAATCACCAAGGTATTACCCATACACTCTTTCAATCATGTAGCCACTACTCATGCACTTTTATAATCACCCAGGCACTACTGTTGTACTACTTCAATCACGGAGGCACTACCCTTGTACTTATGTAATCACTCAGCCAGTAGTCATACTGTTAAGAAATCACCCAGGCACTACCTTTGCACTCCTTTATTCACTCAGGCACTACCTCAGTAGTCCTGCAATCACCCAAGAAGTGCCCATGCACTTATAAAATTACCCAGTTACTTCCTATGTAGTCATGTTAATTCCCGTGATATTACCCCTGTAGTCATGAATCACCCAGATGCATTACATGTCTCAGTTTCTAGGTTTCACTTTATTCCAGAAATACTGTATACATTTTTCTTTTAGATATGATGAAGATTTGAAAACGTAGATACATATGTATGCATGCTTCTGACAATATGGAGAGACTTGTAGTTGTGTCATGTAATAGTCTGCTGCTTTATATTTCGCTAGGCCGAACACTCATGCACTTATAAAAACGCCCAAGTACTACCCATGCAGTCTTCCAATGATGCAGGCACTACATATGCACTGCTGTAATAACTCAGGCATGACTGCTACACTCATGCAGTCACCCAGGCACTACCTATGCACTCATGCAATCACCAAGGTATTACCCATGCACTCTTTCAATCATGTAGCCACTACTCATGCACTTATATAATAACACAGGCACTACCGTTCCTCTACTTCAATCACGGAGGCACTACCCTTGTACCTATGTAATCACTCAGCCAGGAGTCATGCTGTTAAGAAATCACCCAGGCACTACCTTTGCACTCCTTTATTCACTCAGGCACAACCTCAGTAGTCCTGCAATCACCCAAGAAGTATCCATACACTTATAAAATCACTAACTCACTTCCTATGTAGTCATGTAAATCCCCAGATATTACCCCTGTAGTCAGGCAATCACCCAGGCATTACCTATGTACTCCTTTAATCCCCCAGACGTTACCCCTGTACTCATGCAATCACCAATGCATTAGGTATACAGTGCTTCATTCAGCCAGCCACTATCTTTCCACTCTTTCAATCATGCAGGCACTACTGTTGTACTTATATAATCACTCAGCCAGTACTCATGCACTTATAAAATTACCCAGGCACTACCTTTGCACTCCTGTAATCACTCAGATAGTACTTTAGTACTTCTGTAATCACCCAGGCACTACTCATGGACTTATAAAATCACCCACTCACTTCCTATGTATTCCAGTAATCCCCAGATATTACCCAAGCAGTCATGTAATCACCCAGGCACTAGTTATGTACTACCCCTGTATCCATGCAATCATGCAGGCTGCACCTTCTGTTAAGAAATCACCCAGGCACTACCTTTGCACTCCTTTATTCACTCAGGCACTACCTCAGTAGTCCTGCAATCACCCAAGAAGTGCCCATGCACTTATAAAATCACCCAGTTACTTCCTATGTGGTCATGTAAATCCCCAGATATTACCCCTGTAGTCATGCAATCACCCAGGCACTAGTTATGTACTACCCCTGCAGCCATGCAATCATGCAGGCTGTATCTATGCTGTTAAGAAATCACCCAGGCACTACCTTTGCACTCTTTTATTAACTCAGGCACTTACTCAGTAGTCGTGCAATCACACAAGAAGTGCCCATTCACTTATAAAATCCCCCAGTTACTTCCTATGTAGTCTAGTAAAACCCCAGATATTACCCCTGTAGTCATGCAATCAAGCAGATGCATTACATGTCTCAGTTTCTAGGTTTCACTTTATTCCAGAAATATTGTATACATATTTCTTTTAGATATGATGATGATTTGAAAATGTAGAGACATATGTATGCATGCTTCTGACAATATGGAGAGACTTGTAGTTGTGTCATGTAATAGTCTGCTGCTATATATTTCGCTAGGCCGAACAGTCATGCACTTCTAAAAACGCCCAAGTACTACCCATGCAGTCTTCCAATGATGCAGGCACTACATATGCACTGCTGTAATTACAGAGGCATTACTGCTACACTCATGCAATCACCCAGGCACTACCTATGCACTCATGTAATCACAAAGGTATTACCCATACACTCTTTCAATTATGTAGCCACTACTCATGCGCTTTTATAATCACCCAGGCACTACTGTTGTACTACTTCAATAACGGAGGCACTACCCTTGTACTTATGTAATCACTCAGCCAGTAGTCATACTGTTAAGAAATCACCCAGGCACTACCTTTGCACTCCTCTATTCACTCAGGCACTACCTCAGTAGTCCTGCAATCACCCAAGAAGTGCCCATGCACTTATAAAATTACCCAGTTACTTCATATGTAGTCATGTTAATTCCCGTGATATTACCCCTGTAGTCATGAATCACCCAGATGCATTACATGTCTCAATTTCTAGGTTTCACTTTATTCCAGAAATACTGTATACATTTTTCTTTTAGATATGATGAAGATTTGAAAACGTAGATTCATATGTATGCATGCCTCTGACAATATGGAGAGACTTGTAGTTGTGTCATGTAATAGTCTGCTGCTTTATATTTCGCTAGGCCGAACACTCATGCACTTATAAATACGCCCAAGTACTACCCATGCAGTCTTCCAATGATGCAGGCACTACATATGCACTGCTGTAATCACTCAGGCATTACTGCTACACTCATGCAGTCACCCAGGCACTACCTATGCACTCATGCAATCACCAAGGTATTACCCATGCACTCTTTCAATCATGTAGCCACTACTCATGCACTTATATAATAACCCAGGCACTACCGTTCCTCTACTTCAATCACAGAGGCACTACCCTTGTACCTATGTAATCACTCAGCCAGTAGTCATGCTGTTAAGAAATCACCCAGGCACTACCTTTGCACTCCTTTATTCACTCAGGCACTACCTCAGTAGTCCTGCAATCACCCAAGAAGTATCCATACACTTATAAAATCACTAACTCACTTCCTATGTAGTCATGTAAATCCCCAGATATTACCCCTGTAGTCATGCAATCACCCAGGCGTTACCTATGTACTCCTTTAATCCACCAGACGTTACCCCTGTACTCATGCAATCACCAATGCATTAGGTATACAGTGCTTCATTCAGCCAGCCACTATCTTTCCACTCTTTCAATCACGCAGGCACTACTGTTGTACTTATATAATCGCTCAGCCAGTACTCATGCACTTATAAAATCACCCAGGCACTACCTTTGCACTCCTGTATTCACTCAGATAGTACTTTAGTACTTCTGTAATCACCCAGGCACTACTCATGGACTTATAAAATCACCCACTCACTTCCTATGTATTCCAGTAATCCCCAGATATTACCCCTGCAGTCATGTAATCACCCAGGCACTAGTTATGTACTACCCATGTATTCATGCAATCATGCAGGCTGTACCTATGCTGTTAAGAAATCACACAGGCACTACCTCTGCACTCCTTTATTCACTAAGGCACTACCTCAGTAGTCCTGCAATCACCCAAGAAGTGCCCATGCACTTATAAAATCACCCAGTTACTTCCTATGTGGTCATGTAAATCCCCAGATATTACCCCTGTAGTCATGTAATCACCCAGGCACTAGTTATGTACTACCCCTGCAGTCATGCAATCATGAAGGCTGTATCTATGCTGTTAAGAAATCACCCAGGCACTACCTTTGCACTCCTTTATTAACTCAGGCACTTACTCAGTAGTCCTGCAATCACCCAAGAAGTGGCCATTCACTTATAAAATCCCCCAGTTACTTCCTATGTAGTCTAGTAAATCCCCAGATATTACCCCTGTAGTCATGCAATCACCCAGATGCATTACATGTCTCAGTTTCTAGGTTTCACTTTATTCCAGAAATATTGTATACATATTTCTTTTAGATATGATGATGATTTGAAAACGTAGAGACATATGTATGCATGCTTCTGACAATATGGAGAGACTTGTAGTTGTGTCATGTAATAGTCTGCTGCTTTATATTTTGCTAGGCCGAACAGTCATGCACTTCTAAAAACGCCCAAGTACTACCCATGCAGTCTTCCAATGATGCAGGCACTACATATGCACTGCTGTAATTACAGAGGCATTACTGCTACACTCATGCAATCACCCAGGCACTACCTATGCACTCATGTAATCACCAAGGTATTACCCATACACTCTTTCAATCATGTAGCCACTACTCATGCACTTTTATGAACACCCAGGCACTACTGTTGTACTACTTCAATCACGGAGGCACTACCCTTGTACTTATGTAATCACTCAGGCAGTAGTCATACTGTTAAGAAATCACCCAGGCACTACCTTTGCACTCCTTTATTCACTCAGGCACTACCTCAGTAGTCCTGCAATCACCCAAGAAGTGCCCATGCACTTATAAAATTACCCAGTTACTTCCTATGTAGTCATGTTTATTCCCGTGATATTACCCCTGTAGTCATGAATCACCCAGATGCATTACATGTCTCAGTTTCTAGGTTTCACTTTATTCCAGAAATACTGTATACATTTTACTTTTAGATATGATGAAGATTTGAAAACGTAGATTCATATGTATGCATGCTTCTGACAATATGGAGAGACTTGTAGTTGTGTCGTGTAATAGTCTGCTGCTTTATATTTCGCTAGGCCGAACACTCATGCCCTTATAAAAACACCCAAGTACTACCCATGCAGTCTTCCAATGATGCAGGCACTACATATGCACTGCTGTAATCACTCAGGCATTACTGCTACACTCATGCAGTCACCCAGGCACTACCTATGCACTCATGCAATCACCAAGGTATTACCCATGCACTCTTTCAATCATGTAGCCACTACTCATGCACTTATATAATAACCCAGGCACTACCGTTCCTCTACTTCAATCACGGAGGTACTACCGTTGTACCTATGTAATCACTCCGCCAGTAGTCATGCTGTTAAGAAATCACCCAGGCACTACCTTTGCACTCCTTTATTCACTCATGCACTACCTCAGTAGTCCTGCAATCACCCAAGAAGTATCCATACACTTATAAAATCACTAACTCACTTCCTATGTAGTCATGTAAATCCCCAGATATTACCCCTGTAGTCATGCAATCACCCAGGCGTTACCTATGTACTCCTTTAATCCCCCAGACGTTACCCCTGTACTCATGCAATCACCAATGCATTAGGTATACAGTGCTTCATTCAGCCAGCCACTATCTTTCCACTCTTTCAATCACGCAGGCACTACTGTTGTACTTATATAATCGCTCAGCCAGTACTCATGCACTTATAAAATCACCCAGGCACTACCTTTGCACTCCTGTAATCACTCAGGTAGTACTTTAGTACTTCTGTAATCACCCAGGCACTACTCATGGACTTTTAAAATCACCCACTCACTTCCTATGTATTCCAGTAATCCCCAGATATTACCCCTGCAGTCATGTAATCACCCAGGCACTAGTTATGTACTACCCCTGTATTCATGCAATCATGCAGGCTGTACCTATGCTGTTAAGAAATCACCCAGGCACTACCTTTGCACTCCTTTATTCACTCAGGCACTACCTCAGTAGTCCTGCAATCACCCAAGAAGTGCCCATTCACTTATAAAATTACCCAGTTACTTCCTATGTAGTCTAGTAAATCCCCAGATATTACCCCTGTAGTCATGCAATCACCCAGATGCATTACATGTCTCAGTTTCTAGGTTTCACTTTATTCCAGAAATATTGTATACATATTTCTTTTAGATATGATGATGATTTGAAAATGTAGAGACATATGTATGCATGCTTCTGACAATATGGAGAGACTTGTAGTTGTGTCATGTAATAGTCTGCTGCTTTATATTTCGCTAGGCCGAACAGTCATGCACTTCTAAAAACGCCCAAGTACTACCCATGCAGTCTTCCAATGATGCAGGCACTACATATGCACTGCTGTAATTACTGAGGCATTATTGCTACACTCATGCAATCACCCAGGCACTACATATGCACTCATGTAATCACCAAGGTATTACCCATACACTCTTTCAATCATGTAGCCACTACTCATGCACTTTTATAATCACCCAGGCACTACTGTTGTACTACTTCAATCACGGAGGCACTACCCTTGTACTTATGTAATCACTCAGCCAGTAGTCATACTGTTAAGAAATCACCCAGGCACTACCTTTGCACTCCTTTATTCACTCAGGCACTACCTCAGTAGTCCTGCAATCACCCAAGAAGTGCCCATGCACTTATAAAATTACCCAGTTACTTCCTATGTAGTCATGTTAATTCCCGTGATATTACCCCTGTAGTCATGAATCACCCAGATGCATTACATGTCTCAGTTTCTAGGTTTCACTTTATTCCAGAAATACTGTATACATTTTTCTTTTAGATATGATGAAGATTTGAAAACGTAGATACATATGTATGCATGCTTCTGACAATATGGAGAGACTTGTAGTTGTGTCATGTAATAGTCTGCTGCTTTATATTTCGCTAGGCCGAACACTCATGCACTTATAAAAACGCCCAAGTACTACCCATGCAGTCTTCCAATGATGCAGGCACTACATATGCACTGCTGTAATAACTCAGGCATGACTGCTACACTCATGCAGTCACCCAGGCACTACCTATGCACTCATGCAATCACCAAGGTATTACCCATGCACTCTTTCAATCATGTAGCCACTACTCATGCACTTATATAATAACACAGGCACTACCGTTCCTCTACTTCAATCACGGAGGCACTACCCTTGTACCTATGTAATCACTCAGCCAGGAGTCATGCTGTTAAGAAATCACCCAGGCACTACCTTTGCACTCCTTTATTCACTCAGGCACAACCTCAGTAGTCCTGCAATCACCCAAGAAGTATCCATACACTTATAAAATCACTAACTCACTTCCTATGTAGTCATGTAAATCCCCAGATATTACCCCTGTAGTCAGGCAATCACCCAGGCGTTACCTATGTACTCCTTTAATCCCCCAGACGTTACCCCTGTACTCATGCAATCACCAATGCATTAGGTATACAGTGCTTCATTCAGCCAGCCACTATCTTTCCACTCTTTCAATCATGCAGGCACTACTGTTGTACTTATATAATCACTCAGCCAGTACTCATGCACTTATAAAATTACCCAGGCACTACCTTTGCACTCCTGTAATCACTCAGATAGTACTTTAGTACTTCTGTAATCACCCAGGCACTACTCATGGACTTATAAAATCACCCACTCACTTCCTATGTATTCCAGTAATCCCCAGATATTACCCAAGCAGTCATGTAATCACCCAGGCACTAGTTATGTACTACCCCTGTATCCATGCAATCATGCAGGCTGCACCTTCTGTTAAGAAATCACCCAGGCACTACCTTTGCACTCCTTTATTCACTCAGGCACTACCTCAGTAGTCCTGCAATCACCCAAGAAGTGCCCATGCACTTATAAAATCACCCAGTTACTTCCTATGTGGTCATGTAAATCCCCAGATATTACCCCTGTAGTCATGCAATCACCCAGGCACTAGTTATGTACTACCCCTGCAGCCATGCAATCATGCAGGCTGTATCTATGCTGTTAAGAAATCACCCAGGCACTACCTTTGCACTCTTTTATTAACTCAGGCACTTACTCAGTAGTCGTGCAATCACACAAGAAGTGCCCATTCACTTATAAAATCCCCCAGTTACTTCCTATGTAGTCTAGTAAAACCCCAGATATTACCCCTGTAGTCATGCAATCAAGCAGATGCATTACATGTCTCAGTTTCTAGGTTTCACTTTATTCCAGAAATATTGTATACATATTTCTTTTAGATATGATGATGATTTGAAAATGTAGAGACATATGTATGCATGCTTCTGACAATATGGAGAGACTTGTAGTTGTGTCATGTAATAGTCTGCTGCTATATATTTCGCTAGGCCGAACAGTCATGCACTTCTAAAAACGCCCAAGTACTACCCATGCAGTCTTCCAATGATGCAGGCACTACATATGCACTGCTGTAATTACAGAGGCATTACTGCTACACTCATGCAATCACCCAGGCACTACCTATGCACTCATGTAATCACAAAGGTATTACCCATACACTCTTTCAATTATGTAGCCACTACTCATGCGCTTTTATAATCACCCAGGCACTACTGTTGTACTACTTCAATAACGGAGGCACTACCCTTGTACTTATGTAATCACTCAGCCAGTAGTCATACTGTTAAGAAATCACCCAGGCACTACCTTTGCACTCCTCTATTCACTCAGGCACTACCTCAGTAGTCCTGCAATCACCCAAGAAGTGCCCATGCACTTATAAAATTACCCAGTTACTTCATATGTAGTCATGTTAATTCCCGTGATATTACCCCTGTAGTCATGAATCACCCAGATGCATTACATGTCTCAATTTCTAGGTTTCACTTTATTCCAGAAATACTGTATACATTTTTCTTTTAGATATGATGAAGATTTGAAAACGTAGATTCATATGTATGCATGCCTCTGACAATATGGAGAGACTTGTAGTTGTGTCATGTAATAGTCTGCTGCTTTATATTTCGCTAGGCCGAACACTCATGCACTTATAAATACGCCCAAGTACTACCCATGCAGTCTTCCAATGATGCAGGGACTACATATGCACTGCTGTAATCACTCAGGCATTACTGCTACACTCATGCAGTCACCCAGGCACTACCTATGCACTCATGCAATCACCAAGGTATTACCCATGCACTCTTTCAATCATGTAGCCACTACTCATGCACTTATATAATAACCCAGGCACTACCGTTCCTCTACTTCAATCACAGAGGCACTACCCTTGTACCTATGTAATCACTCAGCCAGTAGTCATGCTGTTAAGAAATCACCCAGGCACTACCTTTGCACTCCTTTATTCACTCAGGCACTACCTCAGTAGTCCTGCAATCACCCAAGAAGTATCCATACACTTATAAAATCACTAACTCACTTCCTATGTAGTCATGTAAATCCCCAGATATTACCCCTGTAGTCATGCAATCACCCAGGCGTTACCTATGTACTCCTTTAATCCACCAGACGTTACCCCTGTACTCATGCAATCACCAATGCATTAGGTATACAGTGCTTCATTCAGCCAGCCACTATCTTTCCACTCTTTCAATCACGCAGGCACTACTGTTGTACTTATATAATCGCTCAGCCAGTACTCATGCACTTATAAAATCACCCAGGCACTACCTTTGCACTCCTGTATTCACTCAGATAGTACTTTAGTACTTCTGTAATCACCCAGGCACTACTCATGGACTTATAAAATCACCCACTCACTTCCTATGTATTCCAGTAATCACCAGATATTACCCCTGCAGTCATGTAATCACCCAGGAACTAGTTATGTACTACCCATGTATTCATGCAATCATGCAGGCTGTACCTATGCTGTTAAGAAATCACACAGGCACTACCTTTGCACTCCTTTATTCACTAAGGCACTACCTCAGTAGTCCTGCAATCACCCAAGAAGTGCCCATGCACTTATAAAATCACCCAGTTACTTCCTATGTGGTCATGTAAATCCCCAGATATTACCCCTGTAGTCATGTAATCACCCAGGCACTAGTTATGTACTACCCCTGCAGTCATGCAATCATGAAGGCTGTATCTATGCTGTTAAGAAATCACCCAGGCACTACCTTTGCACTCCTTTATTAACTCAGGCACTTACTCAGTAGTCCTGCAATCACCCAAGAAGTGGCCATTCACTTATAAAATCCCCCAGTTACTTCCTATGTAGTCTAGTAAATCCCCAGATATTACCCCTGTAGTCATGCAATCACCCAGATGCATTACATGTCTCAGTTTCTAGGTTTCACTTTATTCCAGAAATATTGTATAGATATTTCTTTTAGATATGATGATGATTTGAAAACGTAGAGACATATGTATGCATGCTTCTGACAATATGGAGAGACTTGTAGTTGTGTCATGTAATAGTCTGCTGCTTTATATTTCGCTAGGCCGAACAGTCATGCACTTCTAAAAACGCCCAAGTACTACCCATGCAGTCTTCCAATGATGCAGGCACTACATATGCACTGCTGTAATTACAGAGGCATTACTGCTACACTCATGCAATCACCCAGGCATTACCTATGCACTCATGTAATCACCAAGGTATTACCCATACACTCTTTCAATCATGTAGCCACTACTCATGCACTTTTATGAACACCCAGGCACTACTGTTGTACTACTTCAATCACGGAGGCACTACCCTTGTACTTATGTAATCACTCAGGCAGTAGTCATACTGTTAAGAAAGCACCCAGGCACTACCTTTGCACTCCTTTATTCACTCAGGCACTACCTCAGTAGTCCTGCAATCACCCAAGAAGTGCCCATGCACTTATAAAATTACCCAGTTACTTCCTATGTAGTCATGTTTATTCCCGTGATATTACCCCTGTAGTCATGAATCACCCAGATGCATTACATGTCTCAGTTTCTAGGTTTCACTTTATTCCAGAAATACTGTATACATTTTACTTTTAGATATGATGAAGATTTGAAAACGTAGATTCATATGTATGCATGCTTCTGACAATATGGAGAGACTTGTAGTTGTGTCGTGTAATAGTCTGCTGCTTTATATTTCGCTAGGCCGAACACTCATGCCCTTATAAAAACACCCAAGTACTACCCATGCAGTCTTCCAATGATGCAGGCACTACATATGCACTGCTGTAATCACTCAGGCATTACTGCTACACTCATGCAGTCACCCAGGCACTACCTATGCACTCATGCAATCACCAAGGTATTACCCATGCACTCTTTCAATCATGTAGCCACTACTCATGCACTTATATAATAACCCAGGCACTACCGTTCCTCTACTTCAATCACGGAGGTACTACCGTTGTACCTATGTAATCACTCCGCCAGTAGTCATGCTGTTAAGAAATCACCCAGGCACTACCTTTGCACTCCTTTATTCACTCATGCACTACCTCAGTAGTCCTGCAATCACCCAAGAAGTATCCATACACTTATAAAATCACTAACTCACTTCCTATGTAGTCATGTAAATCCCCAGATATTACCCCTGTAGTCATGCAATCACCCAGGCGTTACCTATGTACTCCTTTAATCCCCCAGACGTTACCCCTGTACTCATGCAATCACCAATGCATTAGGTATACAGTGCTTCATTCAGCCAGCCACTATCTTTCCACTCTTTCAATCATGCAGGCACTACTGTTGTACTTATATAATCGCTCAGCCAGTACTCATGCACTTATAAAATCACCCAGGCACTACCTTTGCACTCCTGTAATCACTCAGGTAGTACTTTAGTACTTCTGTAATCACCCAGGCACTACTCATGGACTTTTAAAATCACCCACTCACTTCCTATGTATTCCAGTAATCCCCAGATATTACCCCTGCAGTCATGTAATCACCCAGGCACTAGTTATGTACTACCCCTGTATTCATGCAATCATGCAGGCTGTACCTATGCTGTTAAGAAATCACCCAGGCACTACCTTTGCACTCCTTTATTCACTCAGGCACTACCTCAGTAGTCCTGCAATCACCCAAGAAGTGCCCATTCACTTATAAAATTACCCAGTTACTTCCTATGTAGTCTAGTAAATCCCCAGATATTACCCCTGTAGTCATGCAATCACCCAGATGCATTACATGTCTCAGTTTCTAGGTTTCACTTTATTCCAGAAATATTGAATACATATTTCTTTTAGATATGATGATGATTTGAAAACGTAGAGACATATGTATGCATGCTTCTGACAATATGGAGAGACTTGTAGTTGTGTCATGTAATAGTCTGCTGCTTTATATTTCGCTAGGCCGAACAGTCATGCACTTATAAATTCGCCCATGTACTACCCATGCAGTCTTCCAATGATGCAGGCACTACATATGCACTGCTGTAATTACTGAGGCATTACTGCTACCCTCATGCACTCACCCAGGCACTACCTATGCACTCATGTAATCACCAAGGTATTACTCTTTCAATCATGTAGCCACTACTCATGCACTTTTATAATCACCCAGGCACTACTGTTGTACTACTTCAATCACGGAGGCACTACCCTTGTACTTATGTAATCACTCAGCCAGTAGTCATACTGTTAAGAAATCACCCAGGCACTACCTTTGCACTCCTTTATTCACTCAGGCACTACCTCATTAGTCCTGCAATCACCCAAGAAGTGCCCATGCACTTATAAAATTACCCAGTTACTTCCTATGTAGTCATGTTAATTCCCGTGATATTACCCCTGTAGTCATGAATCACCCAGATGCATTACATGTCTCAGTTTCTAGGTTTCACTTTATTCCAGAAATACTGTATACATTTTTTTTTTAGATATGATGAAGATTTGAAAAAGTAGATACATAGGTATGCATGCCTCTGACAATTTGGAGAGACTTGTAGTTGTGTCGTGTAATAGTCTGCTGCTTTATATTTCGCTAGGCCGAACACTCATACACTTATAAAAACGCCCAAGTACTACCCATGCAGTCTTCCAATGATGCAGGCACTACATATGCACTGCTGTAATCACTAAGGCATTACTGCTACACTCATGCAGTCACCCAGGCACTACCTATGCACTCATGCAATCAGCAAGGTATTACCCATGCACTCTTTCAATCATGTAGCCACTACTCATGCACTTATATAATAACCCAGGCACTACCGTTCCTCTACTTCAATCAAGGAGGCACTACCCTTGTACCTATGTAATCACTCAGCCAGTATTCATGCTGTTAAGAAATCACCCAGGCACTACCTTTGCACTCCTTTATTCACTCAGGCACTACCTCAGTAGTCCTGCAATCACCCAAGAAGTATCCATACACTTATAAAATCACTAACTCACTTCCTATGTAGTCATGTAAATCCCCAGATATTACCCCTGTAGTTATGCAATCACCCAGGCGTTACCTATGTACTCCTTTAATCCACCAGACGTTACCCCTGAACTCATGCAATCACCAATGCATTAGGTATACAGTGCTTCATTCAGCCAGCCACTATCTTTCCACTCTTTCAATCACGCAGGCACCACTATTGTACTTATATAATCGCTCAGCCAGTACTCATGCACTTATAAAATCACCCAGGCACTACCTTTGCACTCCTGTAATCACTCAGGTAGTACTTTAGTACTTCTGTAATCACCCAGGCACTACTCATGGACTTTTAAAATCACCCACTCACTTCCTACGTATTCCAGTAATCCCCAGATATTACCCCTGCCGTCATGTAATCACCCAGACACTAGTTATGTACTACCCCTGTATTCATGCAATCATGCAGGCTGTACCTATGCTGTTAAGAAATCACCCAGGCACTACCTTTGCACTCCTTTATTCACTCAGGCACTACCTCAGTAGTCCTGCAATCACCCAAGAAGTGCCCATGCACTTATAAAATCACCCAGTAACTTCCTATGTGGTCATGTAAATCCCCAGATATTACCCCTGTAGTCATGCAATCACCCATGCACTAGTTATGTACTACCCCTGCAGTCATGCAATCATGCAGGCTGTATCTATGCTGTTAAGAAATCACCCAGGCACTACCTTTGCACTCCTTTATTAACTCAGGCACTTACTCGGTAGTCCTGCAATCACACAAGAAGTGCCCATTCACTTATAAAATTACCCAGTTACTTCCTATGTAGTCTAGTAAATCCCCAGATATTACCCCTGTAGTCATGCAATCACCCAGATGCATTACATGTCTCAGTTTCTAGGTTTCACTTTATTCCAGAAATATTGTATACATATTTCTTTTAGATATGATGATGATTTGAAAACGTAGAGACACATGTATGCATGCTTCTGACAATATGGAGAGACTTGTAGTTGTGTCATGTAATAGTCTGCTGCTTTATATTTCGCTAGGCCGAACAGTCATGCACTTATAAATTCGCCCATGTACTACCCATGCAGTCTTCCAATGATGCAGGCACTACATATGCACTGCTGTAATTACTGAGGCATTACTGATACACTCATGCAATCACCCAGGCACTACCTATGCACTCATGTAATCACCAAGGTATTACCCATACACTCTTTCAATCATGTAGCCACTACTCATGCACTTTTATAATCACCCAGGCACTACTGTTGTACTACTTCAATCACGGAGGCACTACCCTTGTACTTATGTAATCACTCAGCCAGTAGTCATACTGTTAAGAAATCACCCAGGCACTACCTTTGCACTCCTTTATTCACTCAGGCACAACCTCAGTAGTCCTGCAACCACCCAAGAAGTGCCCATGCACTTATAAAATTACCCAGTTTCTTCCTATGTAGTCATGTTAATTCCCGTGATATTACCCCTGTAGTCATGAATCACCCAGATGCATTACATGTCTCAGTTTCTAGGTTTCACTTTATTCCAGGAATACTGTATACATTTTTCTTTTAGATATGATGAAGATTTGAAAACGTAGATACATATGTATGCATGCCTCTGACAATATGGAGAGACTTGTAGTTGTGTCATGTAATAGTCTGCTGCTTTATATTTCGCTAGGCCGAACACTCATGCACTTATAAAAACGCCCAAGTACTACCCATGCAGTCTTCCAATGATGCAGGCACTACATATGCACTGCTGTAATCACTAAGGCATTACTGCTACACTCATGCAGTCACCCAGGCACTACCTATGCACTCATGCAATCACCAAGGTATTACCCATGCACTCTTTCAATCATGTAGGCACTACTCATGCACTTATATAATAACCCAGGCGCTACCGTTGCTCTACTTCAATCACGGAGGCACTACCCTTGTACCTATGTAATCACTCAGCCAGTAGTCATGCTGTTAAGAAATCACCCAGGCACTACCTTTGCACTCCTTTATTCACTCAGGCACTACCTCAGTAGTCCTGCAATCACCCAAGAAGTATCCATACACATATAAAATCACTAACTCACTTCCTATGTAGTCATGTAAATCCCCAGATATTACCCCTGCAGTCATGCATTTTCCAAGGCGTTACCTATGTACTCCTTTAATCCCCCAGACGTTACCCCTGTACTCATGCAATCACCAATGCATTAGGTATACAGTGCTTCATTCAGCCAGCCACTATCTTTCCACTCTTTCAATCACGCAGGCACTACTGTTGTACTTATATAATTGCTCAGCCAGTACTCATGCACTTATAAAATCACCCAGGCACTATCTTTGCACTCCTGTAATCACTCAGGTAGTACTTTAGTACTTCTGTAATCACCCAGGCACTACTCATGAACTTATAAAATCACCCACTCACTTCCTATGTATTCCAGTAATCCCCAGATATTACCCCTGCAGTCATGTAATCACCCAGGCACTAGTTATGTACTACCCCTGTATTCATGCAATCATGCAGGCTGTACCTATGCCGTTAAGAAATCACCCAGGCACTACCTTTGCACTCCTTTATTCACTCAGGCACTACCTCAGTAGTCCTGCAAACACCCAAGAAGTGCCCATGCACTTATAAAATCACCCAGTTACTTCCTATGTGGTCATGTAAATCCCCAGATATTACCCCTGTAGTCATGCAATCACCCAGGCACTAGTTATGTACTACCCTGCAGTCATGCAATCATGCAGGCTGTATCTATGCTGTTAAGAAATCACCCAGGCACTACCTTTGCACTCCTTTATTAACTCAGGCACTTACTCAGTAGTCCTGCAATCACCCAAGAAGTGCCCATTCACTTATAAAATCACCCAGTTACTTCCTATGTAGTCATGTAAATCCCCAGATATTACCCCTGTAGTCATGCAATCACCCAGATGCATTACATGTCTCAGTTTCTAGGTTTCACTTTATTCCAGAAATATTGTATACATATTTCTTTTAGATATGATGATGATTTGAAAACGTAGAGACATATGTATGCATGCTTCTGACAATATGGAGAGACTTGTAGTTGTGTCTTGTAATAGTCTGCTGCTTTATATTTTGCTAGGCCGAACAGTCATGCACTTATAAAAATGCCCAAGGACTACCCATGCAGTCTTCCAATGATGCAGGCACTACATATGCACTGCTGTAATTACTGAGGCATTACTCCTACACTCATGCAATCACCCAGGCACTACCTATGCACTCATGTAATCACCAAGGTATTACCCATACACTATTTCAATCATGTAGCCACTACTCATGCACTTTTATAATCACCCAGGCACTACTGTTGTACTACTTCAATCACGGAGGCACTACCCTTGTACTTATGTAATCACTCAGCCAGTAGTCATACTGTTAAGAAATCACCCAGGCACTACCTTTGCACTCCTTTATTCACTCAGGCACTACCTCAGTAGTCCTGCAATCACCCAAGAAGTGCCCATGCACTTATAAAATTACCCAGTTACTTCCTATGTAGTCATGTTAATTCCCGTGATATTACCCCTGTAGTCATGAATCACCCAGATGCATTACATGTCTCAGTTTCTAGGTTTCACTTTATTCCAGAAATACTGTATACATTTTTCTTTTAGATATGATAAAGATTTGAAAACGTAGATACATATGTATGCATGCCTCTGACAATATGGAGAGACTTGTAGTTGTGTCATGTAATAGTCTGCTGCTTTATATTTCGCTAGGCCGAACACTCATGCACTTATAAAAACGCCCAAGTACTACCCATGCAGTCTTCCAATGATGCAGGCACTACATATGCACTGCTGTAATCACTCAGGCATTACTGCTACACTCATGCAGTCACCCAGGCATTACCTATGCACTCATGCAATCACCAAGGTATTACCCATGCACTCTTTCAATCATGTAGCCACTACTCATGCACTTATATAATAACCCAGGCACTACCGTTGCACTACTTCAATCACGGAGGCACTACCCTTGTACCTGTGTAATCACTCAGCCAGTAGTCATGCTGTTAAGAAATCACCCAGGCACTACCTTTGCACTCCTTTATTCACTCAGGCACTACCTCAGTAGTCCTGCAATCACCCAAGAAGTATCCATACACTTATAAAATCACTAACTCACTTCCTATGTAGTCATGTAAATCCCCAGATATTACCCCTGTTTTCATGCAATCACCCAGGCGTTACCTATGTACTCCTTTAATTCCCCAGACATTACCCCTGTACTCATGCAATCACCAATGCATTAGGTATACAGTGCTTCATTCAGCCAGCCACTATCGTTCCACTCTTTCAATCACTCAGGCACTACTCTTGTACTTATATAATCGCTCACCCAGTACTCATGCACTTATAAAATCACCCAGGCACTACCTTTGCACTCCTGTAATCACTCAGGTAGTACCTTAGTATTTCTGTAATCACCCAGGCACTACTCATGGACTTAAAAAATCACCCACTCACTTCTTATGTATTCCAGTAATCCCTCAGATATTACCCCTGCAGTCATGCAATCACCCAGGCACTAGTTATGTACTACCCCTGTAGTCATGCAATCATGCAGCCTGTACCTATGCAGTCAAGTAATAACCCGCACACTACCCTTGCAGTCATACAATCACCCAGGCCCTACTGTTGCAGTCATCTATTCACTTAGGTACTACTCCATTACTCATCTATGCCTTCAGGTGCTATTTTTACACTTATCCATGCACTCAATGTTTATGTGTGCACTTATGGAATTAGCTGGTCACTATCCATTTTCTCCTGCAATTACCCAGTGACCACCCTTGCACTCATACAATCACCCAAGCACTTCCCATGGAGTTATGCAATCACTCTGGCAGATCTATTACATGTTTCAGCTTCTAGGTTTCACTATATTCCAGAAATATCGTATACATATTTCTATTAGATATGTTGATGATTTGAAAACATAGAGACATATTTATGCATGCTTCTGACAATATGGAGAGACTTGTAGTTGTGTCATGTAATAGTCTGCAGCTTTATATTTCGCTAGGCCGAACACTCATGCACTTATAAAAACGCCCATGTACTACCCATGCAGTCTTCCAATGATGTAGGCACTACATATGCACTGCTGTAATCACTCAGGCATTACTGCTGCACTCATGCAATCACCAAGGTATTACCCATGCACTCTTTGAATCATGTATCCACTACTCATGCACTTATATAATCACCCACGCACTACCCCTCCACTCATGCAATTACCCAGGCATTATCCCTGTAGTCATGGAATAACCTATACATTATCGCTGCAGTATACAATTAGACAGGCATTACCAAAGCACTTCTTAAATCATCCAGCTAGTATATATACACTTATGTGATGACTCAGTCACTACCCTTGCGTTCTTCAAATCACCCAGGCACTAGGCTTGTATTCTTTGAATCACCCAACCATTATCTATGCACTTATAAAATCACCCAGGCACTATCTATGCACTCCTCCAATCACCCAGGCACTACCACTACACTCATATAACCTCCCACACATTACTCCTGCACTCATGCAATCACCCACACTTTACTTATGCACTCCACCAATCCCCTAGACATTACCCCTGCACTTATGCAATCACCCAGACATTATCCATGCACTCTTTCATTTACTTAGACAGTACCCATTAACTCTGTACCTCTGTTCCTTCTTTCTGCACTTCTTTTGTGTCTTTCTGCAGCTGTCACTTCTTTCTGTACCCCTTTTAGGTCTTTCTGCACCCCTATTTCCTCTTTCTGCATCCCTGTTGCTTCTTTCTACACCTCTGTTCATTCTTTCTGCACTTCTTTTTTTTCTGTACATCTCTTGCTTCTTTCTGCACCCTTCATGCCTCTTTCTGCACCCCTCTTCTCTGTTTTTGCACCCCTCTTGCCTCTTTATGCACCTCTGTTGCTTCTTCCTGCACTCCTCTTGCTTCTTTGTACATCTCCGTTGCTTATTTCTGCACCCCTCATGTGTCTTTCACACCCCAATTCACTCTTTCTGCACCCCTCTTGCCTCTTTCTACACCTTTGTTCCTTTTTTCTGCACTTCTTTTGTTTGTTTCTGCACCTCTCTTGTTTGTTTCTGTATCCTTTTGCGTCTTTCTGCACCCCACTTCCCCCTTTATGCATCTCTGTTGTTTCTTTACGCACTTCTCTTACTTCTTTCTGCACCTCTCTTGCTTCTTTTTGCACCCCTCTTCCCTCTTTCTGCATTTCTGTTACTTATTTCTGCACTTATTTTGCTTCTTTCTGCACCTCACTTGCCTCTTTCTTCACTTCTGTTGCATCTTACTGTAGTTCTCTTGCCTCCTTCTGCAGTTCATTTGCCTCTTTCTGTAACTCTCTTCCCTCTTTTTTCACCTCCCTTGCCTCTTTCAGTACCTCTGTTGCTTCTTTCTGCACTTCTTTTTGTTATTTCTGTACCCCTCATGCCTCTTTCTGCACCCTTTTTCCGTTTTCTTCACGTGTATTGGTTCTTTCTGCACTGTTCTTCCCTCTTTGTGCACATCTCTTTCCTTCTTTTCTATCTCTGTTGTTTCTTACTGCACTGCTCTTGCTTCTTTCTGCACCCCTGTTGCAGTCCATTTCCTTACATGCCTTAAATGTCACTTTTGTCCAGCTGCTTTACCATTCTAGTAATGCTGAGAGTGTTGGGCCTAATACATTAGCTATACACTAATTGAATCACCCATGCACTACCCTTGCACTCCTCCAATCCTCTGTCAGGATCTATACACTCCTCCAATCACTTAGGCAGTACCCATGCACTTATAAAATCACCCAGGCAGTTCCTATGTACTCCTGTAATCCCCCAGCTATTACCCCTCAACTCATGCAATCACCCAGACATAACCTATGTAGTCCTCTAATCACCCAGATATTACCTCTGCACTCATGCAATTACCAATGCATTAGCTATACACTACTTCAATCACCCAAGCACTACCCTTGCATTCCTGCAATGGCTGTGTTGGGATCTATGCACTCCTCCAATCACATTGCCAGTACTCATGCAGTTATAAAATCACTGAAGCACTACCTACGCACTTATGCAATCACCCAGGCAGTACCCTAGTACTCCTCCAATCATCCAGGCAGTACCTTTGTTCTCATGCAATCACCCAGGGACTACAGAAGCACTTCAAATTTGATTTGGATAGCAGAAGATAAATCTTTTAGTTGTGCTCTGTGGTTCTGTTGTATAGGTTGTGATGTCTTCTAACTGTAGGAATTCTGCAGTGTCTGACATACCTTTGGAATGCAATTAAAAATATTTTTTTATTTATATATGAGAATATTTGTATATAATTATTCTATTAATATTAAATCATTTAACGAAGTTATTTAAACGTTTCTTTCTTTTCAGATACTCACCATTATTAGTAATAAAGATTGAGAAATTAGATAAAGTACAACATATGACATTGAAGAAAAAGGCTTCTGGTAAGAGAACTACAGAATTTGTTAAAAGAGTTTTAAAGAAGATAACGAATTTTCAAAATCGAGAAAAGAAAAAGAAAAGTAGTACAACCATTCAGAAGGAAACGAAAAAAGGACATATTAATAGAAAATCAGGTTATGGGAAAAAAAATCTATGTTGAAAGAAGGATGAAAGAATTTAAAGACATTAGAAAGAGAATGTATAAAAGTAGAGTACTACAAAACTTATTGAAAGATTGCAAAAAATATTTTAAAAATCTGCATTTTTCAAGAAAAAGCAACACATTGAAAGTGTAGTTGAAAACACTTTTGAATTGAAAAGAAGATTGTTTATATTAGTATTGAAGAGAATGAAAACATTAAATAAAACAATGCATTTTATAAAGGAGAAAAGTAAAAGAAAAAGACTTGTTAATAGAACTAACTTTTGCAAAAATGTTTTGGGTGAATGGAAGCACACTTCTAGTTCAGAACCTTTTTTTAATGAAGAAAGCTATTTTCAACAAAAAACATTAGTTCACGCAGTTGATACCAGTGGTCGTTCTTATGAAGTTAAAAACGGTTGTCCAATTGAAAAAGAAAAGATGGTTGTTAGAAATGTGGAAGAAGTAATAGCTGAAGAAGTTCAAGGGAGACGTTCACAAGCTCCTGTGTATAGGTGGGATTGTAGTAGTATTTGTAGTATATGACAGGAATCTATTGATATTTTACGAAATTTCTTATGAGAGCATAGTAAAAAAAGTGTTAAACAGAAAATTAAGATGTTGCAAGGACTAGATCCTTGTAAAGTGAGAAAAAATACTGGCTTGTAGGGTCATTCTCTGACTTGTCTTTCTAGAAAAGTGTGTCAAAGTACTTTTCATCATTTGAGAATGTTAGCAGTACATCACTCAGAAATGCGTAAGTTAGTAAGAAGATTGTACTATGTAAAAAGTCCTGCATTATCTTTAAGTGAAATAAACACTGCTCTTTTGCATGGTTCAGTGTTGGATGTAAAAAAAGTTTGTGATGATATACAGTTTACTTTCTTTGGTACTGAAGAAGAGTGTAGAGAAAGTGAGAGTTTGATAAGTATAGGTGTTGAAGAAGAGATGGAAGATAGTACTACTGAGAAGTTTGTGGAAGAAATTACAAACTTTAAGGTAGTTTCTTGTGAGAAACCAAACTATGTTTGTATTTGTTGTCGAAGTACTCACTATAGAAGTCAAACTAGGAATGTTGATGTATATTTAAAAAGTGAAAAGGAAAACAATGATAAGTGGGAGCAATTTGGTTCTTATTTGTTGGTGGAAGGTCGTTTTGAGTTGGGTAGTGATCAACGTATTTGTAAATATTGTTACAGCAAACTAGAAGAGAACAAAATGCCAGCTAGAGCTTTACGTAATAACCTAGAGTTGGTAGCTATTCCTCCAGAACTGGTGGATTTAAATACATATGAGTCCATTCTAATTCAATCTGTGCACCCGTTTCAGGCTATAGTTCGTATGGAGCCTAAAACAGGTAAGCTACCTCCCACAGATTTACAAAGAGGTTTAAAAGGAAGAGTTGTGTATTTACCTTTAGATTTTAAGCAAAATATTGAAACTGTTTGTGTAGAGAGAGAGGAAACTGAACCTGTAGTTATTCTAGATAATGGTGTACCAACAAAGAGTCAGAAAATATGGCAAGAGTTAGTAGATGTCACCAAAGTTAAAAAGGCTACGTTATATCTTATAAAAAACATTATTTATTATAAAAATGTATATCTGAAAGAACAAGAAATATCTTTAGGAGATGATAGAGAAATTTCAACTGGCCAAATCGAAAAAGTGGACAAGTCCAGGAGTGAAGAAATTTATGAACATTATAGTATACATCCTTTGCATTCAAAAGAAGTGATTGGAAGTACTATTAAATTATTCCAAATGAAGAAAGCGAAGGGAACTCCCATGAGTGTTTGGGAAAGAAGTTTAGAAGCTCGTTGTTTTCCACAGCTCTTCCCCACTGGAAAAGGTGGACGATATGATGAACGACCAATACAGATTCCTGCATCAGAATACCATTCAACAAGATTGTATTCAGAAGAGCCAAGATTTCGACAGTGGGTTCCATATTTATTTCATCTTCTGTTTGAAAGTGACTTGTCTGGACTTTCATATGCAGTGAACCACATATTAAAAACAGGAGTTCATCTTACACATCTTTCTGCAAAGGAATTTTTGGACAAAGTTCAACAAAGAGACGATCATTTAGAATCTCAGTTAATTAATTTGATGGCATGTCAACGTGGTACCAATGAGTATTGGTATTGTTGTCATGGAGAACTTAAATGTATGTTAAGGAACTTAGGAACTCCTACATGGTTTGTTACGCTTAGCTGTGCTGAATACGCATGGGACGATTTACTTGAATTTCTAAGAGAAGCAAATTCAAATATTAAAAACATTGAATTGAAGACAGCTGGAGAACTGTGTTCCTTGGATCCTGTAAATGTGTGCAGATATTTTAATCATAGGTTTCAAGCTATGATGTCTTTTATCTGCATTAAAAATAATCCACCTCTTGGAGAAGTTATTGATTTCTTTTGGCGAAAGGAGTACCAAGCCAGAGGTGCTCCTCAACTACACATGTTATTATGGATCAAGGATGCACCTAAATTTGGAACTGATTCTGATTAAACTGTTTTGACTTTCATTGAAGACTATGTTACCTGTGCTATTCCAAAAACAGGAGGAGAAAATAGCTTAAGACAACAAGCTTTACGGTTTCAAAGTCATCGATGTGGGGAATATGGTCGCCGGAAATACAAGTGTAAGGGAAAATTTTATACGAAATGTCGTTTTGGATTCCCACGTACAGTAATTTCGAAAGGAAGAGTCAACAGTTTCATGTCAGCAGTAAGGCATACTATAACTCGAAAATCTCCGAAGAATACTTACAATATAAAAAGAAGTGAAGATTCAAAGTACATTAATGACTACAATCCAGAGATTTTGACGATGTGGAATGCAAATATGGATATCCAATATGTTGCAGATAATTCGATTGCTGTTGCTCGCTATGTTACATCATATATAACCAAATCTGAAAAGACGGAGTTGAAAGAAATGTGGGAAGAAATTTCACAAGAGAAGACTCTTAGTAACAAATTGTACAGCTTTAGTTTGAAGATGCTTTCCCATCAAGAGATTGGATCCTACGAATGTTCGGATTAGGTTGACCTCTGCAAGTTTATATTCAAAGTCAAGAGGAATAATTTGGGTAAGTCTAGGTCTTGCTGCAACACGAATTCGAGTATTGAAATCTGTACAAGAAATTGAATACTTAGCTTTGAATGAGCCAGAAAGTACAGCTATTGTTAAAACAAATATGCTGGATACGTACTATCCCAAAAGGAGTCCACATCTGGAAATCATATGTCTCTATGAAGTACTGCAACATTACAGCTTTAAGAGAAATGTTACAGAAAATATAAATGAAGAAAAATATGCAGTAATTGGATGTGATGGATGTTTGGTAAAGCATGCCAAAGGAAATCTTATTAATCACAGGAAACTCAGTTGTGATACTCCTGATAAAAGGGAATTTTCTATTAAGTACTTCTGCAACTGTTTTAAGCCTTGGCGTAGTGAAATGGAATTACTTGGAGATTTTGGCTGCTATGAAGATTCTTTTAATGCATGTAAAGATAGCATTGAATGCACAGTTTTTCCAAAATATTTACAAATGTTGAATGAAGAGATTGAACAAGAAACTAGTATTGCAGCTGAAATCGCTAGAGATAGTTCTCAAGATAGTCAAAGTTCTGCTCCACTAAGTCAAGATCCACTAGGACAACCAATTCTTGAAAATGAAGCAGCAATCGCTATGAATGAAGTAGAAACGGCAATGCAACAAGCACAACATGATATTATTGATTCGGGTAACTTGGAAGAACAACTAAATATTGAACAAAAATAAATATATCAGCAAGTTACACAACAGATACAGCATGGTTTACTGCATGAAAAAAAGAATGCCAATGTACATCATTCAAACCTATTCGAATGTATATCAGTGGACAAGCTGGAACAGGAAAACGTTTCTTAATTAAAGTTTTGACCAGTTATCTATATAAAACCACTCAATCACATTTATCTTGTGTTGTAACCGCTCCAACTGGGTTAGCAGCACATAACATTAAAGGGATTACATTGCATCGATTACTCATGCTACCAGTTGAACATGAAAATAAGTTGGAGTATCACAAGCTATCTGGAGAAGCTTGTTATGAAGTTTCAAGAGTACTAAAGAAAATGAAACTTCTGATTATTTATGAGGTGAGCATGGTCTCAAACTTAATGCTTACTTTTGTACATTTAAGAATGCAACAGATTTTAAAAACAGATTATGATGTTTTATTTGGAGGAGAACATGTAATTGTATTCGGCGATCTATTACAACGTACTCCTGTGAAAGGACAACCAGTTTATAAAACACTTGTCCATGAAGACACTAAGAAATCTTTGGGAAGTATTGGAAATGTGAACATTTGGTCTCTTTTTGAATATAGAGAACTTATTAAGAATATGCGACAAGCAAGTGATGAACATTATGGGAACATTCTTCAAGATATTAGAATTGGTTTTTTGACAAAACATGGTAAAGAAGCTTTACAAAGTCGGTTACTAACAAACTTGTTTCCAAATGAAAATATTGCACCTGAAATAATGTACAAAAAAATTGGAGAAAATACATCTATATTTTGTCTAATGCCAACACTGCAAGAGTGTTCTACATTCAATCAAGAACTTTTGAAACTGGAGAAACAACCAATAGTGAAAATGGAAGCCATTGATAAAATAGAACATGAAGGGGTTACTATTCTTCTCTCAGAGAAATTACAGTCAAAATTGGATTCTTTGGAAAAGTCTGTATCTAAGACTGCTGGCTTAGAAAAGACTTTATATGTACGTGTAAACTGTCGGGTAATATTACGGCGTAATTTAGATGTTGAAAAAGGTTTAGTAAATGGAGCAATGGGAAAAGTTGTTGACTTTGTTAATTATCAGAACAGAGATGGAATTGAATTTTTGAAGATTAAATTTGATCAGATTGAAGAGGTAAAACATGTTGGACGTTGTGCTGTTTGTTTTTTGCTTGTAAAAGACTTGTATGTTCGTAGAAAACAGTTTCCTCTTTCTTTAGCATATGCGGTGACCATTCATAAATCTCAAGGTTTAAGTGTAGACAGTGCTTTGGTAAATATTGGAAGTACAGTGTTTAAAGAGGGTATGGCATATGTTGCATTGTCTTGAGTAAGAACATTATCTGGATTGTATTTGATTGATTTTGATGAGAAAAAGGTTAGTGCTGATGCAAATTGTGTAAGAGAGTATAATCGGTTAAGAAGACAGTATGCTGCTAACTTAGGTGAAAATCCCATATATGAAAAAAGTGTAGTATGTCCAAAACGAAAATAAGACAAATATTCTAGTGAGGTTGGAAAAAGAAAACAATTCAAGAGAATGATGAGGTTGCAAAGAAAATGAAAATGGACACTGTTGATGATATTGTAGGATACCAGTAAGAAAATAGTTCAGGTATCAACTGCTATGCTAATGTAATTGTGAACGTTGTGTTTTATCTAGAAGATCTTCATCATCAAATTATAGAAAATCGAGAAAAAGATTCTGCTCTTTGTTACATTATATTTTTGAAAAGTTGGAAACTGATAAAACTAAAATCCATACTGTTTCTGGCATACGAAATCTTTTGGATATATGTTCTGGTTCTTCACAATTTACACTTGGGGGTCGATTCCGATCTCGGCCGGTAGGGCACCTAACAGTATTCGTCCGGAAAAAATACAAGCCGAATGCGTGTTTCCCGACCGATTCGTACACTCGTCCGGACGAACAAGTATGATGCGTATAACAACCCAGTTTCCGAGCGAGCCGTACTCACCCAATCCAGCTCCTGTTCCCCGCCCGAGCCGGATCCGTGAACGCCGAATCGAGCCGCACGGAAGCAAATACACAGCACCTTCCGGCCGGACTAGTACGATGCGCAATCCGTACGCGCCGAACCCGTCGCTATGTCTGGCACGTTTGAGCATCCGGGCGAGCCGTACATAAGCTCCGTTTCGCGCCACAAGACGATCCACGGCTACGAGACGAACAAGCCTGCTACGAGTACGACTCGAAGACACGAGAAACCCGAACGAGACGATCCAAGCATGAATCCCATTGCGCAGGTCCTACCTATACTCTACATCTATTACCGGGACCGGCACGGACGCGTACGGTGCAGACGGTAAGTCAAACACCAACAATACAAACAAACTACACGTACCCGAAATATGTCACACACACATAGGGATGCACAAATAACGTACACTAGCAACAGCAGAACCATAGGGGTGGGATGGCCAACACCAATGCCATACACACCCATAGGGGATGGATGCCTACCACCAACACCACCCTACCACCACCCCTACTCATGGGGGCTAGATGCCTGCCACCACCACCACCCCTACTCAGGGGGGCTGGATGCCTGCCACCACCACCACCCCTACTCAGGGGGGCCTGGATGCCTACCACTACCACCACCCCTACTCAGGGGGGCCTGGATGCCTACCACTACTACCATCCCCACCCTTAGGGGGATGGATGCCTACCACTACCACCACCCCCACTCAGGGGGGGCTAGATGCCTGCCACCACCACCACCCCTACTCAGGGGGGGCTGGATGCCTGTCACTACTACCAACCCCACCCTTAGGGGGCTGGATGCCTGTCACTACTACCATCCCCACTCATGGGGTGATGGATGCCTACCACTACCACCACCACTACTAATGGGTGTCTGGATGCCTGTCACTACTACCATCCCCACTCATGGGGTGATGGATGCCTACCACTACCACCACCACTACTAATGGGTGTCTGGATGCCTGTCACTACTACCATCCCCACTCATGGGGGATGGATGCCTACCACTACCACCACCCCTACTCAGGGGGGCTAGATGCCTGCCACCACCACCCCTACTCAGGGGGCTGGATGCCTGTCACTACTACCAACCCCACCCTTAGGGGCTGGATGCCTGTCACTACTACCATCCCCACTCATGGGGGGATGGATGCCTACCACTACCACCACCCCTACTCAGGGGGCCTGGATGCCTACCACTACCACCACCCCTACTCAGGGGGCTAGATGCCTGCCACTACCACCACCCCTACTCAGGGGGGCTGGATGCCTGTCACTACTACCAACCCCACCCTTAGGGGGCTGGATGCCTGTTACTACTACCATCCCCTCTCATGGGGTGATGGATGCCTACCACTACCACCACCACTACGAATGGGTGTCTGGATGCCTGTCACTACTACCATCCCCACTCATGGGGGGATGGATGCCTACCACTACCACCACCACTACTAATGGGTATCTGGATGCCTGTCACTACTACCATCCCCACTCATAGGGGGATGGATGCCTACCACTACCACCACCCCTACTCAGGGAGGCCTGGATGCCTACCACTACCACCACCACTACTCAGGGGGGGCTAGATGCCTGCCACCACCACCCCTACTCAGGGGGGGCTGGATGCCTGTCACTACTACCAACCCCACCCTTAGGGGGCTGGATGCCTGTCACTACTACCATCCTCACTCATGGGGTGATGGATGCCTACCACTGCCACCACTACTACTAATGGGTGTCTGGATGCCTGTCACTACTACCATCCCCACTCATGGGGGGATGGATGCCTACCACTACCACCACCCCTACTCAGGGGGGCCTGGATGCCTACCACTACCACCACCCCTACTCAGGGGGGGCTAGATGCCTGCCACTACCACCACCCCTACTCAGGGGGGGCTAGATGCCTACCACTACCACCACCCCTACTCAGGGGGGCCTGGATGCCTGCCACCACCACCACCCCTACTCAGGGGGGCTGGATGCCTCTCACTACTACCAACCCCACCCTTAGGGGGCTGGATGCCTGTCACTACTACCATCCCCACTCATGGGGGGCTGGATGCCTACCACTACTACCATCCCCACCCTTAGGGGGATGGATGCCTACCACTACCACCACCCCCACTCAGGGGGGGCTAGATGCCTGCCACCACCACCACCCCTACTCAGGGGGTGCTGGATGCCTGTCACTACTACCATCCCCACTCATGGGGGGATGGATGCCTACCACTACCACCACCCCTACTCAGGGGGGCCTGGATGCCTACCACTACCACCACCCCTACTCAGGGGGGCTAGATGCCTGCCACTACCACCACCCCTACTCAGGGGGGGCTAGATGCCTACCACTACCACCACCCCTACTCAGGGGGGCCTGGATGCCTGCCACCACCACCACCCCTACTCAGGGGGGGCTGGATGCCTGTCACTACTACCAACCCCACGCTTAGTGGGCTGGATGCCTGTCACTACTACCATCCCCACTCATGGGGGGCTGGATGCCTACCACTACTACCATCCCCACCCTTAGGGGGATGGATGCCTACCACTACCACCACCCCCACTCAGGGGGGGCTAGATGCCTGCCACCACCACCACCCCTACTCAGGGGGCTGGATGCCTGTCACTACTACCAACCCCACCCTTAGGGGCTGGATGCCTGTCACTACTACCATCCCCACTCATGGGGGATGGATGCCTACCACTAACACCACTCCTACTCATAGGACGGGTAATGCATGACACAACTAGCATACTCCCACATAAGGAATGACAGAAAATTACATCCCCCCAACACCAGGACAAGTGTGTGTAGTCTGTGTCAAATGCCTACAACACTGAACATGACATTGAACATACAATGTGACCCCCTAGCACATGTGTCACACAGAAATGTGTGTGGCCTCCACAATGCAAGCCGACCATGGCCACTGTGGCAATGGACTCGAACACCCCATCACCACAGTGACCAAAAGGGAAGTGTGGGGTCCATAGCTGATGCACATTTTGAACAGTGTGGCAATGGGGCCTAAAGCCCCATCACCACAGTGACCAAAAGGGAAGTGTGGAATCCATAGCTGATGCACATTTTGAACAGTGTGGCAATGGGGCCTAAAGCCCGATCACCACAGTGACCAATAGGGAAGTGTAGTCATGGTAAAAGCTGCCAAAGCCAAACTGCATGGATGAATCCTGGTCACACAACAACAAACACATCAGTGGCATAGTAGTGCTTGTGTCCCATAGCAACATAGATTGGTCGAGGCAAACAGTGCAGTGTCACTGAAACATCGTTTTGGCCATGTGCATACAAACATCACCCATGGGGGCCCACATTGTCAACATTCACAAATAACCCAATGACAGAAGTGACCATCATAATGCTGACCCACATATCTGCACCAATGGACACACAAATGTAGATATCCTGTGGAGACTGTAGATGTCAGGTGAACAAATACCATACCATGGCAGCAATGGGACATACAAACCGTGATTATTGTGCTGACTGATGACCTAGGAGTCCCAGGGACAGCAGGGGAAAGCCACCAAACAACATACAGCCAATGGCACACTCAAAATATGCCAATGCAGTGGTGCAAAGGCACAAACACAAACAGGCAGACTCACACTGCATATCAAACACAACATTTGATGGGGGGGTGTGCCAGTGTCCCCAGGCAACCACACAACACATGAGGAGGCCTGAATTCCAACCACACAGATATGTATACAGTGCCATACAAAAGTTACTCATGGATCGGATACCCCTATGTGGGCAATCAGGCATTGTTAGATGAGAGGGAGCCCAAATTACACATGTCACACAAGCTTGTAGGAACAGCAACTAACACAGCAAGAGACAGACCCACCACAGCACTACCCCCAGGGACCCCACATTGTGCTGACACTAGCCTGCATGATAAACCCACTGTGATGACAACGTTAGATGTCGTTCACACTGTGAACCACAGCCATGTGTCCTGAGCAACTAACTACCATCACACCTACACAAGCTCCAATCAATCAGCACGGCCTGCCAGCCAAGGCCAATATGGAGGTAGGGGTCTAGCCGTGCAACAACTCACTTTTGCACACACTCAACACCACACACCCTGATCTCCACCAATGTGCAGCAGTGAAGCTCACATGGACTGGTGACATTGGACATGCACCCATGACAATACCAGGGGTGGTGGTGGGAACTAAGGTGCAGAAACCCATCACACATGGCCAGTCAACAAGACTCGTCAATGTCTGACACACAGCACAGTATGCCGTACATGGGCATGATGTGAAATCCACCACAATCAATGGGATCCTGGCCATAGTCACACACCAACGAAGAAGCCAAGGTGACACACGAAGAACACACGTACACAACTCCCAACATTGCAGCTCTGACCCTGAGGAGTGGCAGCAGTCACACACACAACGTGTCACAATCACTGAAAGCTACCACAAACTGTAAATCACATGACTTGTGTAAACAACAAGTGTCAAGGGGAATCCTGAATGTGTCCCATCTGCGTTTGCCCACATCCCCAGCCCTGACAACAAAGACAACCTGGTATGACAACCTCATGAACATTAGTTTGCCATGCACCCACATCACGGAGAAACCAGGTCCAAGATGCTGGATGAACACAGAACAACTCAGCAAGCATCACAAACAGGAACATCCCTAGGGACACAGCCTGTGTAGGAAAAGGGAAGGGAACACACACAGACATGCTTACACAACACACAACACAGGCCCACGCAATGTCACCGGATTACACACTGCCATGAGGGCACTCCACTCCTGTGGAAGGTCCGCTGTGCCAAACCTTGTCTGTGCACGACCCAAACATGTCAGCAGAACACTCCGTCAGTGAGTCAACAACCACAACACACAGAAGGCTCTGCTCACATCAGCCTGGGTACGGGAGTGTCACGTCAGTCATCTGCATACACACAAAACATGTGTCAAGCAAGTTGCACCGTATACACAGATGAGTCCTTCAACATTGATGTGCAAAACTGCATGTCCAGTGGAGCTGGGCACACAGTCAGGGAAATCAGAACATTGAACAGTGGTAAGCCCACCAGATGTGCATCAGTGTAAGACAAAGATGTTCATTTACAAATGCAAAATGGACATCCCTGTGTCAAATGGTGAACATTACACCCTCAGACTGTAGCAAAGGATGCCATAGATACAGACTACAACAGGACACATATCCCATGGACCACATGGAGTCCATCACTGCAACACTTTATTTTCCTGATATGAACACTATTACAACTGCAAATGCAGGATGCTACTCATCCACATCATGTACATCAAAAGAAAACCCACAAGTAAACAAAAAGAGGCTTTATTCAGCAAATGTCAGGGTAAACACGGAAGTCCAAAAGAAACTAAGGCCAATGGCCAGTCCAAAATCACAGTCCCCATAGGGTGAGAAGTGACAACTGGTCACCCATTGCTTGCCTGCACTGGTACGGTTAGAGGACATCCCCCTTGGAGGGGCATACAAGGGGCAGGCCAGGCACCGCAGGGACAGGATCAGGGGATGGCAGAGTGAGGCAGTGAAGGGGTGGTGGGTGCAGGAGTGTCACCGGCAACTGCAGTGGAGGTGTCTGACTCAGGGGGGGCCGGCACCACTGTGGTACACAAGTCAGTTGGTGTGGGTGCTGCAACCACTGCAGTGGGCTGGACTGATGTAGTGGACTGGGTACCCACTGCAGTGCCCGAGTCAGACGTGGTGGTTGTGGACTCCACTGCAGTGCATGACTCCAAGGGAGTGGAAGGGTGGGCAGATGAGGTGGGCAGGACAGAGGGGGGACCCGGTCTCCACAACAGTGCCACTAACAGGCAGAGCATCTGGGTTGGGGGTGGAATAGCAAGTGGCAGGGGGAGGGCCTAAGCAGTCTGGGGATGCGGTATCGGTGTGTGGGGGAACCTGGGGCAGGGTGTGGCAGGGGAACCTGTGCAGTGGTGGCCTGGGGGATGGAGGAGAGAGACTGGGCCGTGGAGCTGCGTGGGGGTGGTGGTG
Source organism: Calotriton arnoldi (assembly GCA_963921515.1). Taxonomy (NCBI): domain Eukaryota; kingdom Metazoa; phylum Chordata; class Amphibia; order Caudata; family Salamandridae; genus Calotriton; species Calotriton arnoldi. The sequence goes on along the minus strand of CAWUFW010004187.1, from coordinate 1,267,183 downwards.
GGGTCTTGCTCTTCCTGGTCCGGGGAGACTTCCTAATGGGGTCCTGTGTCTGCCTGCGCCTGGGGGAGGGTGTCCGTGGGCGAGGGGCACTCCCCTTTGTGTGGGTGGACTTCCTCTTCCCCCGGTATGCTGGATCAGCAGGATCGGAGGGGAAGAGGCCGAGGTCACACAGGAAGATCTGTTGTGTAGGTGGGATAGCAGGCGAGGCAAGGGAAGGGGTCTTGGAGGGAGAGGATTTGGAGGACTGCGGAGTGAATGTGGATGCCTGTGTGTGTGTGTGTTCCCCATCCCCTGTGTCTGTGGTATCAGTCCCCTGAGGATGCCTGTGTGCACGTCTTGCCTTTCTCTTGGGTGTGTCTGTGCTGCTCGTGTCTGTGTGTTTGGGTGACTGTGCAGGTGTGCATGTGCTTTGGACAGGTAGGCGGGCAGGAAGTGTGGATGGGGCAGAGGTGGGAGGGGTGAGGGACTGTTGGAGGAGGGACACTGCTGCCGTCAGGGAGGAGTCCATGGACTTATTGCTCCTCTGTAGGGCAGACATACCCGTCGAGATGCCCTCCATGAACGACACCAGCTGTGTCAACAGAGTGGTGTGTGCATGGAGGACACTCAGCATTGCTGTCTGCCCTACATGGAGCTGCTGAAGGAGGTACACAGACTCCTCACTCAGGGCAGCAGGGGACACAGGGGCAGGGGGTGCAGTGCCTGGCACGAAGGTGACACGCTCCCGAGCATGGGAGCCTCCACTGACCTTAGGAATGGGAGCCAATGGGAGGGTGGTAGTGGTGGTGGTGGTGGCGGGGCCAGACAGCCTAGCTGGCCCTTGGTGGCTGCTGAGACCCGCCTCCACAAGGGAGTCATCCTCTGAGCTGCTGTGGTCCTCAGCTGAGGTGGATGGTGCTGAGGACTCCTCGGTGTGGCTCCCTCGCCCTCCGTGCCACTGGGTCACTCTGACCACTCGTCCGATGCTGACCCAGTCTGGCTCCGCTGCTCCTCCTGGTCCGTGGAGCTGTCCCCTCCTGTGGCCGTGGATGTATCTGCAAACAATTAGGGAAACAGACAAACATCAGTCACCTGCACTGACCGCACACACCACATTAAGTACAGCACATTACAGAGCAAGCCCTGGCATCCTTAGTTGAACATTGCCTAAAGTCCTCACACAGATTCGGGGAAGCCAATTGTCAGTCTGATGGTCAACCATGGGACTCACACCCCTCCTGCCCTTGCACCCATCTGTCTGGTGCCTGTCTGATGGTAAGACCCCAGTGTGGACACATGCACCACCTACACAGTTGTTGGACATTGCAGGGAACACGGTGAAGTATGTGAACATGCACACATCACATCTCTTGCCACTGAGTCAGTGCAGGTGTCCGGAGAAAGGGATGGCCAGAGTCTAAATAGAAATGCATGTGATGCATACCAGCACCAGACACCATGATGCACCCATGTCCGGATAGTCAATGCCACAATGGGGTGCATGTTGCACATGTCACTCCCCTGCAGGATCAGTCTCAGGAAGTTTAATGCCATGACACAGGAATGCGTGCAAAGTCATACATTACTGTCTCCAGTCACATGGCCATGGCAGCCAGCCAACAACAGTCTGCACTGTGTCACAATCCGAGGGCATGGGGAAGGCAAGTTATGTGACTGACAAGTGCACATGTCCATCCCCCAAAAACCACATCATCTGTACTACTATTTGTCCACGTCATACCAACTGGACATATGGGGGACATGAAACACAACTCTCTGAACATGAGCACCTCACAGTGTGCTGTGAATGAAAAACAGCTGCCTGAAAGTCACAGTCGCAAACACCTGTGTGCACAGTCAAGTGATCAGACACCTATAAGTCACAGAAGTATCGTCTATCATGGTCACATCTCCGATGGCATGCTGAGCCCTAACCGATAAACATACCAGTAGTCCTGACAACGAAGACACAGCACAATGAGACAGAGGCAGACACCTGAGGGTACATTTCACTGATCACAACATGCCAGATGATACACGGGAGTGGGAGTACAGCGTGTATTGTATGCCCTGGAGTAGGCATGACTGTCCAGCTCCACCTGTAAGAGGGATGAGTCCTGGACAGTAGGCAGGTGGCTAAGCATGTGTGACACACTTGATACACATACTCCTAAGGCCCAAACATTGTTCCCACCAGCAGCATGGGTGTGTGCCAAATTCCCCAGGGACATGTGGTGAGTCAGAGCAGCAAGCGGACCACATATCAAAGTTACACCCAGATTACATGTCACAACTTAGGCATTGTGTAAGCAATTGACCCACCCATGAATCACAGAACATAGTCACGGGAACAAATGCTGTCCCCCACCTTGAGCAAAGCTAAATGCAATGACACAGTCCCCAAATGACACAATTTCCTGACTATAAGGGCCACACATATGCGTATCAGAGGAGAAGTGGGCATGTCACAAATGAGGGACATGGGTCCTGGACCACATGACTGATGTACTGTGGAAGTTTAACCAGGCCAGAGGAGGGCACATAGCATGTCAGACAAAGTGCACACAGTGCAATCATGGACTCACCCCCTCATTGCTGCTGTCTGCCCTTCAGCTGCCCATCCAGGTCAGGGAAGACCACCGCCAGGATCCTGAGCATGTGGGGGGTCAGGGTCCGGTGTCCGCCCCTCCTGCGAGGAGGCGACAGCTTCAGCTGGACCCTTGCGATCCTCCGGGTCCAGCCCCGAAGGTCCTGCCACCTCTTCTGGCAGTTGCGGATCCTGCGCCTGTAGACCCCCACGGATCTTACTTCCCGGGCGATGGTCAGCCAGATTTCCTGCTTCTGGTGGGCATCAACCTGTGAGGATGACAAAGTGAAAAGGCCATTACTACACATGCAACATATACGTGCATCACACAGTTGGATATACATGTCTCAATCACAGGGGCATATGATGTACACAGGCAGTGCAACAATGGCTATGAACAGTTTGCCAGCAGTCACTACATGGTATCATTGCATGGGAAGTAAACCTAGTTGGAATGCACTGTTACTGCACTGTACCAGTTCAGTGCATGTAACTACACACTTTGGGGTGTGACAACTACTCAGTGAGCATGCTAGCCAGTGGTGTGCACACTGTAAGTCCTGCTAGTCAGACAACATGCACAATTAGTAAGGCAGTGGACAGCACACTCACCTGCTCCCCTAGTTTCCCATACAGCTTGCTGTACTGTGGAAGGAGGCTGTCCAGCAGGGCCTGGTTCTCCTCAAGGCTGAAGGCTGGGGCTCTCTCCACAGTACGTGCCATTGCAGTAGCCAGAGGATGCAGAGACAGCAGCAGTGTTGGTGGCAGATGTCGTCCTGGATCATGTAGTGCAGGCAAGTGAGCTCTCAGGGGAACAGCCAGCATTATATGTGTGCTGCAGAGGCAGATACTGTCCCATGTGTCCAAAGTGATAGGTCCAAGTCGTTTGCATCTTCTGAATCTGACCAATCCATGGAATAGCAGCACTAATACACGCCCACAGCATCCTTCAAATCTTCAACTTCATGACACCCATGATTTTGCAACATTGTTGCGGCTGGCCAACTGAATGCACTGCATCAGACTCGTTGGAGCTTCGAAAACGCATCCGTTGCCATGCCAGGCCCCAGCCAATGGGTGCGCAGCGTTCGGTACATTGCTGTACAACGCGTATTTCGGGATACAACGCGTACCCGCACACATCATATGCAATGGGCCGGCCGGGCACACCGATCGGTCCATTGCTGTACAACGCGTACCCACTCACAACAGATGCAATGGGCCGGCCGGGCACACCTATCGGTCCATTGCTGTACAACGCATACCCGCACACATCATATGCAATTTGCCGGCCGGGCACACCGATCGGTCCATTGCTGTACAACGCGTACCCGCTCACAACAGATGCAATGGGCCGGCCGGGCACACCGATCGGTCCATTGCTGTACAACGCGTACCCGCACACATCATATGCAATGGGCCGGCCGGGCACACCGATCGGTCCATTGCTGTACAACGCGTACCCGCTCACAACAGATGCAATGGGCCGGCCGGGCACACCGATCGGTCCATTGCTGTACAACGCGTACCCGCTCACAACAGATGCAATGGGCCGGCCGGCCACACCGATCGGTCCATTTCTGTACAATGCGTACCCGCACACATCATATGCAATGGGCCGGCCGGGCACACCGATCGGTCCATTGCTGTACAACGCGTACCTGTACAGGTCAGTCGCATATGTCACCATGCTTGTCACTGGTGAACGTATGCCAGCCACATATACCTGCCAGAGACGCAGGGGCACACCTGCAACACCACACCCAGTCCACACTGTTTCCTAAGGCATGTAAGGCTGCGTTACCTTTTCTGTGTATAGGGGTTCGACATGTGGTTTCTGTGGTGGCACTGGTGGGCAGCCACACCCAGGCTGTGCATGTGTTCATGGGGACAGGGTCCTTTGTGTGTTGTGCACATGACCACTGTGATGTGCAACAGTTCATTTTGGAGCATGTGGCATGGTCACATTTCCAGGTTGTGTTTGTGTGTGACATGTCACAAACCCCCAGGGTCTCATGGGGGAAGGCATGTACGTCACAGGATGACCCATTGCCACAATAGTGATGTCTCTCCACAGTCTGTGTGCATGTTGTGTTTCCGATGTCTCTGATTCCATGTGCACGATGGGAGACAGTCTCCACATCAAGGTTGTTTGTGCATGGACTTTGATGTTGTGCGTCACTGGCGTCCATGTGTGTCCTGCTGAGGCGACAGGGCCCACTACCTGTGGGAGTCATGTTAGTTTTTCTGACGAGGACATGATACGCCATGTCATGCCAGTGTCCATGTGGCAAGACAGGGTCACTGGGAATCTACCTGTCAATGAGCTGTGATGCCTGTGGCGCATCTGTCCAGACATGTCACTGTGGTGTGTGTGTGGAACGTGACAACAGTAAATGGGTACTGTGACACAGCCTAATGGTTTCCCATAGCACAACCTGGTACCTGTTGTGCACACATGTTGTACTGAGAAGTTAGATGATGGCCATGTAGGTGCGAGTTATGTCCGAACAGAACGGCACACACATCAAGTACTTGTGTCTCGTAATGATGTATCATGTGAAATTGAGTATGGTGAATGGAACATATGTGGGGTGACTGACAATCTTTCTTTCTTCATCCTATGCACTGCAGGGCTCCAGCCGTCCATAGACCATTCCCTGACCTGGCAACGATGGTGGAACGTGACAGCATCCGACCGTACCGCTTCACCAGGCAGCTGATTGAGGATTTGGCAGTGCGCTTGGCATCACATCTGCAACCGGGCCGGCCGTACCCTACGGCGCTGACCCCCAAGGTGAAGGTAATGGCAGCCCTACACTTCTTTGCCACCGGTACCTTTCAACACACTGTGGCGACTGCCGGTGGGATGTCACAGACTATGTTCATCCGTGTGCTACGTGATGTTTTGGAGGCAATGCTGAGATGCCTGAACCAGTACATCTATTTCCCTACACGTCAACAACTCACTGATGTCAAGAGTGACTTCTATGCCCTGGGGAGGATGCCACATGTCATTGGCTCCATTGATGGGACACATGTGGCTTTGATACCACCACAGGCACATGAGCAGGCATACCGGAACCGTAAACATTACCATTCAATCAATGCTCTGGTGGTATGTCTTGCAGATATGAGCATCACACATGTGTGTGCCCGTTTCCCTGGTTCAGCACACGATGCCTACGTGATGAGGAGTAGTCGCATCCCGAGGATGATGGCACAGATGCAGAACCAGCGTGCCTGGCTTGTCGGTGTGTACTGACTTTGAACCATTGTGTGTGTTCTGCTCTGTAGTATTCTGCCCACTTTTCCAACTCAGCTAATGTACACTTGTCTGTCCGTAGGTGACTCCGGATACCCCAACATGCTGTGGTTGCTGACACCGCTCAGGAACCCTGTGACACCAGCCCAGATGCGCTACACTGAGGCACATGGTCGAACCAGGAGAGTGATTGAGCGGACATTTGTTCTCCTGAAGAGCCGCTTCCGCTGCCTGGACAAGACAGGAGGGGCCCTCCCATATGCCCCAGCAAAGGTGTGCAATATTGTCATTGTCTGCTGCATGCTCCACAAACTGGCAGTGCGGAAGGAGTTGCCTCTCATCCTGGATGACGATGACCAACGTCCGCCACCTGTGGAGGATCCTGGCCTGGACCACGATGCCAGTGATGATGATGATGATGATGATGGTGATGTCCGCACACAGCTCATCACCAACTTCTTCAGCTGAATGTGAGTATCCAGGGAGATGTAATGTGAATGATGTGAGTTTGCATGATATGTGTGGGTGGTGCTCTGGTGCTGTTTGAGTGTGGCCATGTGCTACTTGACTGGATGCGTGCAGCAATGTGTCCTTACAGGTAGTCTGTACTCCCCAACAGTTTTGACATGCTAACTTGGTTTTGTGTAGTTGTCTTGTGACATGTATTGGGCATGAGTATTGCAGTTCTGTCCTGTTCTTCAGTGGTTTTAACTGTGTGTCATGTCTGTCCTTCACAGGGTGCTTACAGAGTTGTTTGGTCAACTTGGATCCCCCGACACCATGATTCAGCTTTCAGGGTGGCAGCAGTAGTTTCCCTACAGGTGATGTGCCACACACCCCTGGACTTCATATCTTCTGCACTTGTTGACTGTGTGGCCACTGCCACGTGGGTAAACCTTGCAATTGTAGTGGAAACAACATGTTGCAAATGTGTAATAAACCTGTGCTTCACTTTGGGATGTGCGTTGTCTGTGGTCACACATCTGACTGACATTTGCTTACTGCACCTGTGGGCTAGTTGACACATACTCTGAATAGGTTTGGTGTCTGTGCATTCCACAGTATTTCCTGGCAACATCACTGTAGGCGATGAGTCCGATGTCCCTGGTGTCTCTGTGTTGTGTAGCCCTAGTGGTGTGTCTCCCTCATATGTGTCACGTCATTATGACTCACATGACGGTGTTGTACTTGCTGTAGCAGTTAGCATACACAGTGTAATTTAGCAGATCATCATCACCATAACAGTATCCACATTTGAATAACAACAGAGGCAAGTATGGTGTACCAGTGATTTTATTTACAGAAATGTGTGTGTGTATAGTGCACAGGATGGTGGGTGCTGTACATTGGGATTGTGATCCAAAGTTCCCAGATGAGTTGGAAGTCTTGGTAGCAGAAATGTCCTGAGCGAAGTCCACAGTCATATGATACAATAGTCCAACTTGTACTCCCCATGTCATGTGGGAAAGTACTGTTGCATTCGACAGGGTGAAACGTTTGCACACAAAGGAGAATTTCCGGAACAGGTGTTGGCTTCCTGGGGGATGTACGTGGCCATCAACCACTCAGTTTTCCTTCCTCGGACGACCCCTCTTCTTTGGGGGGGACCCTCACGTGCAGGCTGCTGCGGTGCAGGGGAGTCTCCGCCAGAGTCCTCCTCCCTCCCTGTGGCGGTGTCAGTTGTTGCAGCACCAGATGTTGTGGGCACACAGGGAGGTGTGGCCATGTTGGTGCTAATCTGGCAGAGGTATGTCAATTTGTCCCTATGCACCGCTGTGAGTTCTTGCAATGTGTCCCACTTGGACTCCATGCCAGACATGTGTGTCTCCACACGGGCCATGTGTGTCTCCACACGGGCCATGTGGGAGTCCAAGTGGGCATGATGTGCAGCCTGCTGCTGTTGTATGTCCTTGAGGATCCCCACTACCTGTCTGACCTCTCCGGTGCTATCCTGGTACGCATCAGTGATGCGTGCCAGTTGTGGGTCATCATGCAGTCCAGACCCCTCTGCAAGCAGCGACCTATGTCTACCACCCCTTCCACCACCCCTGGCGACATGTGCAGGACCTGCGGTGGCACGCACAGGTGACCCGAGGCCCACTTGGGGGTTGTTAGTGGTGTTGTCATCCGTTGCTCCACGGTGGGCCTGGGGCCCTGTGCTGTTGTCAGCGGTGGTCCTTGGTCTGTCCGTGTCAGCGGGGGTGGTCTGTATGTTGGCAGTTGTTGGAGGGGTGGGTGCAGGGGGTGCAGATGTTGGCCCAGCTGGTGCTGCATGATGACTCACACCGGAGGGGCCAGGTAGGTCTTCGCCATCCGAGGAGGGCAGAGGCTGGTCCACACCAGTGAGCTCTGTGTCCCCCAGAGCCTGGGACAGGGACTCCTCCTCGCCTGCTGCTGTGTCCCCATCATCATCACCTGTATTTGGAAGAGACAGACATTGTATGTTATGTTTCTAAAGGCATCAATGGTTCACACACCTGACAGTTGTGACTGTACCTCTGAATGCGGGCATGTACATTGCATTGTCCTAAGTAGTCACAGTAAGAGGTTGATATTGGTGTAGCACATTGTCATGCATACCTGGGGCATTTCAATATGAATGTTGAGGTGTGTGCATGGCCAGCATTGGTTGTATTTGGTGGACATCCGGCCATCCTTCTCCACCTAGCCCAGTTATCCCACCATGATGCATGCCACCCTTGCAGTGGGTTCAGGTTGACTCTCAGGATGTCAGGCAGTGGTGTTGTGCTGTTTGTTGGTGCACAGTTCCCAGCAGGGCCTTGTGCTCCCCACAGCAGTAGCCAGTGTCAGCCATCTTGTCAGTCCTTATCCACTCCCTGGGATGTGAGCATGGTTCAGAGTGGTGTTGATGGGCCAATTGTGTGGGTGAGCAATATCTGTGACTACAACTCCCATCATGCTATTGCCTACACCCCCCTTCCCAGCATGCCCGTTCTTCCTTCCTTTTGACTCTGCTTCCCTGTGGGGTAGTGTGCCTGTGCTGACAGGAAGGCTGACAGTGTTGTCCTTGCGTTTGTTTGGCTACAAGTCCCAATAGTGTCCCTGTGCTTCACACAGCATTACCCAGGGTGGTGGTTCTTTGTGGGATCTTCATTTGGTATGTGAGGCATTGCATTCTCCCAGGTGGGTTATGTGGAGTTTGTGTTGAGGGGGGGTGTGAGGTGAGCTGCTTGCTAACTATGGTCAGTGCCGTGAGTCCTCCTTCCCACCCAGCCAGATATCCCACCATGCAATGTGCTTGCATTGCAGGGAGTGCAAGTTGGCTTTCAGGATGTCAGGCAGTGGTGTTGTGCTGTTTGTTGGTGCCCAGTTCCCAGCAGGGCCTTGTGCTCCCCACAGCAGTACCCAGTGTCAGCCATCTTGTCAGTTGTTTTCCACTCCCTGTGATGTGAGCATGGTTCAGAGTGGTGTTGATGGGCCAATTGTGAGGGTGAGCAGTATCTGTGACTACAACTCCCATCATGCTATTGGCTACACTGACTTCATCAGCATACACAGAATTCCTTCCTTGAAGTGAGCTTCCCTGTGAGGTGGTGTTCTAGTGGTGGCAAAATATCAGACAGTGTTTGTTGGTTATATTTGTGCTACTGCCTTGCTCTATTTGTTGTTAGGTTAGTACATGTCATGACACAGTTACATATCACTATGAGATGGCATGTATTGTGTTTATCTAACTGACATACACATCTTGGGATGATTATCTTTTGGTTGCTGTTGATTTGCTAGGGGTGGATGGTTTGACTGTCCCCTTGACAGTGATGTGTGTGTATTGTCACACAATATTGTGTATATTAGTTGTGTACTCACCAGGCTCTGGGATGTCTGTTAGTCCATATACGCTCACTGGTGGTAGGATGGCCCGCACCTTCTCCTCCCAGGGCCTGAGGTATACTGGTTTTGCAGGAGGGCCACTGCCGGTGTGCTGGCTCAGGAGGTAATCCTTCTTGAGTAGGTCTCTGACCCTCCTGCGCACATCATACCACCTGTTCTGGATGTCTTCCTTTGTGCACAAACATGGTGATTGTGCGTTCACCCTGTCGACGATCCTCGCCCACATCTTGGTTTTCTGAGAAATGGGGGTCTGTTGGACCAATGTGCCAAATAACTGTGGCTCTACCCTCAGGATCTCGTCTACCATGACTTCCAATTCACTATCTAGGAACTTTGGATTCTTCTTTAGGGGCATGGTGATGGGTGGTGGTGGTGGTGATTGATGTGTGTGTGTGTGCAAGTGAGGGTGTGTGTGTGTAGGTTTTGCTGGGTGTGTGTTAGGGTGCTATTTGTTGAGGTGCTAATGGTGTGTGGCTTTTGTGTTGGATGAGCTGTGTGTGTGTCTGTGTTTGCTATGTGATGGTGTTGTGTGCTGGCAGGTCAGTGGAATTTGCAAAGGATCATGGTAGGGATTTGTGGGCTTTATGTAGGTGGAGTTGGGGGTGTGTCCTTGTTCCATTTTTTTCACCCCCTGTATTTATTGGCTTTGTCAATGCTTGTTTGGCCCTTTTTTTTTGTATTTTTTTATTTGTTATTATTGTGCATGTAGGAGTCGTTCTTCTGACCGAGTAGGACGTTGCAGTTGTCTCGTGCGCGCCTCTCCGAGTCGTACCGGCTGTGTTTCTGCTCAGTTTCATATGCGGCGTACGCGCCGGTCGCGGAGTATTGTGTTTGTTCGGCTGGGTTTTGTATGTGTGTCGGTCGTACGGCTTGGGCTCCGTACGAATCGGTCTGAATTTGCACCCATTGCATCGTACTGCGCGGGTCGGAGTTCGCGGGTACGTTTCGTTCGGGTTATTTCCTGATGGGTGTCGGTCGGTTCGATTCGCGTGGTTTCCCGGCCGGATGGCTTGTTTCCGTCCGGGTCGGTCGTTCGGCTTGTGTTCCATACGAGTCGGTCGTGATTCCCATGCATTTCATCGTACTACCCGGGTCGGACGGCGCCGGTACGTGTCGGTTGGACTAAATTCCAGTACCGAGTCGGTCGGTACGTTTTCCGGCCCGAATCGGAATCGACCCCTTAATGTACAACAAGATGCACAAGAATTTCTTATGTTTATGCTTGCAGTATTGGAAGATGAAGGAATAGAAATTGAAAATTTGTTTGTACTAAGTTACAGATGGGATCATAATTGTGAAGAAGGTTCATTTTGTTCTACCACTCAAATAGACACTGAACTATTCATATATTTGACAATACCAGATTGCAAATCAGTGTCTTTTAACAAATTAGTAAAAACAGCCAATCAATATATGAAATGTTCTCATTGTAAATCAGAAACGTTGTCAACATTATATATAGAAAAATTTGGAAAATATGTCATTTTAATGCTACAACGTTGTAGAGCAAATGGAACAAAATTGGAAACAAAAATTAAAAATGTTGTGGCAAGTGTCAATTTCAGGAAGAACTTTTAAAGCAGTGGCTATTATATTCCATGATGGACCTACTACAACATCTGGACACTATACTGTGTATTTAAAGTGCAATAAAGCATGGACACATTGTAATGATGGCCACTTGGAATTCAAATGTAGGTTGCCTCACAAATTACCAGATTCATATCTGATATTTTTGATGCCAAAATTTTGAAAACATCATTCGGCCTATTGGGAAGATGTGAACACAAAATAACTAATATATTTATGATATTATCAATGCCAATGGATTTGGAATCATTATTCGGCCTATTGGGAAGATGTGACCAATTAGTGTTTGGATTATTATTGCTACTTTTTTTTATTGGATTTGCAAAATTGTGTTTCAAGGAACTAGTTTATATATTTGATCTTTATATTATATGCAATGTAAATAAGAGAGTGTATTTTAGAAAATGTACTTCAGAAAAATAATTTAATAAAGTTCAAAAATGTAATTTAGAAACTGTAGATAGGTAAACAGATAGTTGAATTTGTTGTAAATATTTTCGACTCACATTTGTTTTTTTTTTACAATCACATTGATTGTATTTTTTCCCCGCTGTTATATGATAATATACGTTGAAATCACTGTGTATAGTGAAATTCAATCGATTCTGAGAACAGCAAAAAAGGGAAGCTGAATATGTTATGTAATTCTAAAATTATGTTGTGTTTTAGAACCATAATATTATGTGTAATAACAGTTTTCCTTTTTTTTATTACAGAAAGTAATAGTAAACCTTGAAAAGATTTTAAAATCAATTTACAACAAAAGAACTGTAAAATAGTTTCACTGACTTTGGTATGTATTTGAATAAAGAAGGTAAGGTGAAATAATGCAATAAGCATAATAATATGAAGTAATGTTTACAGTCATTTTTATTGCACTGATCCATTTTTTCAAATACTACCCATGTATTTGATCTATATAATTAGACATGATTCTCATATTACTATCATCACCCATGCACTGTCCAAGCATTTCTCCATTCACCTAGCTTGAATCTATATACTTATAAAATCACCAAGAGACTATTTATGTACTCATTCAATCACCCAAGGAGTACCCATGCAGTCTTCCAATCATGCACGCACTACTCCTCACTCATGCAATCACCCAGGCACTACCCTTACACTCCTCCAGTAATCCAGGTACTATCCATGCACTCCTCCAATCGCCCAAACACTACCTATGCACTTATAAAATCGCCAAGGCACTACCTGTACACTCATTTAATCACTCAGGTTCTGCCCATGCAGTCCTTTATTCACCCAGACATTACTCCTGCATTCATGCAATCACCCAGGTATTACCCATGCACTACTTCAATCACTGAGGCACTGACCATACAGTCACACATGTGCTCAGGCACTTCTAAAGCACTCATGGAATCAACCAAGCACTACCCATGCAGTGTTCAGATCATCTACGCAGTACTCCTGCAGTCATGCAATCACCCTGCTACTACTCATGCACTCCTCCAATCACCCACGAACTACTCAGGCAGTCCTACATGCAGCTAGGAACTACCCATGCACTCTTCCATGCACCCAGGCATTACTCATAGACTCCTTCAATCACCCAAACATTACTCCTGCACTCATGCAATAACCCAGACATTAGCCATGCAGTCCTTCAATCACTCAGGCACTACCCCTGCAGTCATGCAATTACCCAAGCACTAGTTGTGGGCTACTCCTGTAGTCATGCAGTGATGCAGGCACTACTTATGCATTCATGCAATAACCCAGGCTCTACCCTTGCACTCCTACAATTATCCAAGTAATATCCATGCACTTTTCCAATCACCCAGGCACTACCTATGCACTTATAAAATCACAAAGGCACTACCTATAAACTCATCTAATCACTCAGGTACTGCCCATACAGTCCTTTAATCACCCAGACATTACTCCTGCATTCATGCAATCACCTAGGCATTACCCATGCACTACTTCAATCATTCAGGCACAGTTCATGCAGTCATACATGTGCTCAGGCAATTCTGCAGCACTCATGGAATCAACCAAGCACTATCCATGCAGCCTTCCAATCATTTACACACTACTCCAGCAGTCATGCAATCACTTAGGCACTATCTATGCACTTATGCAATAACGCAGGCACTACCCTTGTATTCCTCCAATCACCCTGCCACTACCTATACACTTATAAAATCAGCACGCGATTTTATAATGTAGTTCCACAAAACGATTTCGAAAGGCTCTAGAAAGTGCCTTCCTGCCTCCATAAGTACCTGGTGGATTCTGTGTAGCAAAGAGCATGAATCTGGGATGTGTTTTGACAACTTCTTACAATCTTGCCCTCTTACAATCACCTAGGTACTATCATAGCACTCACGCAATCACAGAAGCACTACCCATGCACATCTTCAATCACTCAAGCAGTACCCATACACTCCTCCAATCACCCAGGCACTATCCATGCACTCATGCAATCATCAAGGCATTACCCATAAACTCATGGAATCACTTAGGCATTAACCATACACTCTTCCATTCACCCAAACATTACCTCTGCACTCATGCAAACACCCATGCATTATCCATGCACTTACAAAATCACCCAAGCAATACCCATGCACTTACAAAATCACCCAGCCATTACCAATCCACTACTTCAATCTCCCAGGCTCTACTCATGCACTCATGCAATAACCCAGGCACTGCCATGCACTCATCCAATTACCCATACATTACCCATGCACTCCTCCAATCTCGTAGACACTACTCATGCACTTCTCCAATTACCCAGCCTGTAGCCATGCACTCCACCAATCATCTTGCCACTACCCATGCATTTATAAAATCACTGCACACTACTCTTGCCCTCTACCAATCACGTACGCACTGTCCTAGCACTCATGGAATCACAGAAGCAAAACCCATACACTCCTCCAATCACTCAGGCACTACCCGTACACTCCTCCAATCACCTGAACACTACCCATGCACTCCTACAATTACCCATCCAGTACCCATGCACTCCACCAATCACCCTGCCACTACCCATGCACTTATAAAATCACCATGCACTACTCTTGCCCTCTACCAATCATGTAGGCACTGTCCTAGCACTCATGGAATCACAGAAGCAATTCCCATGCACTTCTTTAATCACTCAGGCACTACCCATACACTCGTCCAATCACCTAGACACTACCCATGCACTCCTCCAATTACCCAGCCAGTAGCCATACACTCCACCAATCACACAGCCACTACCCATGCACTTATAAAATCACCATGCACTATCCTTGCACTCCTCCAATCACCCAGGCACTACCTTTGCAATTATGCAATCACTCAGGCATTATGCATGCACTCTTTAAATTACTCAGGCACTACCCTTGCACTCATGCAATCACTCAGGCATTAGGCATGCAGTCCTCAAATCACCCACACATTACCTCAGCATTTATGCAATCACCCAGACATAACCCCTGCACTCATGCAATCACCGAGGGATAACCCTTGCACTCATACAATCACTCAGGCATTAGATCTGCACTCATGCAATGACCCAGACACTACCCTTGCACTCATGCAATCAGTCAGGCATTACCCATGCACTCCGCCCGCCAATCACTTACACATTACCTATCCACTCATGCAATCACTCAGGCACTACTCATGCACTCCTGCAATCACCCAGACATTTCTCTTGCACTCTTGCAATCACCCTGGCATTACCCATGCACTGCTTCAATCATAGGACGTCGCAAGGAGCCAGAGCCCCTGGTCAATTTTATGTCAACCATGGCCCCCCCATGCAAACACACTATACCAGACAAGAGCTAATTAATTTACAGACCATTGTAACCCCCACCTGTCGGACAGAAATCTGGCCTTACCCAGAAGGTCCGTTTTCTAGCCGAGCATGCCGATTTCAGGCAAACTATATCTCTCCTGGCCAGGCTATCAACACTTCCATGGATAACTCACGGAAGGGGTAGAAAAATTTGTTGTGCAATATTCGATCACTGCCCAAACACTCTGTTGAGGTATGGGACCTAGTGTCCTCGGTTCAACCTGAACTGGGCTTTCTAGCCAAAACCTGGCTCAAACCCCACTCTGTGCCCGCTATGGCGTTAGGCATACCGGAGGGGTATAAAATGGTTAGACTGGACAGAACTATGAAGGTAGGGGGTGGAATCGCCATTGTGCATAAAGATGGAATCAATGTCTCCGTCCTAGACCAACGTGGCGATGCTATTATGGAGATGTTGGTCTTTAGGATAGATTCATCCATGCAGGCTAGCTGGAAAGGGGCGTTAATTTATCGTCCCCCGGGACCTCTAGCTGATTTCTCTCTACAATTGGTTGAACTATTAGCCCCGTATGTGAACGCGTGCAATAACTTTCTCCTTTTAGGAGATTTCAATATCCATAGTGATTGTCTCTCCAACTCAGATACACAGACTCTTCTGGCTGACCTATCCCTTTTAGGCCTATCCCAGCTTAATGAAGGCCCGACCCACATAGCTGGTCATACTTTGGATATTATATTTTCAAATTCTTCTAAGATTCAGTGCGAACCCCCCCAACAACTTACTTGGTCTGATCATTCAGTCATTGAATTTTTTATCCAGGACCCTACAGATCTCAAAATACCTAAACCAGCTACATTTTATACTCGCAGGCAGTGGCAGATAGATTCCGCGGAAAATTTTCAAACCGTTTTTTTGAGGCCTCAAAATTCCGCATCTGACAATATTGAGGAAGCACTGTCCAAATATAACTCGGCTGTTTCAATAGCCATTGACCACATCGCACCTCTGAAATCTTCCTTAAGCCATCCTAATCGCCCTCAGGCAGTCTGGTTCTCGACTCAACTGCAAGTTCAAAAACAACTTTGCAGGAAGTTGGAGAGAATCTGGCGTGCTTCTCATAATGAGGCGGACAGAGATCGGTTTCATTCCACTCTGTCCAGCTATCATAAAAATATAAAAATAGCACGGAAAACCCATATAACAGCTCAGTTATCCCAGGCCGGCAACTCTTCTAAAACCCTGCACCAGATTCTTCAGTCCTTCATTAACCCCAAGGCATGTGAAAGCTTAGAGGCCCCCTCCCAACTGCTGTGTAATGATATTGCTCTCTATTTTGCACAAAAGTTGGGCTTATCAATGGAAATATTACCACAATAGGAGGCCTGCAGCAGATCCCTATGGCCTTGGACCAATTGAATCCAACAAACTCTCAGCTGTTAGAGAACTTCCCCGCAATTACATTAGCAGAGGTTGAATCACTGATCCACAAGATAAAGTCTGGGTCCCCTTTTGACCATATTCCAGCTAAAGTCATTCCGTCTTTAGCTAAACATCTGTCTCCTCGGTGCAATCTCTTATTAATCTCTCTCTAACGGAAGGCCATGTACCACTGGAGTGGAAGGTTGCTCAGGTTAGACCCATTCGTAAGAGCACTAAAACACCGTGGACGGATTTCTCTAACCTCCGTCCTATTTCACTCCTCCCGTTCCTGAGCAAACTAATGGAAAAACATGTCAATACCCACCTTTCCAACTATGTCGAACTGACAGGATGTTTAGATCCTTCCCAGTCCGGTTTTAGGCCCAAATACAGCACCGAATCAGCATTACTAGCGGTCACAGATAACATCAGGATGACCCTAGATAAAGGCCACTCTATGATTCTGGTGCTGTTGGACCTATCCGCAGCGTTCGACACAGTTTCCCACAGTATTTTGATCAAAAGGCTGGAAGAGGTTGGGCTAAGAAAATCAGCCTTACAATGGATGAGGAGCTTTCTGTCTGATCGCTCCCAGATTGTCAACCTAGGCCCGTATCGTTCTGCCCCTATAGATTTGACCAAGGGAGTACCCCAGGGCTCATGTCTGAGCCCTACATTATTCAACATCTATATTGCTCCTTTGGCCAATCTTCTGAGGACACATGGGTTCATTCCCATATCATATGCCGACGATACCCAGCTACTCTTCCCATTCGATAAATTCACCTCAGCAGTACGGCTAGCCTTCTCCAATGGGATGAGAGCCATATCACACTGGATGAAGAATAATTTCCTCCAGTGTATTGTGGGAAAAACAGAGATAATGCTCTTTGGAGAGGCCCCCCTCCTATGGACCCCAGATTGGTGGCCGACCGACCTAGGTCCCCATCCCGCTCCCAAGTTTACAGTCAAAAATCTGGGTATCCGTTTAGATCAAGCCCTCAGTCTGAAGGAGCACGCTGCTCAGACAGCTGGTTCCTGCTTTCATGTCATAGGCCTGCTCCGCCGAGTTTTCCCCCTGCTTCCTGACTCCACCCGGAAAACTCTAGTCCAAGCGCTGGTATTAAGTCGTCTGGACTACTGTAACGGCCTGCTGGTCTCTGCTAATGATGCTTCACTCAGCATACTGCAGGTAGTTCAGAACACTGCGGCACGGTTGGTCCTTAATGCCCCCTCTAGGACCCCCTCTCGCCCTCTTCTCATGAAGCTGCATTGGCTCCCTATCCGCCAACGGGTCAAATTTAAAATATGCTGCACCATTCATAAGGCACTGTTTAACTTGGGCCCATCCTATCTTTCCGAGAAATTCATGCCCTATGTACCATCAAGATCCCTCTGCTCAAGTGCTAAACACCTTCTGGTGGTGCCTCGAGTAAGTAAGGCAAGATTAGGAGGAAGAGCTCTTTCCCATCTTGGACCTCGTTACTGGAATGAACTCCCCCTGTCCTTGAGACAGTGTCTAGATCACTTGCAATTCAGGAAGTTGCTTAAGACTACCCTTTTCCGCGTCTGTTAAACTTTGGTGGAGTTGCTTCACACCCACACAGTCCGCTCTAAGTGCAGAGATACCCCTTCGGGGGTCGATTCTAGCGCTATATAAACAAATAAATAAATATATAAACTAACCATACACATCTCCATATATTCCACTTACCACAATTCATACAACACTTACAATTTTTTTCTTTTTTAAACCAAATAGGCGGTTCTGAAAAGAACCATTTTTCTTTTTCTTTTTTTGTTTTATAATTTTTTTGTATTTTTTTAACTCTTTTTACATTTGTTTGGTGTTTTTTGTTAAAAAAATGAAAAAGAAACAGAACCAAAAAGAAAAACATTGAAAAAATTATGCAATTAAAACTCATTGCATAAACAAAAAAAAAACAAATTAACACTTGTGGTTCTGAATGGGAACCAGGATAGCATTCACCGATTGCTCACCAACACATAATATTTTTTTACATTTCAAGCAGCGCTGCTCTACTCAAGCTAAGTCAGGATGAATGTTGATTGCAGCAGTTGTTGTGCCAGCAGAAGAGGTACTGGGTCCAGCGGTATTATCGTCAGTTGCTTCTTTTTCCTGTTGACGACGCAGCTGTTCCCTTGCTAAACGTTGAGGGTGCATGGTCTGTAAATGCTTTAGCATAGAAGAAGTCCCGCAAGAGTACTTCTTCTCTGACCCTCGTGGTAATACTTTTTGGCAAATGGTGCATGTCACCTTCCTGGCATTCACCTTCTTTTCACCAGGTGGGATACTGAAAAAAGCCCACACGATGCTCTCATATCTTACTATAATCGGTTCTTGCAAATCTTCTTTGCCTTCTGGTGGAAGCTGCTGTGTTGGATCTCCAGCTGCCATTTTTTGATCGTACAAAAAAAACACCAAAAAGATCTAAAGAAGAGATCCAAAAGAAACAGGTGTCTGTTCTGAAATGGTCTTGGAAGAATGAAAAAAAATGGGTGGGGTCCTTCAGCTTCTAGAATCAAAAGCCTCTAAACCAATGAAAGTCTTTCTTTTGAAGTCACATGGGATTCGCGCACCAGGCGTGCCACAAGCTCACACCCGACGCGATTTCTGAAAAATACTTTTAACAGTAATATATCTTTATTCCAGTTACAGATACATGACATTTACAATTATATTAAATAATGTCTTAGTATAATATATATAATAAAGTTATATACATATACTTTTAAAACTCAAAGATCTGCGATGGATTCGCGCACCCGGCGCAACCCCCGGAACTACGTATGTGAATTTACGCTGGGCCGAGATCCACGCACCAGTCGCTTACAAAACACGCATTGTACACGACTTAACCAATATGGCGGCTAAATACTTGGATTCGCGCACCCATCGAGACAGGTACACAATCGGTACGCGAATCCACTTTTTTATTTAAAAAAAAAAAAAGTATATTTATATTTTAGAAAAGAGGAAGCATTATATTATGTTTATAACTATAAAAAAACTTTAAAAAAAATGTTTTTAGAACATTATACTTAGAATTTTGGGGCATATTAGCAAGACCGGCGATAAAATTATCGCCGTTTTAGCGTCAGGAAACTGCCGCTAAACGGCGATAATGGGCTTGCTAATATGCGTTATAGAATTCCAATAGAAGCCCAGGTTAGATGTCCTGCACATCTAACCTGGGCTTCTATTGGAATTCTATAACGCATATTAGCAAGCCCATTATTGCCGTTTTAGCGGCAGTTTCCTGACGCTAAAACGGCGATAATTTTATCGCCGGTCTTGCTAATATGCCCCTTTGTATTTAAAAACCTTTGAAATTCACTGAAAAAAAAACAGGTTTCAGGGACGTTATAGTTAGAAATCAGCATTTAAAAACCTTTGAAATTCACTAAAAAGCCATAGGTTTCAGGGACGTTATAGTTAGAAATTAGCATTTAAAAAACCTTAGAAAATCACTGAAAAAAACATAGATTTCAGGGACGTTATAGTTAGAAATCAGCATTTAAAAACCTTTGAAATTCACTGAAAAAACCACAGGTTTCAGGGACGTTATAGTTAGTTAGACATTTCACTCGTAGAAAACCAGAGAAATTCGGACGTTATAGTTAATTGAGCTAACTATAACTCGCTCCCCCACAATGCACTGCTCATGACGTCACATATTACATCATTCATGACATGGTCAGTGACATCACTGATTACATCACTGATGACATCTCAAATGACATCACTGATGACATCATCCATGTGATAATCTGATGCACCTCCTCACACCCTAATATAACCTTTGATACATCCACTCTAAAATAAAAACTACCATTTTCAAAACTATAGACACACAAATACCAGTTACTGAATACCCACTCCCTGATTCCTAGGTCTTCACACACGTCCACTCATTCACCCATACATTCACTCATACATGCAGTCACTCATCAATACAGCACTATCATATGCCATTCCATTCCAAAAAGCTTTATTTGACGTGTTAAGTCATAAAAGCACACACAAAAATACATCTAAGACAATTCATCAAACATCAAAAACAATTCATAATACACCATATCAAATATGATACACGCCCAAATGGAATGATAAATACAATTATCATAAAAACACTATGTACAAATATAAAAATACAATCAAAATTATTATGATAAAACTTTGTAGTTGTTCCATAATACGAACTTCAGATTTCGAAGCGAGGTGGTTATAGAAAAGGGCAAATGATCCCACAAGATTACATTACAGCATGACATAATCTCATTTAATCTAATGCTTAATCTTGGGAACGTGCTCTTATTGCCCACGCCCAACCCAGGTATTTCGCCATTGTTATGACAATCACTTCTGTTGTGTCGGTTCTTAGGATTCTTTCAGCTTCACTGGACCTTCCTGTTCCCAAGAGCTTACAAATTGGTGTCAACCAGACACGACGTGGGGCATTGTATCCAATGCATTCAAACAATAGGTGGGCCAGTGATTCTTTGTCATACTGGCATACCGGACACAAGTCATTGCTAAGTTTGGACCATTTACTAGTAAAGACTCTTAATGGCAATGTACCCACCCTAAACTGGAAATATAATTTCCGCTCATGGGGCTTTGTGATAAAATCCCAATATTGTTCCAGCCTAGGGATAGGTTTACAGTCCAGAAATAGCCCTGTTAAAGAAGAGGACTCACAACTTCTCACTATATTAATCTGGACCGATTCCCAATATTTGGCCTTCAAAATCTTTTTGGGTGGAAAAGTAGTGCTTTTAGGATCCACCCACAGGGAATTCATACCAATATTCATTAAGATAGCTCTAAGCTCCCTCAACCATTTTATTTGGTGTGATGTATCTACCCTTATTATATCTAGGAAACCAGCCGCATATTCTGAGAGCTCTGGAATAGACCAGAGTCTACGCCAGTACAAAAGGAGTCGTAGTTTAGCAGTGTCTGCAATTGACTTTCTCCCAAGATCGTTCAATAATGGGAGTGTCGGGGTACTCTGTGGCAAGTTAGTAAAATTTCTAAAGAACTTATTTTCAGAAAGTGTGAGCTTAGCTATGTTCTCATGCCCCCAAAGCTCAGCACCGTATAAGGCAGAGCTGATGACTTTCATGTGATAGATCTCGATTGCCGGGCTGATTATCTTAGAGAATGAGGTGTTATATTCCTTTTGCAGCACCCCTGCCAGTTGTCGGTGTTTTAGGGATGCTATATCGACCTGGTGTGCCCAATTTAGCCCCTCCTGGATGTTTACCCCTAGGTATGTGAACTCCTTGACTTGCTCTAGCAGGAGGTTGTTCATTTTCAATGCCCCCCTTGAAGGCCCTATGCGGATTAAAGGTCATCAGTTTCGTTTTTGACACATTGACCTCCAATCCACGCCTTGAGCAGAACTCCTCAAAGATTGTTAGAGCTCTCTGGAGCCCACTCGGCGTCTTGGAAATGATCAATGTGTCATCCGTGAACATTAATATGGGGACTTTTTCACCTGCTAGTGTCGGGGCATCCGTGGGTGTTGACCTCATGCACTTCACCATTCCATTGATGTATAGGGAAAATAGTGTCGGGCCATCACACATCCTTGTCGAACTCCCTTCTCTACAGGGAAAGATTCCATGACTTCACCCTGCATACCCCAGCGAATCTTAGCCATGTTGTCCTCAAGCATCCTAATGATAAGTGTCAACAGGTCAGGTGGTAACCCCATTTCTTGTAATGTCCGCCAAAGTTTAGCTCGTGGTACAAGGTCATATGCCGACCTAAGGTCAACAAAGACGGCGTACAAACTACCCTTACCCAGGGTTACTGTTTTCCAAAAAAGCAAAATAAACCTGAACACTTGGTCGATTGTGCTAGTAAAAGCTCGAAACCCTGCTTGTAATGGCGATAGGATGCTGAATTCATCGATCCATTCTTGAACTTTGTTGAGCACCAGCCTACCCATTACCTTTTGCAAAGAATCTATTAGGCTGATCGGCCTATAATTCCCTGGGCACGATTTGTCCCGTTTCTTAAAAACTGGTATGATTTCTGCTCCTTTCCAGGAGTCTGGGACCGGCGCACCGTGGGCTATAGCGTCTGTCAATAAGTGGATGTACATACACCATCTTTCTTTATCATAGAGGAATACATCCCCCGGTATACCATCTGGGCCAGGTGCCTTCTCAGCCAAAATGGATTTCAGTGCCACCTCGACATCTGCCTCCTGAAAAGAAAGTTTGGCGATGCCGCCCTCTATTTCATGCACATTTGCGGCGTATTGTGGTTTAAAATGGTTTACCCACTCCGACTGTGAGACATGGTTTTGGTGCTGGAATGACTGTCCACCTCTGTCCCATTTGTGTACATTCCAGAACTGTTTGGGGTTTCTCCTAACACATGCCTCCCTAAGTTCCTCCCACCTTTTATTGTCCCATTCTTTCTTTGCCTTTACTTGGGCCCCCCGATAGGTAGCCCTTGCTGCTCGTACCACTGTAGGGGTACCTTCTTTAATAGCCACCCCTAGGAGTGCTCGAGCCTTTTCACATTCTTTGCTATACCATTTCTGCGTTTTAGGAATAGCTGCCTTTTTAGGTCTACCCTTTTTGATAAAATACATACGTAGCTGACCAAAACATTTATTGTGTATACAAGTGGGTTGCTTTAGGGCCATCGGATTAGCTACACTGGCCTGGAGCACATTTATGGCTTAATCTATATCCTTTTCGATGCTGGCTAATACTTCAGGTAGCTCAGTTATCTTAGCCCATTTAAGTCGCCTCAAGTCCTTCGATGGAACAACATCGGCGGTGGAGTATGTGTCCCGTAGTTCATGGGGAGCCTTAAACCGTATTAGGTCCAAGTCCACACATAATGGATTATGGTCACTTTCCAATCTATCGTGAACCCTCATATCCTTAACGGCATGCCAAAATGCTAAGCTAACCAATACATAGTCTATCCTACTAACACTATAGCCATTGTCAAAGGTCTTAGACCCCATTTTATCTGATGGTGTACGGCCATTAACTGCCCGCAATCCCTTCTCCATACAAATAGAATTAATTTGGATCACCGCATGTCCATCTTTTTATTGGATCAAGTTCCAGCTTTGGGATACCCCACTTAGTGTATTCCTCATCTAACAAATTACCCTCCTCACTCAATAGAGGCTCAAACGTCGCATTCAGGTCCCCTGCGACAATGATGTTTGTGTTTGTCTGGCTTCCATCGAGAAGATCGTCAAGAGCCGCTAAAACTCCTGACTTTTTCCCCCTGGTGCCTCGCACATAGATATTATATATATCCATGATCCCATTAGTTCCCCTAGTCACTCTAACAGCCTGGATGTCCTGATTAAAAGTTGGGAGTACTTGGATGTCTAGCCCTAGGTCTTGCCTCACCCAGATTGTCAAGCCCCCTGATGGCCTCCCTTTTAAGCCTTTAACGGCCGGGATATAAAAATTTAGATATCCCACACAAAAGAGGGGGGCTTCCGCCCAAGTCTGTTGAAAGAGACAGATCTCAAAACCTGCAATAAAAGCATGCCACTCTGGGGATCCCAGTTTGGAACCTAGACCTGCGATGTTCCAGGACAACAGGGTTTTCTTTAAGGGTATTGTACAAACAGCCAAATGACCACTCAGAACCAATAAAATTGGTCTATCCTCCTGTCCTGGACCATCATTTTGTCTAAATGGCAGGGATTCAGCTTCAAGGGTTTGATCTAGCTCTATAGTTAAGTGTTCAATGCCTGGTAGACAGTCCCTTTGGATGGTATTAGCTAATTGGTGTTCCTGCTGCCTTATAGACAATTCTGCCTCTAGTCAGTCTATATTTTCTAAAGTAGAGCTTCCCTGCATCTTAGCTAGTTTGTGGGTGGGAGGGCAGGCATTCTCACTACTCAGAGGGGAGCGTCTAAACTGAATGGCTGACCGACCTGGCGGGCTTGTACGAAACTCTAAGGCAAATAGATTTTCTGCTAGATCTGCCCTAGTCATCGTGAGCTCGATGCAATCCAGAAGATTAGCCGGTGATAACAACCTACAAACTTTTGCTATGTCTTCCCTTATCACCGATCGGCATCCCCTGACATGCCGTATCCAGTGAATAGTTTTATTTTTTAGGGAATCCTCGTTTCCTGGGCTTTTACATACATCATGCTTTGGTATGTTCACCATAAAAATTCTATGGGTATTAGGTGGATCTGCAAAATGATGAACTGATTGCCTGTGTCTCTGCCCAGTCTCTGGCTGAATAGGATGTACTACAACATTTTCGTTATGCCGTGTCGGAGCCCTCATAAGAGCTGCTTTATAGGGGTTATCAATGTAACCAGCAGTTGGGTGTGGAGTGGGTCTAGACTTTGGTGATGGTGGGCTTGTGTTATCTAACCTGGGCCTTACCAAACTGGATGAAGCCCCTTCTGCGGGAGTTTTTGTTACTTGAGGGGCAGTGACTGGTATAGCCCTCGACATTACATGGGTAACTGGGATTATACTCTCCCTTGCATCCCCAGTTTGAGCTGGAGCAGATGTCAATAGCTTAACCATCGATGTTAGTTCCTCTATCTGGCTTCTCATTGATCCCATTTCCTGTCTTAATAAAATAACTTGCTGTAGCATATCTTGGTGCTCCTTAATCATGCCTGGCCATACATCCTTTCCCTGCGCAGGTGAGGTCTGTGTCATCTGTGTTATCTGTAGCCCTCCTTCTCCCCTTAATTCGTTATCGGATATGTCTAGCAGTGGCAGAAATCTCTTAGTACAATGTACCGCTGGAACGATGTGATCTCTATTAGCTATGCCCCCATTAGCCCTTTCTCCATCGTCATTATTATTAGACACTTTGGGGCATATTATCAACGGCCAGCGATAATTATCGCTGGCCGTGCTGAGCGCCGAATTCCCTAACGCAGGCTATCTCTGGTACGTATCGCCCTGGTAGCGCGTTATTAACAACGCGTTTCCCCAGGGCGATAAGAATTCCAGAGATAGCGAGGTTATCGCCGTTTTGCAGGGAACATCGCTGGTTTTCCAGCGATGTTCCCTGAAACACGGCGATAACCTTGCTGATACGACCCTGTGGTAGTATCAGCATAATCCATCCCCTATGTCTAACATAGGTAAGTCAGGATTTTAGCAGACGTTAGATTTTGGCGAAAACGGCCGTTTTCGCCAAAATCTAACGTCTGCTAAAATCCTATGGGCTGCCTTGTTAATATCGCGCTGTGAACATCAGCGATATTCTCAAGGCAGTCCATCCGGGTACGCCTAGTGACGCCCACTTTGCATCTCATTAGAGATGCAAAGGGAGCGTCGAGAAAAGGGTTCTAACATGCGATTATGCATGTTAGCACCCTCTTGTTGATAGGGCGATAGTTTTATCTCCGTTTTTCTGGCTTTTAAAGCCAGAAAAACTGAGATAAAGCCCTTGTAGAAATGCCCCTTTCTTTTTAAGGGTTTTGTGGAACATTGCAGGGATGGTGGGAGTAGTGGAATTTGTATGTGGGGACAAACTGGGGGGAGTTGTAGTACAAGTGGGTTGTGTAATGGGCGCGTACTCCAAAATGCCCTCACACTCTCCTATAAAGGTATCAATTCCATCTAGAACACAATTACTACCTGCGTGCAATTGGAGCTTCCTTGCCTTTTAACCCCTTCTACCCCGGATTGATCCATTGCCTCCAGCCTCCCCCCATCCCCACTTCCACCAGGTAACTTTCTTTTCCCCATAGCTGGCCGTTACGGGTCAAGCAATGTGCCCCCTTCAGACAAACAGTACACCCAACACGAGTACTACAGCTTCGCTTCAATATGATATTGCCTTGCGAGCGCTATCTCTAGTATGACAACCAAAAGGAGGAAATATTGCACAATAGAAGCTAAAGCCTGCTATTTTCCAAACAGACAGTTTCGTCAATGGCTTAGTCATTCAGTCAAAGTCAGGAGGGTGTAAACAGTACCTTGGGGGTTTGTGATAGTCTCCACGAGCTCTCAACATCGGCTCCCCAGTCAGACCAGCACACAAAAAGGGGGTGGCCCTGCCCTGCCTCTTCCTGCCACGGACGGGCACGGACGGGCCCGCCCTTGTCCCGGGCGCTGCCCGGGCGCTGCCTGTGCGTGTCCCGTGCTGCGGGAGCCCGCTGGTGTTTAAATATAGGCACCTCCGGGCGCGAGGATGACGGTGCGCGCTCAGGAGGGAGCGCAATGGATTCTGGGGCTGCGAGTCCTGGCCCCTACTGGACGGCTTGGCTTAGTGGCGGCAAGTGGCGGCAAGTTGCTTTGAGCGGGTGTCCCGCGCTGCGGGAGCCCGCTGGTGTTCAAATACAGGCACCTCCGGGCGCGAGGATGACGGTGCGCGCTCAGGAGGGAGCGGGATGGATTCTGGGGCTGCGAGTCCTGGCCCCTACTGGACGGCTTGGCTTAGGGGCGGCAAGTGGCGGCAAGTTGCTTTGAGCGGGCGTCCCGCGCTGCGGGAGCCTGCTGGTGTTTAAATACGGGCGCCTCCGGGCGCGAGGATGACGGTGCGCACTCAGGAGGGAGCGCGATGGATTCTGGGGCTGCGAGTCCTTGCCCCTACTGGACGGCTTGGCTTAGTGGTGGCAAGTGGCGGCAAGTTGCTTTGAGCGGGCGTCCCGTGCTGCGGGAGCCCGCTGGTGTTTAAATACGGCCACCTCCGGGTGCGAGGATGACGGTGCGTGCTCAGGAGGGAGCGCAATGGATTCTGGGGCTGCGAGTCCTGGCCCCTACTGGACGGCTTGACTTAGTGGCAGCAAGTGGCGGCAAGTTGCTTTGAGTGGGCGTCCCGCACTGCGGGAGCCCGCTGGTGTTTAAATACGGGCGCCTCTGGGCGCGAGGATGACGGTGCGCGCTCAGGAGGGAGCGCGATGGATTCTGGGGCTGCGAGTCCTGGCCCCTACTGGACGGCTTGGCTTAGTGGCGGCAAGTTGCTTTGAGCGGGCACTCATACACCTATACAGACACTCACACATCGCCACTCATCCATAGAGTTACTCACACACCTAGTCAGTCATGCAAAGAATCAATCACACTTTCATGTACTCACCTATACAGTTATACACACACCACCTCACTTATTCATACAGATACTAACACATACTTACTGTCTTAAACAATCACTGATACAAGCACACAATCATCCATACAGCCACTCTCACAATCATTCTCTCTCGCATATAGTCATTTATATACTCCAACACTCACATATATTGCCTTTCTTATATGTAGTTACTCACACATATACCAGTGAGACATCCATTCACTCACCAACACACCCATACACATACTCACCCACCCATACAGCCCTTCACAGATGCACTCATGAACCCATAAACCCAGTGAATCACTCAATCACACATCTATGCACAGAGTCACACACCCCCACCCACCCACACAGACACTCAGGCACACATACAGATACTCAGACAACCAATCAATAACTCATATAGACACTTATGTAGCTACTCACCAACCCATGCAACCGCTTACACACCAACTAACAGACTGATACAGACATTTACACAGTTTAGTCACTAACCCATGCATTCAGTAAGACATGTTTAATCACTCATTTATACAGTCAGTCATGCACCTACTAAATCATCCATTCAGACACTCATACACCCACTCATTCTTCAATACAGCTTGGTATTTATATATATAAAACATATTTATACTTTACAGAAACACACAGTCACTGGATGATGTCATCAGTGATGTCATTTGAGATGTCACTGACCATGTCATGAATGATGTAATATGTGATGTCATGAGCAGTGCATTGCGGGTGTGCGAGTTATAGTTAGCTCAACTGACTATGTACGTCCGAATTTCTCTGTGATTTTTTCAGTGAATATATATATATATATATATATATTATCTACTGGCGGTCGCCAGTAGATAGTTATAGTTAGGACCTATTTTCCATAGGAAATACGCGACATTCTATTTGAAATAACTCTCTTGCCGGTTGACGTATCTTCGCAAAATTTTCAAACTTTGTGGCCTGCTCCGGTCCGCTCCTACCCTGAAAGTCTCGGGGGGATTCGTCAAGCGGGGGTTGAGAAAAAAGGGGGGTCCCAAAACGCGTTTTCCCCATTCATTTTTCCATAGGAAACTTTAGACATGGCTACAGCCCAAACTGCTGAACGGAATTACACCAAATTTGGCAAAGAGGTAGTTCTTGGTTCAGAAAGAACCCTTTTTGTTAAATGGTGTAAATCCGTTCAGTAGTTGCTGAGAAAATCAAAAGTAAAAGTACATATATATCTATGGGCACGGAGGATCCGTGCACCCTCCCGATCATGAGCTGTCTGCTAATTGGCTGTCAACACTCCAAACCAGGAAGTGTTGGCAGCCAACTTGTTCCTCGGTAGAACCGAGGAACAAGAAAGCAGTAAAAAGTGCGCAAAACGCACAAAGGGGGCAGGGTAGAAACACCCTGACCCCTAGGTCTGCTCAGGGGGTCCCACAAGGACCCCCTGGGCAAAAAGCATATTTTTTTTTAAATCGGCAGGATGCGCTCAGGGTGCGCGGATCCTGCCGATAAAAATCGAAGCGCGGTCTCCCGCGCTTCGATGTTAATTTGCCCCCGGGCTTTATTTGAAAAAGTAGCGGGAGGGCTCTGAGCCCTCCCGCAGCCCCGGGACCACCACCTCCCGGGGCTTCTTTATTTTTAAATTAACATGTGTGGGGGCTCCAGCCCCCACACGCCCGGGACCACCACCTCCCGGGGCACTAACAGAATTGAAAATGGGGGTCCATTAAGGACCCCCGAGCCCCTGGGACCACCACCTCCCCGGGGCTGTGCATTTGGATGGGAGGGGGGCTGCGCGGCCCCCCTCCTGGAGCCTGTGGTGGCCCTGGGGACCGCCACCCCCAGGGCCGGCTCCTGCAGGGTCCCGGGGTGCCTACCCCCGGGACACTGCTGTTTGCAATGACAGGACGGGAGCCTCGCGGCTCCCGTCCTGTCATTGCAAACTGCTTGGATATTGGAAGAGAGAGCAGGAAACCTGCTCTCGCTTCCAATATCCAAAGACAATTGCTTTTCCACACGGGGAGCAGCATGTTAGCTGCTCCCCATGTGCAAAGCAATGCCGGCTCCCGTAGGACACGGGGAGCCGGCGGGACTGTGGGGGGTTTGGGGACCCCCACAGTCCCCAACCAGAGGCCAGGCCCCGGGGGATGGGGTCCCCGGGGCAAGTAGTGGCCCGGGAGGGGGCCACGCGGCCCCCTCCCCAGAAATAATTTAAAAAAAAAAAAGGCCTGCCCCGGGGATGGGGTCCCCGGGGCAAAAGGAGGCCTGAGGAGGGGGCCACACAGCCCCCTCCTTAAAAATTAATGTAAAAGTGTGGTCATGCCCCGGGGGATGGGGTCCCCGGGGTAGGATTCGGCCAGGGAGAGGGGGCCACGCGGCCCCTTCCCGTTTAATTTAAAAAATAAAAAAAAGGGGATAAGGCCCTGGGGGATGGGGTCCCCAGGGCCCAAAAATAGGAAAAGGAAGGGGGCCACACAGCCCCCTTCAGGAAAAAAACAAACCTGGCGCGTTTGCAGATGGGGAAGTAATTCCCCTTCAATACTGGGGTCCCTGGGGCCAACTAGCCCACCAGGAACCTCCAGTATGCGCCAGGGGCTGCGTTGCAGAGAGGTGTACAGAGGCCACGCCCCTTTTACACCTCTCTGCAACGCAGCTCTGTGGCGCTTTTGGATATACCTGTTGGGCTAGTTGGCCCCCAGGGACCCTCAGGATTCAAGGGGAGTTAATCCCCCGACTTAAAACGCGCCACGGGCGCGTTTGCACAGTGGTGAAGGGAGGGGCGGGGCTTCAGGTGACATGTGTGCAAACAGGCCCCTGGCGTGTTTTAAGATGGGGGATTAAGTCCCCTTGAATCCTGAGGGTCCCTGGAGTCCAACTAGCCCACCATGTACTTCAAAAAGCGCCACAGAGCTGCCTTGCAGAGAGGTGTAAAAGGGGTGTGGCCTCTGTACACGTCTCTGCAACGCAGCCCCTGGCGCATACTGGAGGTTCCTGGTGGGCTAGTTGGCCCTCAGGACCCTCATGATTAAAGGGGACTTAATCCCCCAACTTAAAACGCGCCACGGGCGCATTTGCACAGATGTCACCTCAGGCCCCGTCCCCTCCCTTCACCATTGTGCAAATATTCCTCTAAAATCAGCCGAAATACGAATTCCGATTTACTCACCTGTTATCAGGAGAGACCTCAGTGCTGCATCTTTCAGCCCAGTACTGATACTGAAAAGTAATTTTAACCGTACTTACCAGTAACTTGAATTTCCTTCCATAGGATATCATTGCCTGCTTTTTGCTGAAAAAGTTTCTAAGTGTCGATTTTTGAAACATACAAATATTCCTCTAAAATCAGCCGAAATACGAATTCCGATTTACTCACCTGTTATCAGGAGAGAACCCAGTGCTGCATCTTTTAGCCCAGCACTGACCCTGAAAAGTAATTTTAACCGTACTTACCAGTAACTTGTATTTCCTTCCATAGGAATCCATTGTCTGGTTTTCAGCAGAAAAGTTTCAGTGTCGATTTTCACAAACTACAAATATTCCTTAAAAATCGCCTGTATGACTTAAACGCATTCTTTCAACTGTTTACAGGAGATGCACCAGTGCTGGATCCAGGATCCACCACTGAGTGAGAAAAAGTCACGATAACACTACTTACCTGCTAAGTGAATTTCCTCCCATAGGATAACATTGTTGATTCTTTGTGAAAAAGTTTCTAAGTGTCAACTTTTAAAATACAATAATATTCCTTAAAAATCACAACTGTAACCAAAACGCTTTTACTCAACTGTTTACAGGAGATGTCCCAGGACTGAATCTAGGATTCAGTCCTGTGGTTAGAAAAGTAATCCATAAAGTAACTAATTGCATTTAGCTAGAAATTCACATTGAGCTCAATGTTGCATTGTGTTTGAAATTGTGTTGCCCATTGCAACAACTGTAACTACTGTACTTAAAAGTCTATTGCCTATTTGCAAAGTATTTAAAGTAAATTAATTCATTCTGAGAAAGTATATTTTGTAATGTAATGTATAATGTAATTACAATGTAATTTAAAAAATAAAATATCTAAAAATAAATAGTTTAAAAAAATGTAGTAAATCAGTATGAAAAAAATAAAAATAACAATTAATACATTTAAAAATTGGCATTTACAAAACCTTTGAAATTCACTGAAAAAAACCATAGGTTTCAGACATGTTATAGTTAGAAATTAGCATTTAAAAAACCTTTGAAATTCACTGAAAAACCATAGGTTTCAGGCACGTTATAGTTAGAAATTAGCATTTAAAAAACCTTTCAAATTCACTGAAAAAACCATAGGTTTTAGGGACAGTTATAGTTAGTTGGACATTGCACTCGTACAAAACCCGTGAAATTCCCCCGTTATAGTTAGTTCAGCTAACTATAACTCGCGCCCCCGCAATGCACTGCTGATGACGTCACATATTACATCACTCATGACATGGTCAGTGACATCACTGATGACATCTCAAATGACATCACTGATGACATCATCCAGTGAGTGTGTGTTTCTGTAAAGTTTAAAAATGTTTAATATATATAGGGAAAGGCGTATTGAAGAATGAGTGGGTGTATTAGTGTCTGAATGGATGATTTAGTAGGTGCGTGACTGACTCTGTAAGTGAGTGATTAAACGTATCTTACTGAATGCATGGGTTAGTGACTAAACTGGGTGAATGTCTGTATCCGTCTGTCTGTTGCTGTGTAAGTGGCTGCATGGGTTTGTGAATAGCTACATGAGTGTCTATACGAGTTATTTATTGGTTGTCTGAGAATCTGTATGGGTGCCTGAGTGTTTGTGTGGGTGGGGTGTGTGCGACTCTGTGCATAGATGTGTGAGTGGGTGATTCACTGGGTGGATGGTTTCAAGAGTGCATCTGTGATAGACTGTATGGGTGGGTAAGTGTGTGTAAGAGTGTGTTAGTGAGTGAATGTATGTCCCAGTGGTACATGTGTGAGTAACTACATATGTGAAAGGCAGTATATATGTGTGTTGGAGTATATAAATAGCTATAAGCGAGAGTGTGTGATTGTGAGAGTGACTGTATGGATGAGTGTGTGCTTGTATCAGTGATTGTATAAGAGCGTAAGAATGTGCTAGTATTTGTATGAGTAAGTGAGCTGGTGTGTGTATAACTGTATGGGTGAGTAAATGGCAGTGTGTTTAATTATTTGCATGACTGAGTAGGTGTGTGAGTACCTCTATGGATGAGTGGCGGTGTTTGAGTGTCTATATAGGAATAAGAGTGCATATGATAGTCCTGTACTGAGTGACCGTAAGTATGAGTGACTGTACGGGTGAGTGAGTGGATGTGTGTGTAGACCTAAGAATCAGTGAGTGGGTATGTAGTTATTGGTGTTGGAGTGTCTATGGTTTTGAGAATGGCAGTCTGTAATTTAGAGTGGGTGTATCAAAGGTTATATTAGGGTGTGAGGAGGTGCATTAAATTCTCACATGGATGATGTCATCAGTGATGTCATTTGAGATGTCATCAGTGATGTCATCAGTGATGTCACTGACCATGTCATGAGTGATGTAATATGTGACGTCATCAGCAGTGCATTGCGGGCGCGAGTTATAGTTAGCTGAACTAACTATAACGGGGGAATTTCACGGGTTTTGTACGAGTGCAATGTCCAACTAACTATAACTGTCCCTAAAACCTATGTTTTTTTCAGTGAATATATATATATATATATATATATATATATATATATATATATATATATATATATATATATATCAAGAGAGTCTCTCTCTCTCTCTCTATTACCTACTAGCGGTTGCCAGTAGGTAGTTATAGTTAGGACCCAGTTTCCATAGGAAAAGCGGTTTTTGACTTGCTTATAACTTTTGTACTGTTTGATGAATCTTCACAGCATTTTCCCAAAAAAGTGTCACCGTTTTTCTAGTTCTGCATGGAGAGTTTCAGAGTGATCTATCAAGCAGGGGCTGGGAAAAGGGGGGGGTCAAAAAATGTGTGTTCCAATGCAATTTCCTATTGAGATTTTGAATGTGACCACAGCCCGAACTACTTGACAGATTTACACTAAATTTGGCAGAGAGGTAGGTCTTGGACCAAAAAGTTCCTTTTTCGTGAATTGGTGTAAATCTGTTCAGTAGTTGTGGAGGTATTAAAGGAAAAACAAAATTGTATATTGAGGGATGTGGACCCTCCACCGATCCCCCATGGTGGATCCGTGAAGTCTTACACCACCAGCAGCGGTATGTTTGACTGACCACAATCTGACTGGAAGGTTGTGACCACCATTTTACGTATTGGGGAATGGTCCCGGCGTCTTGAAAGTTTCTGCAAGATGATTAGAGGTACCCTGACCCCATGGGTGTGTTAGAGAAGTGTAAAAGGGACATACATAGGGTATGAAATTAAAATAAAATGTTTCTTTTTCACAGTGGGGTTCAGTGCAGCAGCCCAGCGGAAATCTGCTACAGATTTGTGAATCTTGGCACACTTTGGGGGGGAACACTTTAACACTTTCAGAGCCCTCAGACATGCACACAGGCACTCTCACACCTATTTACAGACCCACACAGGCAGTCACACAGCCATTTACAGACCCACACAGCCACTCACACACCCACTCACAGACCCACACAGGCACTAATGCACCCACTCACAGACCCACACAGTCACTCATTCACCCACTCAGAGACTCACACAGGTACTCCCAGACCCATGCATCCACTAACACACCCACTCACAGACCCACACAGGCACTCACATACCCATTCAGAGAGATATTTAAGTACTCATAGAACCACTCAGAGTCCCATTGAGGTACTTTCACACCCACTCACAGACTCACACAGGTACTCTTATACCCATTCACAGACCCAGACACATACTCACAAACCCACACACAGACCCACATACTCACACACCCACTCACAGACCCACACAGACACTCGCACACCCACTCACAAACACAGACATTCACATACTCATTCACAGACTCACTCACATACTCACCTCACATACCCACTCACAGATCCATACACACTCACACATCCTCTCAAAGACCCACATAGACACACACACACATCAACTCACATACCCATACAGCTACTCACACACCCACACAGGTACTCACACAACCACTGACACATTGAGAGAAGCACTCACACACCCACTCACATACCCATAGAGCTACTCAGACACGCACACAGTTACTTACACCTATACAACAAGTCACACCCCCAATCATACCCACAGAGCTACTTGCACACTCACTCACACATGCATAGAACCACTGACACATCGATTCACACACATAAACCCACTACATACCCACTACACACCCACTCACCCATACAACCACTCACACATCAACTCATCTACCCAAATTATGACTTAGACAGCAATTGACACACCCAGGAATACACTCAAACACCCACTCACACACCTATCTAGTATATGTCACACCTACTCATACACCCACACTAGCCAGACAAACACCTCACTCACCCAGTCACACACTCACAAAGTCACTCAGTGACCCACAAAACCATTCACACACCCAGTTAGAGACCCATACAGCCTCCTATACACCCACCCATGCAACTTCAAAATCACTGACACACCTACTCACAGACCTATACAGGCACTTCCACACTGTGCATTTGGTTTGGGATCTGTGATGCTCAAAACACTAAACTATGACCCACAATCTGCACTATGACTATTTTGGAAGATAAAATGGTAGGCAGCAAGTAGAACATAAAAGAACATATTTGATTGAATGGTGGAGATGTACATGGAACTAAAATTAGGGAAGTGATTTGGAGAAAAAAGTTACTACATCTGTGATTGCGTTTGAAAAAAAAATAGGTTGTTAGGGATATATTTGAAATTGCAACCTGTCAACCACACTTGCTACAGTTTCTTATGAAGCTAGTATACTGCTTACAGAAATTTATGTGCACTTTTGAACTAGTGGTAGGTAGAGAGCGCTGCTAACATGGTCACCATGAACACTGAGCTAAAAAAAATATCATGAAAGGGAACAAGAACGACTGCACTGTGGAACTCAAAAGAGTTGAAACATTGGCAATTAGGGAGTGTTTGGCTTTTAATTGAGTAGTTTTTACAAGGTAAAACATTAATGCAAGCTATTAATAATAGATTTTTAAATGCTTCTACAGACTTCTCTGTGGATCTACCAAAAAGTCACACAGGGGCGCACTGATGGTATGGGTGGATCTGCAAAAAAAGCTACCAAATTGGGCTTCTTCCCAGGAAACATGGAAAAGGGTTAAAAAATGCTGACCATTTAGAAGTGATATAACAAAAATAAAAGACGAAAGGAAGCCTGTGATTTGTTAACTACAGGGGTATGAGCAAGAGCACATAGTGAAGGGTAGCCATTTCAGCCGCTTTTGTACTGAGAGTGGAGGAGGATTGCTAAAGTTCTTACTTGGTATTTCCAGTGAAAACAGATGTTAACAAAAATAGAAATTAAAGTTGGTGAACAGCAAAGAGCTTTTACAATTCTGTTAATCAGGCTGCAGTATCAAAATTATATTTAGATACAAAATTGGGAGTGTATATAAGATGAAAGAAAATGTGTAGCTTCTAGACACTATACTAGAAGGCAAAATAGAAAGGAGCTTAGATAAGAACATTAATTAAAAATAGAGTGAGCAGGAAAGGAAAAAGAGAAATTGGTATAGTGAAAATATAGTAAATCTTTTAAGCCAGTATGAATGGATGTGTTTGAAAATAGATGTGGATGTTTGCTTATAGTATGTAATTTAATAGTATGTAATTTCTATCCATCAAACAGTCAGGCAGGCACTATCATACCCAGTTACACTCCCACAAAAGCACTTTTGCACCTACCACTCATATAGCCAAACAGTGACTGCACACTCAGTCACACACCCATAGTCCCATTCACACACCCATTTACTTACCTACGCATACACTTAGCCAATTAAATACACTAATTATTTACAAAGTTATACAGGCATTGTCACACCCACTCACACACCTATACAGCGATTCATGTACCCATCACTCAGACAATCAGTTACACATGCGCTTACACACCTATACACCCAGTTATATACCCAGTCACCCACCCATACAGCTACTCATATACCTACTTACAAAAGCATGGAACCACTCACACACTAAGTCAGACAGTGACAGAGCTACTTAGACATACATTCACACATCCACTCAGCACTTATATAGTTACATACCCCAACACTGCCTAACACAGCCAGTAAGCAATCCATACAGCCACTTACATACACAAATTTAGACCCATAGAGATACTAACAGAGACAGTCATATGCTGACATAGTTACTTACATATCCAATGACACACCCACAGAGGGACTGATACACGCATTCAGATATGTACTCAAGAAATGACACTTCTAGTTACCCATCCCGACTAGTAGCCTTTTAAACATGTCTCGGGCCTGCTCCTGCAGAGCCTGTGTGTGCAGTTTTACTGCCAGGTCGAATTGGCATTTAAAATCACTTGCCAAGCCTTAAGCTTCCCTTTTTCTACATATAAGTCACCCCTAAGGTACATCGTAAGTGGCACATGGGGCAGAGTGCTATATGCTTAAAAGGTAAAACATGTACTTTTAAGTTTCCCTGAGTTACACGTGCAATTACAGACCCACACACCCAGTTATACATCCAGTTCCACTCATAGTGTGACTCACATACCTATTAACAAAAGCATAGAGCCTCCCACAAACCCAGTCAGACAGCAAGAGACATACGTACACATTCACTCACACACCCACTCAGCACTTGTGTATCCAGCAGTAGCAGAGCCAGTGGCACACACCGTTAACTACCCCAACACCCACTAATACAGTCAGTAAGCAATCTATACAGCCACTTACATACACATTTACAGACCCATAGAGTTGCTAAGAACGCCAGTCATATAGTTACATAGTTACTTACACATTAAAGTGACACACCCTCAGAGGGTCTGATACAGTCACTCAGATATGTAGTCAAGTACTGACATTTTTAGTTACCCATCGAGACATGTAGCCCTTTTTTTGGGTCCTCATCTTATCTCTTATAAGCAAGCACCCTCCTGATCGCCACTGACCAAAGTGCTTGCATCGGGGGTCTATTCTCAACCGATGTTTACGCTGAGTTTCATCCAGCACCTTACATCACCAGCTGATCAAGAGGTTTAATCATTGGACTTCATACTCTCCTATTAGGGTCCAATAAATTCCAAATTGACCTCTGTTCAGCCTTCCTTTTATTCGGGTTCAGCTTTTGGTCTAGATCCCTAAAGTATCACACTAAGTTCCACCACTCCCTCCAGTTAGGAGCTGTAACCTGACAACCCATCTTACATATCTCCCTCCTTGCCAGGAGGACTACGTAAAATATTAACTCCTTTTTGAAGCTTAGAGAGGTCCATCAAACTGGATCCAGGCTGCATACCAAACATAATTAAAGTTGGTCTTAACTTACTTCCACACCCATGATATCGGACATTGTCTTACCCACTTTCCTCCAAAATTCCTCCAGTGCTGGGCAGTTGGCAAACACATGAATGCCATCCACTTCTCAAGCTCCACACCTTTTACACTTAGCCTCTCCACTGCCTCTTATCATAGTCAGTTTGGCCGATGACAAGTAGAGTCTGTGCAAGGTAAAGAAGTGATTCCTTCTTAATGCAGGAGACTTAATTTTAATTACAGAATAAAGTATGCCTAAGGATACTTGCCATAATTCCTCCAGCTCTTCACCTGGCAAGTGGCCTTCCCACACCAAGTCCGGGGGACTCATGCTTTCTTCTGCTGCTACAACCAGATATCCATACCAGAGAGCAACCTCCTTCTTTCTTGGTCTCAGATCCTGTAAGTCCTTCTCCATAGGATTTTCTCCTCGGACGGACCCTTGCTGTTCCTGAACCATGCAGATATTTGGTATAATTTAAAACTGGAAAGCCCGCTGTTAGTTAGATCCCTCCATGAGTCCCATGAGCGGCATGCACCCCTTTCCACCATCTCCCCCCAGCGTGTTATTCCACAGATTTTCAGGAGTATTGCCAAACAATCCAATAAACACTCTGGAGTTCCAGGAGAGTCCCACACTGGTGCCCAATCAGTATAATAAGGGATACCTAACAGGGATCGATACTCGTGCCATATGACAAGTAGCCCTTTAAACAAGTCTCATGCCTGCTACTGGAGAGCCTGTGTGTGCAGTTTTCCTGCCAGGTCAACTTGGCATTTAAAGCCCCTTGCCAAGCCTTAAACTTCCCTTTTTCTACAAATAAGTCACTGCTAAGGTAGGATGTAGTTAGACCATAGGTCAGGGTGCTATGTGCTTAAAAGGTAAAGACATGTACTTTTAAGTTTCAGTGCATTACATACGCACTTACAGACCCATATGTCTAGTTACACATCCAGTCTCCCACCCATACTGCGACTCACATACCTATTTGTAAAAGCATAGAACCAATTACACATCCAGTCAGACATCGACAGAGGCACTTACACATTCACTCTCACAACAGAGCCAGTTGCACACAGTTATATACCCCAACTCTCATGAGCACAGCCATTAAACAATCTATATTGCCACTTACATACACACTTACAGAACCATAGAGTTACTAAGAGAGCCAGTCATACAGCAACATTTTGACTTACACATCCAGTGACACACCCACAGAGGGACTGATGCACTCACTCAGATATGTACTCAAGTACTGACACTCCTAGTCACCCATCCAGACAAGTAGCCCTTTATGAATGCCACGGACCTGCTACTGCAGAGCCTGTGTATGCAGTTTACTGCCACATCAATTTAGCATATAAAACCCCTTGCCAAGCCTTAAACTATCCTTTTATTACACATAAGTCACCCCTAAGGTAGGTCTTAGGTAACCCAAATTCAGGGTGCTGTTTAGTTAAAAGGTAATGCATATACTTTTAAGTTTCAGTCACTTACAGATGCACTTACAGTGCCACATACCCAGTGATACACCTAATCCCCCACCTATACAGCCACTCACATACCTATTTAGAAGACCATACAGCCACTTACACACTGAGTTATATACAGATGCACCTACTGACATACTCACACATACACATACCCATACATATATACATTCATTTTCATTTTAGTATTGTAGATGAGATTGGAAAACATTTGATTGTATGTTCTTTAACACTTTATAGGTTTATTCCCTTTTAAGAATATTAAAGTACTCATTTTATTTTACTCATGTGAATTCTGTGACATATGCACATAGAAAAACTAATAAACGCTTAAACTGAGAATTGAACACAAACATAAAACACAGAGGAGCCTATTACAATGGCAGTTGGTCTGATGACCGACTGCCATCGCAGCCACCAACCAAATTACAATGAGACCGCCAGCACTGCAGTTGGAAAAGTGCTCAATAATACTGCGGCTTGTGCTGCGGCCCTGGAAAATGGCCACAGCATGAGCCTCTGTGTTATTGAGTACTTTGTACACATTCATGCACCGTGTGCTAGGCACCATATGCTGCCTGGCACACAGTGCATGAATCTGCGTGGGGGCACTACATGTGCCCTCAGGGCCACCTTCCAGTGGCCCATGGGAGACGAGGGCCCTGCTTTAGGCCCCAAAAGTCCTATTCCGGCAGCCTTTCCATGGCAATGGGACCGCCATGAAAAGTCTGTTGGAAAGCGACATCGTAATCCCTAGGGCGGTGCCTGTGCATGCCCCGTCCTCATTGTAGGGATTATGGTCCAACCACCGCCAGACGGGCTCCTTAAGCCTGTCGGAGACGGTGGTCCCTCTGACTGCTGCTGTCCAACCAACAGCATCGTAATGTGGCGGTCGGGCCACTATCCTGGATGTCGGTGGGACCCCCACCGATGGCTGGTCCCACCAACATCCTAATAAGGCCCATAGTTAGCTCTTTCTTTGACCAGATGAAATGGTTGTAAAAAGTGCTGTTGTTTTTTAAGAAGGTTTTCTAACAATTTTATACTTTTTGTTTGAAGACAACTGGGAAGAAGAAACTGGCTTCACATTGTTAAAAACATGAAGGTTCAACCAGGAGCAAAAAAATTAATAAACAACGATGATTCTTCACTGTATCAAGGTACATAACCACAAACAACATCTTTACAGCTATGGGCATCTGGCATTTGCTACATTGAGTGACAATCTCAGATAAATTGTGACAGACTACTGGAGCAGTTATGAAAGCTAGTTACAATCATTCACCTAGGACTACTATAGATAATGGGGCATATTTACAACGAAGTGACGGAGTGCGGCTTTAGCCTTCCTGGCTTAACGCCGCACTCCGCTACTTCAGAAACACAGGGCTGCACTAGGCCTGGGCGTAGTCCGTGGAGTTTTGCTACGCGGAACTCCGCGAAGTAACAAAAAACTCTGCGAAGTTCCGCGAGTGGCGGAGTGCAGTGCGAACTGCAGTTTGTGCTGGTATTCCTGCCGCTCGGGTAGAAATTCTACCCGAGCGGCAGCTCGCGCTCGCAAACTTACCGTTCGCGATCGCGAGCGGGGAAAAAACTCTGTTGCACATCGCGAAGCCGAGTTTTCTGCATTCCGCGAGCTCCGCGGAGTGCAGAAAACTCCGCAAACTCCGCGAATGGAGCGAAGTTCACCACCCAGGCCTAGGCCGCACCATATTTGCAACAATATGGTGCAACCCTGCATTTCCCCCTGTGCTGGTGCTAAACTTAGCAGCCTAGTGCCAGCGCAGGCACCCTTGCACCATAGTGCAAGGGTGTCTGCGTTGAGGGGAAGATTGTTTATGTGCTGGAAGGTCTCCCTTCCTGCACATAAACAATCTTTGAATTACTTTTTGTAACTTTTATGTGTGCTGCTTAATGCAGCACACATAAAAAATGCAAAACATAATTTTTTTTATTTTTTATTGTTTATGTGCAGGAAGGGTCACCTGGGCATGGCTGATCAAGGCCAGCCTCAAAGAAAGTTTTGGCATTTCTCAATCCACCCTCACAGGCCCCAGCAGGCCTTTGTTAAGACTAAGGGACCAATTCTGATGCGGTTAGGAAATCTTCCCGATCAAATCGGTTTGGAAATGGTTTCCGACCGACTCGGATCGGGAGAGTCCTACCGACCGAGTATGATGCATCCGGATGCTTCCAGATACGATTTGGTTGGACTCCCATTGACTTCTATGGGAAGCCTATGTTCCTAACCGCATCGTACTCTGGCCCTCGGTTGGGAAGACACGTTCCCGATCCGATTGGGAAGGAGCAAATGCCATTAGGAAGCCTTCCTAACCGCATAGGAATCGGGCCCTAGGTGGGAATGCTTTCCTAACTGCATCGGAATCAGGCCCTTAGACTGATAGGGGCAGATTTACAAGCCCCCTGCGCCACCAGTACGTCACTTTTCGTGATGTACTGGTGGCGCAGGGGGCTCCTCTATATTTACAAGGAGAGGAAAAGCCACCCTGCGTGACTTTTCCTCTCCTTGTAAATACGGTCCCTTCACACGCAGCACTTTCCGGTGAAGGGGCGTTCCATGGGTGTTGCTGTGGGTGTTCCCACTCATGGAACAGGACTCAACTCCAGAATTACGTGAAATCGTAACTCTGGAGATGCGTCAGTATGCTACGCCACCCTAGATGTGGCGTAGCGAGGCGCAACGAGGAGAAATGTTTTCATTTCTCCTCGTTTTTCCTCTTTCAATGCATGCTGCATTCTACAGCACGCATTGGAAGAGGAAAATGCCTGTAGTGATTGTTTTTGTGCAGGAAGGTGCCCCTTCCTGCACAAAAACAATCTCCCCATGACGCAGGCATCCTTGCACCATGGTGCAAGGGTGCCTGCGCCTGGCGCATGGCAGCAGTTTGTGCGCCAGCGCAGAGGGAAGCACAGAGATGCGACATATTCTTGTAAATATGTCGCATCCCTGTGCTTTCCAGACTAACGCAGCACAGCGCAGCAAAATGACTTGCTGCACCGTGCTGCGTTAGTTTAACGTAAATCTGCCCCTTAGTCACTGTGATTACACTAGCTAACGGAACTCCGTGGAATCTCACAGAGTTTTTTGCTAACTCCGTGGAATTCCGCGGAGTGAAACTCTGCGCGGTCCACCCAGCCTAGTTTTGATCTGCTTCCACATGGAACTTGTCTCAAGGGAATATTTCTTCACAGTGTGTCCTGACAATTGCTTGCTACAGACATTAGGCTGGATAAACTTGGCACTAACCTTTTTCTCACATGATGGAATACTGAATTGTTTACAAACATTACTCCTTTTTTGCAGGTGGCATCTCTTCCTCCCCATCCAGTACAGGGTTAGGTTGTCCTTTCTGTTCTAAATACATACCTGAATCTGAAGTACTTGTGCACAAAAATATATTTGTCAATAGTTATGAGTTCTGTTCTCTTTATTATTTGGTTTAAATTATACAATGTTACCATCTCTGATAACTTATTGCATTAGGCAGATACTGTTATTTGCTGAACATTTCAAGGTTTCCCCAAGACTACTACAGATGGTAAGTGTGCTTCTCCCCCACTTAACTTCTTCCACATCAAGCGATTTTATGTCCTTTAGTGGATGGTTTTAAAACGCTTTCACATGGAACTTGTCCCATAGAAATACTTTTTACCAGTCTCTCTTGATAATTGCTTTCCCAAGATGTTACACTGTACAAACTTAGAAAATACACAACTCTATCTTTAAGTTATCACTGTGTCTTGAATTTGATGCCTTTCATGTCACAGTTTGCTTCTCTCAAAATGTCATGTAAGTCATCCCATGAATATTCTATACAACTGAGGGTTAGAAA
The DNA here is from genome assembly GCA_963921515.1 of Calotriton arnoldi. Classification (NCBI taxonomy): domain Eukaryota; kingdom Metazoa; phylum Chordata; class Amphibia; order Caudata; family Salamandridae; genus Calotriton; species Calotriton arnoldi. The sequence continues at coordinate 1,223,792 of CAWUFW010004187.1, read as the reverse complement.
CCAGGTTGGTGTTCCTAAATTTCTCAACATACACTTGAGCTCACCATGACAACAATACCAGCATTCATTGGTGCCACTTTGGCATACCAATATATTGATCAAATTTGGAGATGTAAAGTAAACAGACAGCAGCACCGCAAGTACTTGGGTGGGGTCCTAGTGTTCCTCACCAGAAGTTAAGGTTTGGGTGTGTTCAGGTATTTGTAAATAGTTAAATAAATTATTTTACGTTTATTTGTTAATTGTTTGGTTTAAATTGTATTGTAATGTGTTAATAACATGTATTTGTAAAGATAGAAACATTTATATTACTAATTTAACTTATGGATACCAAACACACTCATACAGGTACTCCTACATGAACTCACATACCTATAGAATCATTCACACAGGTACTGCCACACCCACACATACACTCACACACCCACTCAAAGTCCCATGCAGTCAGTCACACACCCATTTACACAAGCAAACACCTACTTACATACACTCAGGGGCCGATTCTGATCTCGGCCGGTAGGGCTCCGAATCGGATTCGGCATTACCCGATCCGATTCGGAGCCCTGTTTCCCGACCGAGTCGGACGTGCGTCCGGGCGAGCGAGTACGATGCGAGAGCACGTGAAATCGCCGACCGACTCGGACTCGACTCGCACCGCGCAATGGAGACGTTCCCCGGCCGGGTAAGTACGATGCGCGCCTCGAGCAGTCCGACCGACTCGCGCCGTCCGGCTCGAAAGAGCAGTCAGAGCCGTACTTTGGGGGTCCGTGTCGGACCCCTGTACGCCTAGCCGCGCGAAGTCGCACACAGGGGGACCCATGGGTCCCCCCTACCTGTGCATGTACGCCGCGACCCGCTTCGCCGCGAACCCGCTGTAGGGGGCGCCCTTGTTCGCCTCGCACCCATTGAGTCAATGGGAGCCCGCGTACGCGTTGTATGACCGTCTCCCATTGACTTCAATGGGAGTCCGACCGAATCGAGTCCGATAGCATGCGAACGCATCGTACTCGTCCGTTCGGACTGCTAGGGTCCGATTCGGTCGGAAATCTCACCGGGTCCGGCTCGGTCGGAGAGATTTCCGGCCCCACAGTGTGCATTTTTTTTAAATCTAAAATCTTTATGATTGTTTTTCTCCACTATTCAATTATGATTCTTTCAACAGTACACCATTTATTGTGTATAAGTATAGAACATGAGAACAGTAAAAAAAGGAAAATGCAGAAGACATTTTTACAGCGACAAGCATGTGACATTTCACATAGGAAGTAATCACCTCACTCAAATGTTCACGGGCAGCTGATACTGTAATGAATGCAGCTGATGATAGTTCTCACAAGGGTGCTGTAGAGGTGGACTGTCTTCCTGCACCTGCTTTCTCTGGCATCATCCAGTTGTAGACCCTTTCATGAACTGATTTTAAGTGCCTCCACATGGAACTTGTCCCATGTGAATACTTCCTGGCAGTGCCCCTGGATAACTGCTTGCCACAAATACTGCACTGAACTTATTTAGCTGTAACCTTCTTTTCCTCTGAAGTTATTATCAAATGCTTCCGCCCACCACTTTGTTTTGTTGGAGGTGGTGTATCTTCCTCCTCAACCTCAACATGTTCTGGATGTTCTTCCTGGACAGAAGATGGAGCTTCAGCAATTCTATGAAAGCAGAGCCCCTCTGGTTCTTAATCCTCTTTCTACAGAGTTTTCTGGAGAAATAACTGTTTTTGTGTGTGATTTTACATGTACACGGGTGGGTTCCTAATGTACCCAATCAAAAGGAAAGGTTTGGGTGTTTCATCGAGTGAATTTGCAAGTCCAGTCCATAGATTTGAAGATTCGTGAAACTCGTAAAATGAGTAACTTTCTTTATAAACAGATATGGGGGCCATATATATACTTGTAAATATGTTCACACTGATGCCATGAATGAAAATAGAGTGAGGTACATATGTGAAATAATCTTTAAAATATTCGGTGAATCTGCGCATCCGACTTCATAGATTAATTCCAATCACATGATCGTATAGAGTAACTGTGGTCCCATTTATGTTTTTGGACCCGCAGAGGTACCGCTAAACCAAAAATTCTGTAAAAATAATAAAACTTGTATAATTATATTTACAAAAAAATTATATATTTTGTATGCATGTCATTTTTACCTTTTAAAACATATATAAAGTACATCTATAAAAAAATGCAAAATTTTAAATCAGAATATATTGTAGTATACTTAGCATTAAAAATAAACCCTAGAAATTAACTCAAATAACTAAAAATTACAAGGATGTAATACTTTAGAAATAGAATTTGAAAAACCTCTGAAATTCACTGAAAAAAACAAAGGTTACAGGGATGTTATAGTTAGGAAATAGTATTAAAAAAACATAGACATTTATTGAAAATAAAGCACAGGTTACAGGGTCGTTATAGTTAGGCTCAGATTTTGCACTCACAAAACTATAGAAATTCAGCAGCTATAGTTACATGTCTAAAGTATAACTTAAGCCCCAGCAATGCACTGCTTATGACCTCACATACTACATCACTCATGACATGCGCATGTTTAAACCGGAGGATCCTTTAAAACCTTACCCAGTATTAGCCAACGGCCGACAGTTGTGTAAGAGCCTGGGATCAGATAACCTACTATCCCCTTGATGGATCTCTTTCCAGAATGTATATATTAGGTGCGGGCTGCTGGGTTTGTGGGCGTATATGGTGGGAAGTTAATTAATTAGAAATCCATGAATATTTAATTAATAATGCATTATTAATCAATTTATTAAATGATTATTAATTATGTAACATGTGTAATAATTGTATCTTTTGCGGTATATAATAGCTGCGGGCTGCTGGGTTTGCAGGGGTATAGGGTGGGAAGAAAATTAGGTAATAATTGATTAAAAATTAATAATTAATTCATTATTAGTTATTTAATTGATTCATAAATATGCAAATTGTGTAATAATTATAATTTTTAGGTTATATATTGTGTGTGAGCTGTTGGGTTAATAGGAGTGTAGGATGGGCAGTTTTTTAAGTAATGATTAATATAAATAATTAATTATTAATATATTATTAATTATTTGCTTTATTGATAAATATGTAAATTGTGTAATAATTGTAATAATTGTATTTTTAAGTTATATATTAGGTGTGGGCTGCTGGGTTTGTAGGGTTATAGGGTGGGAAGTTAATTATTAATTATAAATTGATTATTATATTATTAATTCATACTTAAATGATTGTTAACTGTGTTACATTTATTTTTATTTTAACTGTGGGCTGATAGGTTTGTGGAAGTATAGAGCAGTAATTCTTTTTGTACGTGGTGATATGTCAAGCAAGGGTCGAAAAAGGGGGGTCTAAATAGTGTTTTTCCAATGTTAATTGTCATAGAGATTTTTAGACACAACTACAGCCTGAACCGCTGGACAGAATTACACCAAATTTGGCAGAAAGGTAGCTTTTTATGTTATTTGGTGTAAATCTGTTCAGGAGTTTTGGAGATATTAAAGGAAATATAAATTTGTATATATAGGGACACAGATCTTCCAAGACTCCCCGTGCTGAAATATGATTGGCTGGCAACAGAAAGTGTTGCCAGCCATCTTCGGACTCGGCTTTAGTGAATCCCCCAAAAACGTTAAAAAAAGAGAAGGAGGCAGGGTAGGAAAACCCTGACCACCTGGTTCCCTTGGGGGTCCTGCAGGGACCCTGCCTAGAGCAAAAAACCTTTTTTATATTTTCCAGCTGGAGTTGCGCTAGATCCACTGCTTCCGCTGAAAAAAAAGAAGCACGGGCTCCTCGCTTCCCTACTGTTTAGCCCCTGGGTGGGCCAGGTCCTAGTGGCATGCTGGTGTAAAAAAGGAGGGGGCACACAGGGCCCTCCTTCTGAGGCTCTTTTGAGCCCTTGGGACCACAACCTTCCTGGGGCATTTTTGCCTTTGCTTTTTATTAAGGGATTTCCTCCTGCACTCCATGCACATGTCCCTGCACTGTGAAAGGAACTTACTTTCACCTCTTCTCACTTCACCATGTATGGTACTCCCCAGAAGTGGGCACAGGTTAAGAAGTCCTGCCAGGCCACTGTGCCCGGGTCCCTCTCCTCTTCCTCCCTGCCGGTGATGATGTCAGTGTCCTGGTCAGAGAGGCGGATATTGACAAGGCTGCTGGAAAGTGCTTATAAGCTCTGAGTGCAGATGCCCAGCCAGGAGCCCCAGCCATAGAGTGAGCTACCAACTCGGGCCACGGCCAGACCTGGACCAGATCACACTGAGCCACACAGCAGCCTTCTCCAACCACAGCCCACCAGCTGCACCGGTGCACCTGCCGCACCTCCAATCTACGCTCCTGGACCTGGGACACCCTGATCCTAGTGTCTGGCACAGCGCCACAACCCTGCCATGAAACAGCTGACAGATAGCTTTTAAGAACCCAGAAACCTGCCAGCAGCCCACAGGGCTCTGCATCCTGGCACCCACATCCTGCAGCAGCTAATAAGCAGCACCAGCTCACTTTACTTCCGGGCACTGGACAGCACCAGCAGCACCCAGCCTCTGTCATTGCAGGCAGCATTTCACCCACTGAAAATCCAGCAGGTCATGCTATGATCGTTGGTGTGTTGCGCAGAGCCTGTTCATCCCCCAAGCAGCAGATAATATGTTTCCTCCACCAGATGCATCTGGGCTCTCTCGAGTCCACTCCTTGGACTTTTCACTGCAATTAAAAGTTTAAATTTGAAAATCCAATGTGCAAAAGGAGGCCAATATAAAAACCTGCTTCAGACTCTGCAGAATGTGTTTGGTAGGTGTAATAAGTAGGTACTTTACCGTACAGTGACTTAGTGTCCCTGATCTCTTTCTCAGATGCTGGCAGTGACATATCCCATCTCTAGTATATCTTTGGAAGTGATAATACAGCCGGCTGCCAGGACTGGTGATTGCTACATGCACAGGCAGAGGAGCGTGCCAGTGGCGATTAATATTTACCATTTTTGACCAATTTACCTCTCACACTAATGAGAGGGGCCTGGTTCAGCCAGAATCAAGTGAGGTGCTGTTAAGTACTTCTGTCAAAAAAGGGGACAAGGGGACCCTACTCACTAAGGATCCAGGGTAGTTAAATTATTATCAGAAACAGTGGTTCCTGTGGAAAAATAAGTCTGTATATTGGTAATGGGATGCGCAATCGCAATTGGAAGGGTTAGAATAATGTCAGAGGGAGAAGAAACCACATACACCTTTGTTTCAGTTTAACACAGTTGTGTTTTATAATTCACAAAAAGATATATACAATGAAAAAAGGAGAACAATTGTGCGTAGTGTCCCCAGTGAAAACAGAAACCTAAGGTATTGGTGACATATTTGTGACAATTTTTACAAGGTTTCCAAAAATGTTATAAAAGTCGACCATTGTCAAATATACACAGAATGAACCGCAACTATATACAGTGATACGCGCTGGTTTAATATTTCGCTTTCTCTATATGTCGACAACGTTTCGACCCTTTGTGCAGTGTAGGGTCTCATCAGGACCTAAGGATGTAGGGACATCTAGGAAGAGAAGGATAATGTAAGTGTGTAGCCCATAAATCGGCACCACTGTGACAACTTGGGGTAAGAAGGCATTTAGTTCAAGGGTTCCTGGTAGGTAGACTGCGCAGCCGCGTGAAAAGTGTGTGCCACAAGTGAGTGATAGCAAAAGAAACAAGATACTCACAAGGGAACCCAGCCGGGTACTGATTATGTGAGAGGGAACAATAGAGAAAAAAGAAAAATGGTTCAACCGATTGATCATCAGGAATTGCTGGTCATAGTGGTCTGAGTACCACTACCTATACTTAATCTCAGTAAGGAACTTACCCCAAGTGAGGGTGAGGAAGGGCTGGCAATCAATGGGTACCACAGCGCCTAGAATGAAGCGATGACACACTACAGCGTGTGTGGACTGGTAGTATGATTCAGAACTCTGTGGAAAATAGGAAACCCCATCAAATCATGCGTGGTGGAGGATTCTGTAAATGAGCCCATAGGAGGTATTCTTACCGGAGTCAATGAAGTGGAATACCCGACTGTTGTTGCAGTGCACAGGAGATGCTGGTGCGCTGACCTGTGTCTCATAAAAATGCCACTGATATATTCACAAGGGCAATGCGATAGTCCGTGACCTGTAAATAGCAGGGATTGCGAAATTACTGGGTGTTATTCAGCGCTAAATGGTAATGAGGCACAACGCGTTCAGGCGGAGACAGGCATTCTTACCTGATTACAGTGTTTGCAGCACGCGTTCAATATTACCGTGCTTACAGCCGACAGCGTGAGTCTGTCTGCATGGGTCTTCTTGTGAATTAACAGGAATCAGGGGATTAGTGTATGATCTAATATCATGACTGAAGAGTTAGGTAAAATTAATTGTGAGGATGTCCATATGGGCACATCTATGTACTGCCCCATTCTCACCTTGGTAAAAATTGGAGTTCCTATAGCGCGTGGCGGTCCAATGCGCGGGCAGCACGACAGCGTGCGTCTGTCTGCTGGGGGGGCCAGATGACAATGAGCGGGTGCTGGCCTCGCCATTAAATAGAGCGAGGTCCCGCCGAAACCGCATTGACCTGCAGGCATCACTAGTGATTGCCGCTGGCGGAGTCATCCGGTTTTCGGTGTCAAATTGAGAAAAGAGCAAAAAGACCTGAGGTTTAGGTCAATGAAGAAGTGAAAAAGGAAAGTATAGAAAGTAGAAATAGAAAAGTAGAGATTCGCAAGGTAGCATTGTGTGGGCTATCGCGAGCAGGTTTAAAATTGTTTCCACTTTACTTGGCAAACAATTGTGAAGCGGTACGTTTGACATATTTATGGTACGTTAATGATTTCGCACTTGTGTAGAATAAGGGCGGCTAATGGTAGCAGTGTTTGGTATGAAACAAATATTATGCTGAAGAAGAAATATTTGTAACATTGACAATTGGTAAAATACTGTAGGCTGTACCTTTTCACACCGTCTTTCCAATAACTGTTACAACAGCTGAGATCACACAGGGCCTCATATGTAATGATTGCGAGCAAGTCTAGTGCACTGACAGTTCGTGCTTGAAACAGGTCCCGAAAAAACGGCAACTCAGGGGTTAGCTGTATCATGTAAGGAATCACCTGATATCATACTGTATAGGTGTAAAGCCGCACGAGTATGGCGCTACATACATTTTTCTTAAGTTCGTATATAATTAATAATTACACTAAGTAGAGTACATGCACGTATTGAAAAATATATAAACACTTGCTTAACCCAACGTACACTCGTAAGGCCGCTGGAGTGTGGAACTAGATGCATTTGTCCAAACACAGGGCATTTACAATCACGATAATGGATGAATGTATCAAACAGTTTGATTTGTACACATCTGTATTCGTGGCTGTCTAGGTGTGGTCTCTATTCAAAAATTGTTCAGTCAGCGTAGGGATATGACAGGTGGCAAGAACTATATACATGCTGGTGTGTAATCATACCAGTGTATACCTGTGGGTGAGCTGTACAGGGTACCTATTGTTTAATCGTGTGCGACCTAAACTAGTGTGTTAGTGTGGTCACAAAGCCTCGCCATTCTTCGGCGGAGTTGAGCCCATTATCTATGGAATTGGTTCTCTCTAAACAACGACATTCTAGTCATTGTAGAATCTACAAAATGTTTACACCTCTTTCAGGGATGACGGCAATGTCAATTACTTGCCACCTAATATCTTCAGCAGTGTGATTTTTTTCATTGAAATGAGACACCAAGGGGGCATTGACAACAGAGCACGGTATACGGCTGCGATGTTGTCCAATGCGTGAGAAAAATGTCATCTATGTACCTCTTCCAACACTTAATGTTGGAACGGTACATGTTGGTGACATTGAGGGCAAATTTCTGTTCTACATGGTCCATGTAAATGTTAGCTAAGTTTGGCGCAAACAAACACATTACAGCCCACATGGGGCTTACCAGAGATCAAAGGGCACCACAAATGCTTCAATTGTGTCTCCTGCACCTTCACATTTAACACCAATACTTTCGAACACGCAAATGTGAAGCACACACTGGAATTCTTTTCCAATTGCAACACACGAAATGTGGTGTATTGCATATGGTGCCCTTGTGGCCTGCCATACATTGGACAAACTCAACAACCGGCTAAGGCACGCATTAGAGAACATCGCAGCCGTATACGGTGCTCTGTTGCCAATGCCCTCTTGGTGTCTCATTTCAATTAAAAAAATCACACTGCTGTCATATCCCTACGCTGACTGAACAATTTTTGAATAGAGACCACACCTAGACAGCCACGAATACAAATGTGTACAAATCAAACTGGTTGATACATTCATTCATTATTGTGACTGTAAATGCCATGTGTTTGAGCAAATGCATCTAGTTCCACACTCCAGCGGCCTCACGAATGTACGTTGGGTTAAGCAAGTGTTCATATATTTTTCAATACGTGCATGTACTCTACTGAGTGTAATTATTAATTATATACGAACTTAAGAAAAATGTATGTAGTGTCATACTCGTGCGGCTTTACACCTATACAGTATGATATCTGGTGATTCATTACATGATACAGCTAACCCCCGAGTTGCCGTTTTTTCGGGACCGGTTTCAAGCATGAACTGTCAGTGAACTAGACTTGCTCGCAATCATTACATACGAGGCCCTGTGTGGTCTCAGCTGTTGTAACAGTTATTGGAAAGACGGTGTGAAAATGTACAGCCTACAGTATTTTACCAATTATCAATGTTACAAATATTTCTTCTTCAGCATAATATTTGTTTCATACCAAACACTGCTACCATTAGCCGCCCTTATTCTACACAAGTGCGAAATCATTAACGTACCACAAATATGTCAAACGTACCGCTTCACAATTGTTTGCCAAATAAAGTGGAAACAATTTTAAACCTGCTCGCGATAGCCCACACAATGCCACCTTGCGAATCTCTACTTTTCTATTTCTACTTTCTATACTTTCCTTTTTCACTTCTTCATTGACCTAAACCTCAGGTCTTTCTTCTCTTTTCTCAATTTGACACCGAAAACCGGATGACTCCGCCAGCGGCAATCACTAGTGATGCCTGCAGGTCAATCCGGTTTCGGCGGGACCTCGCTCTATTTAATGGCGAGGCCAGCACCCGCTTATTGTCATCTGGCCCCCCCAGCAGACAGACACACGCTGTCATGCTGCCCGCGCGTTGGACCGCCACGCGCTAAAGGAACCCCAACTTTTACCAAGGTGAGAATGGGGTAGTACATAGATGTGCCCATATGGACATCCTCACAATTAATTTTACCTAACTCTTCATTCATGATATTAGATCATACACTAATCCCCTGATTCCTGTTAATTCACAGGATTCATTTCACTAGAAGACCCATGCAGACAGACTCACACTGTCGGCTGTAAGCACGCTAATATTGAACGCGTGCTGCAAACACTGTAATCAGATAAGAATGCCTGTCTCCGCCTGAACGCGTTGTGCCTCATTACCATTTAGCGCTGAATAAAACCCAGTAATTTCGCAATCCCTGCTATTTACAGGTCACGGACTATCACATTGCCCTTGTGAATATATCAGTGGCAATTTTATGAGACACAGGTCAGCGCACCAGCATCTCCTGTGCACTGCAACAACATTTGGGTATTCCACTTCATTGACTCCGGTAAGAATACCTCCTATGGGCTCTTTTACAGAATCCTCCACCACGCATGATTTGATGGGGTTTCCTATTTTCCACAGAGTTCCGAATCATACTACCAGTCCACACATGCTGTAGTGTGTCATCGCTTCATTCTAGGCGCTGTTCTATCCATTGATTGCCAGCCCTTCCTCACCCTCACTTGGGGTAAGTTCCTTACTGAGAATAAGTATAGGTAGTGGTACTCAGACCACTATGACCCGCAATTCCTGATGATCAATCGGTTGAACCATTTTTCTTTTTTCTCTATTTTTCCCTCTCACATAATCAGTACCCGGCTGGGTTCCCTTGTGAGTATCTTGTTTCTTTTGCTATCACTCACTTGTGGCACACACTCTTCACGCGGCTGGCAGTCTACTTACCAGGTACCCTTGAACTAAATGCCTTCTTACCCCAAGTTGTCGCATAGGTGCCGATTTATGGGCTGCACACTTACATTATCCTTCTCTTCCTAGATGTCCCTACATCCTTAGGTCCTGATGAGACCCTACACTGCACAAAGGGTCGAAACGTCGTTGACATAAAGAGAAAGCGAACCATTAAACCAGCGCGTATCACTGTATATAGTCGCAGTTCATTCTGTGTATATTTGACAATGGTCGACTTTTATAACATTTTTGGAAACCTTGTAAAAATTGTCACAAATATGTCACCAATACCTTAGGTTCCTGTTTTCACTGGGGACACTGCGCACAACTGTTCTCCTTTTTTCATTGTATATATCTTTTTGTGAATTATAAAACACAACTGTGTTAAACTGAAACAAAGGTGTATGTGGTTTCTTCTCCCTCTGACATTATTCTAACCCTTCCAATTGCGATTGCGCATCCCTTTACAAATATACGGTCTTATTATTCCTCAGGAACCACTGTTAAGTACTTCTGTAGCACCAGCATTGCCGGTGGCTTCTCCGGGTCACTCTGAATACATGCTCCCTGCACACTATGACACACATAATCTAAGAGGGCTGCAGGCAGCCCTCGTATTGTCTGAATAATGAGGGTGTTGCTGTCTTTCACCTGACTACACAACATTAGTAGTGTAGTGGCACTCTATAAAAGTAGCATATTTTTATATAGCATTTCATACCACACTGTTTTAAAAGACTGTACATAACAGACTTTTACTTAATTGAATGGTAATGAATTGACTGAATTTGGAAATATGAAAGCCTGATTCAGTGTTGCCAAGATTCAGACTTAACAGAGCCACTCACACACCTACTCTCAAAGGTCACAGGGTTACAGTTAGCAAATAATTTTTTTTATAAACTTAGAAATTCACCAAAAAAAACAAAGGTTACAGAGACGTTATAAATAGGAAATAGAATTAAAAAACCTTAGAAATGCACTGAAAGAAACAAAGGTTACAGGGACATTGTAGTTAGGAAACATCATGAATAAAAACCTTAGAAATTCACCAAAAAGACAAAGATTACAGGGACGTTATAGTTGAGCTCAGATTTTACACGCCCCCACAATGTACTGCTTATGACTTCACATATCATATTACTCATGACATGGACAGTGACATCACTGATGATATCACTGATGCCTTTTTGTGATTTGGTGTAAATCTGTTTAGTAGTTGCGGAGTTATTTAAACAAAAATCTAATTGCATATGTAGGGATAAGGAGGATCCGCGACCCCTCCCGATCTCGTGCTGAGATCTGATTGGCTCCCAACACTTCAAACCAGGAAGTGTTGGCAGCCATCTTGTGACTTGGTTAAACGGAGTCACAGAAAATATGTAAAAAAAAGAAATGGGGGCAGAGTAGAAACACCCTGATCCCCTAGGTCTCTTGGGGCGGGGTCCCATGAGGGCCCAAAAACATTTCTTTGTTACAATTTTGGCGGGAGTCGTGCTTGATCTGGGAATCCTGCCACCATTTTTTTTAAACGAAGTGCTTCATTTCTAATTGGTCCCTGGGTAGGCCAGGTCCAGAGGCATTTGTAAAAAAGGAGGGGTGCACAGCCCCAACTTCGTGGGGCTCATTGATGCCCTGCGGACCACCACCTCCCCGGGGTTGGTTAATAGAAAATGCAGGGGAGACCCATATGGCCTCACCCGCTGCCCCGGGGATAATTAATTTACCAATGAGGGGCATCTTGGACACCCCCAACCCCAGGGTCCACCACCTCCTCAGGGCTTTTTGTTTAAAGAATGTAGGGGGCTGCACTGACCCCCCTGCCACCTCCCCGGGGCTTAAAATTTAAATAATGGGTGGGCCTCACGGACCTGCCACAGCCCCACGGACCGTCACCTCCCTGGGGCTTTTGACAAATTGAATGCAGGAGAGCCGCGTGGCCCCCACTGCCCCAGAGACCACCTCCTCCCCAGGGCAAATTCAAAGAAAGAAAGGGGTCTGTGTGGCCCTGGGGACCACCACCCCCAGCTCCTGCTATGTCCCGGGGTGCCCACCCCCGGTATATAGCTGTTTACTATGGCTTGGCGGGAGCTTTACCACTCCCACTGTAAGCAAGAGCATTAGGAATGTTCTTGATTGCTGAAAGTGGAGCACAATTGCTTTTACAGAGAGGGAGCTGCATGTTAGTAGCTCCCTCTCTGTAAAATCAATGCTGGCTACCGCAAGAGGCAGAGAGCCGGCAGGGACTGTGGAGCCTTCAGTCTCCCCCATGCGTTCCCCATGAGTGGGTACAGTGGGTGGTACCAGGGCACCCACAATCGAGACCGGGCCCTGGGTTATGGGGTCTCCAGGGTCAAAATTCACCTGGGAGGGGGTTGCTCGGCCCCCTCCCTTTAATTTATTAAAACATTTTTTAAAAGGCCGGGCCATAGGTGGTGGGGTCCTGTAGGCTGACATCTCAAATTACATTACTGATGACATCATCCACATAGCCACTCACACACCAACTCACATCCCATACAACCTCTTGCACGCCCACTCACATACCTGCATACCACTCACATACCCATTCACACACCCATACAAGTACTCACACACCCACTCACTCCTCCATAGAGCCACTCACATACCCACTCACTCATACAGCCACTCACTGAACCATTCACTCACCCATACAACCATTCATACAACCAGTCACTCACCTATACAGCCAGTCACATAACCATACACTCATCCATTGAGCTACTCACACACCCACTTATTTAACTACAAAGTCACTCATACACCCACTCACCCAATACACCTCTCAACACAGCCACTCACTCACCCATGCACGCTCTCACATACTCACTTACACACCCACACAGCCACTAACATACCCATACACACATTCATACAAGCACTCACACATCCTTTTACTCACTCTTACAGGCATTCACACAGACACTTACTCTCCAATACAGCCACTAACACACCACCTCACTTAAGCAGACACCCACTCAAAAGCCACTCACTCACTCACTTATACAGCCACTTACACACCCAGTCACCCACTTATACAGCCATTCAGATACCAGCTCACTCACCCATACAGTTACTACATTCTCACTTATCAACCCATAAAGCCAGTCACACTGTCGCTCACTCCCCCATACAGCTACTGACACACCAACTCACTCACCAATAGAGCCACTCATACATCACCTCACTTACCCACACAGCTACTTACACACACACCTATACACTCATACAGTCACTCACACACACACCCATACACATAAGGATACATACAGCCACACAGTCACTCACATAGCATATATTAGAAGTACTGTCACTCATTAGTAGTACACCTAGTATACTAATTTAACTTTTGCAATACCTTAGTATAAATATATAAGAATCATAAACTCTTACAAATTCCTTACACTCAAAGGATGATGTCATCAGTGATGGCATCAGTGATGTCACTGACCATGTCATGAGTGATGTAATATGTGAGGTCATAAGCAGTGCTTTGCGAGGGCGTAAGTTGGACTTAGCTCAGGTACCTATAACTGCCGAATTTCACTGGTTTTGTATGAGTGAAATCTGAGCTTAACTATGGGGTCCCTGTAACCTTTGTTTTTTTTATTGATATAAATCTAAATATATACTTTTTATAGCAGGAAATAAAAAAATGAATATAATGTAAAACATATGTTTTAGTAATAGCGTTATATATGTGAATATATAAATACATACACACAGATATATATTTATGTGTGTATGCTTATCTATTTGTATATTTATATATAGTATTAAATGTTACTTAAATGCATTTAATTTACATTATATTAATGCTATATATTAAAATATTTAAGATTTTCTATTTTAAGCTATACATATATATATATATATATAATTTTTTTAAACAACTTTTTTTCATGTTTTTAAATGATATGAGTGTAACACAATATTTGTTTTTCGATATTTTTGTGCTTACCATTATATTTATAGGGAAATTATATTTTTGTAATCAATATTTTTAACTCAATATTTATATTCCTTGATTTTGTTGGAATCTTTATTCTGTCAGAGATCCCACTAATTTCTGCAATCCCTGTTTCAAGGTTTACCCCTACTGGAACTGTCAAGCCAAAATGTGCATACAGGATAACAAAATGAAAGTGCTTTTAAAATATGTGTACGTGTGTAACAATGCTGACTCTTTAGTGGACTTTTACCAGTTATTAAAAAAAAATTGCACTTAATAGAACAAACAGTGTGATATATACTCTACTTTCTCAAGCCCCACTTTTTCACAGAGAGGTGAAACTGTTACAATCGTTTAACAGCATGCAATCTAGTAATTTTAGGTTTGAATTCTTCATTTTTACATTCTGCATCAGCTTTCTCAATAGAATCAAGCAGATAAGTGTGGGCAATTCCTTTCTTACTGAAGGTACGTTGGATGATGCATATACTCAATTTAATCAGAACATATAGGGCCTGATTACGAGTCTGGCGGTCCGAGGACCGCCATACTTGTGGTGGTATGGCTGTGGCGGATGCATCCACCGCCGCACCGGCGGTTGGACCGCACTATTAGGAGTTGGCCGTTAGACCACCCTGGGACCGCCGGCTCTGCCAGGGAACCGCTGTGGAATTCAGTTTGAATCGTATGTAAATTCTGTACACTATTCTTAATATGAACTACCTGTTCATGGTTGCTAAGGGATTGTTAGAAAGATTAATGTAATATTCTTACCCTACTATGGTACAACACTCTCCCATTTGGCTGTGAGGACATATTCTGAAGCCATTCTATTCTGTTAATGCATGATCTAACTGATCTGATGTGAAATTTAAGGGAATGACTTTGGCATTGACTGCTTCTTCCAGTATCTGAGGATTGTATCTAGTCTCTCAGATAACCTGTCCTACATCATAGTTAGGGAATAGAATGAAGAAGACTCTGTTTGTCTTGGAGATCAATATCTACTCTAGCGACAAATAGAAGCAGCACCCTCTGGTGCGACGCGCAGTGCAGTTCACTGTGATTTCACAGCGCAGGACAAACTCCCGGCATGAGCTGCGCAACTTAACAGGGATGGCAGAGTTTTTTCAGCACTTCATGGAGTTCTGTGGAGAGAACTATGCGAACTCTGCCCAGGCCAAGTGCTGATCCGAGGCCGATGGCAATGCTGCACTCTCCCGAGAAAGGTACTGTGCCTTCCGGGACTTACGAGGTCCTTGCTGCCTTCCAGAGCTCTCCGTTGCAGCCCTGAATGAAGTAAATAGGTCAGTCTACCCCATTGCAATTTAACTGTGATAACTTTGGAAGCATTGCTTTGCTCTGACGTGGATCGCTGTCATTTCCCTAGCGTGACCATTAAGAACCTACTGAAAGTGCAAGGGCTCTTTCAGCATTGTGCATTCTTAAAGAATTCGTAACTTGAGATGTTTTATTGGATTCATATCTGTTTCATCTTATTTTGAAGAGTAAAAGAGCTACTATTTTTATACCTCATTGTGGAGTCTTTTTGTGGTGTTTTCACTGTGTTAGTGTATCCACATTTCCACAACTGCTTCACACATTGCCTCTTATGTTAAGCCTGACTGCTCTGTGCCAAGCTACTAGCAGATGAACACGGGCTGATTTAAGTGTGTGACTGACTTACCCTGACTAGCATTGCGGTCCCAACCTGGACAGGGTACATACCTCTGCCAACTTGAGACCCGATTTCTAATAAGGTTTATTGAGACCAGTAGGAATATTGTTATCTTTAAGGTCCTGCCAATGCTCAGGTTTGGTGCCAGCACATTCCATCAGTTGGAGTTAACTGCCGGAAGAACAGATAAAGAGAAGTGTTATGGAGAGGCGTTCCTATCAAAGGCACCCCCTTTGAATGTCCACCAGATAAATGTGTGCAGATCCAGCATAAAAATATATTTTTGGGTGATATTTATCAAGCAAATGCAAGAACAACTTGTTTTCATACACAGAGGATGGTTCTGGTGAAGCACAGGTGCAGTAAGTAGAGTTTGCTGTTTCCGAAAACTTCCATTCCACAGCAATGATTATGCCACCAGAAGCCAGAGGTTCTCTTGCTCAATGATAAGCTTCCACCAACACAAAAATCATATAAACAATCACTAGTTCATACCAATATGTGACACATTTGGGCATCTAGATAGAATCTATTTAGAGGTGCACAAAGGGGCCACAAGGAGGAGGGTGAGCTGCAGGGATGGTCTTGATAACGTTCCCATCATTATAGGACTGCCAGGTGACAGAGGACTGATAATAACTGCAGGCAATAGAGGAAAACACAGGTGCATTCCAGTGGGTTGCAGTGCCAAGTGTGATGCCATCCCTAACAACATAGACATGATACGTGCATGCAAGGCTGGGGAGTAGAAATTATGGTGCAACCACTCACCCTGAGCTGTCTCTGCACACTCCTTGTATGTCCCATGAACACTTCTGTTTGATTCATTACTGTTTCACACTTGTAGAGGCTTGCTCCTGCAATAGAATTGTCTTTTAGGTAAGTATAGAAAACAAATGAGGGTCTTATTTACAAGCCTAGTGCACCACCGGAACGTCACTTTTAATGACTTTCCAGTGGCGCACTGGCCTTACCCATATCTACAAGGCCACGTAGAGCCACCCTCCATGGCTTTTCATGGACTCATAGGGGAGGTGTGCCATGGGCGTTAAGGTAGGTGTTCCCACACAACACACATGCATTTGACACCTTCCCATATTTACAACATGCTATAAACCTGGGAATGCGTCAAAAGTCTATGCCTCCCCAGGCATGGCGTAAGGGTTGTTTTTGTGTAGGAAAGTGTCCCTTACCCCAGACAAACAACCTGATTTAATTGCAGACACCCTTGCACCATGGTGCAAGGGTACCTGCATTGGTGCATGGGGTAGTTATTTGTAGGCCATCCGTGTGAAAGAGGACAGGAATGCACCGTATCTCAGAAATTCTGCACAGTCCTGCCCTTCTCTTTTGATGTAGAGCAGCTCAGCAAGATGGATTGCGGTGCTGCCCTATGCCAAGATATTGTAAATGAGGGCCTCAGTCTATACAATATGCATAGCAACATAATTGGTTTAAGACTAGGCAGGTTGTCTAGAATCTGAATCAGTAAGGGCATTTCATTGAGACACTTCATCATGGGGGTGTTGCTTGTCAGCATACTTAACTACAGATGCATTTTGGCAACAGTATAGAGTTCAACATATTTTCAACATGCACGTCATTATTAATGGGGGTACCAGCTGATGTCAAGAATTCCCTCTGCATCCAGAGAAGCTCAAAGTCATGTGTAACTTCAAACACATACTTTGAGCCAATGAATACAATTACAATATTTTTCTCAGGCAGAATACAGCCTATAGTGAGTGTACAAGTCCAGCAAGTTAGACAGATCTTACATCGGGCAGGCGGAGGCTTTCAAGAACTTCACATTGCAGTGTATACGGCGCAGCTTGAAACACTTCACTTTTGTCATTTCTAAGGTGTGAACCATCCAGAAAATACAAAAATTCACAGTTCCGTAGGGATACATCCATTATGTTGATACAGAGATTTGTTGCATAATCTGTTACAGCAAGACAATCATGAGCGTCTTCCTGCTCACTGGTGGGAATCAGACTGAGTTGAGGGTGGGGCAACAGTCAAGGGTAATATGAGAGGCAGACAACAGAATTTCATATTAAGACAATCTGGCAATGGGAGGGTGAGAGAAGAGCAGCAACATTGGGTACAGCGAAAATTAGGGTGTAACTTAATACAAAATTTGCAGAGGTTTTAACAAGATGGGCAGCAGTGGCTACAGATTGGAGGCATGGAGGTCTTTGCTAATTTTTATTATATTTACTGATTGTTTCTCCTTTTCTCCCTTTTACCATTCTCTCGACAGGAACCTCATATGGATCCACCGTACAGTTCCTTCCCTCATGATCTGTCTACATCATCCCAAACGTACTCCTCCATGTCTCCAATGGTAAGTTTCTTCTCTTTCTTTCAATTTCTAGAGCCTTATGTACATATAATAGTATTGTTGCTCATTTGTTTATGGCTCCATCCTAATTGTTTGTGTGCTTTTGTTCTCGCTCTTACATGTATTACTTTCCCGAATTTTACCATTTCTTTGTCGAAGTTGCTAACACCTGTATCTCTCAGGTGTTCTGCTGTCCTTTCACCCGCTGGGGTGTTCTTTTGCATTTTCTCCTCTTTCAGAATTTTTGGGCTTTTTTCCTTGTGATGCCATGCTCATGTATGCCCAGATTTCAGAGGTTGTATCCCTCTAACTTTTTCTCCCCTTCTTCTTTTTATTCTGCCTTTTTTTTCTCATCTTTCACATTGTTTGACCTTGTATTTTTTGCAAATCAGCAGATGTCTATTCTCTCTCAATGTAATACAACTTAGAACAGTTACATGGAATGTCAAGAGGCTAGAGAACCCCATCAAATGACAGCGTGTATTATCTCCTGTAGCTCTCTTGAAATAAATGTCACATAACCTTATTACAGAAGAGCATCTTAATGTGTGCGAAGGTGCTAAACTTAACAAATAATGGGTTGGTGAAAAATATTAATTTCTCCCTCCACTGCCAACAAGAATGGTGTCAATGGTATCATAATTCCTTGTCATAAGTCTCTCAACATTATTACACACTCCCAACATCAATACTAGCTGGTAAGTAGTTACACTTACCATTGATGGCACCACCTTCCCCACTGAAAATGTATTGTCCAAACCATCCAGTCCCTCATTTTTGGCACATGCTCTTCCGCACTATCACTGAACATGCTGCTGATAATTTAATGGTGGTAGCTGATTTTAATCAAGTCCTAGACCCTTTTAGGTATAGACAATCCCCATCAAGCTTTGTTCCTCATGCCTCCCATAAAGCCTTTAAAAGCCTTATTTCCCAAAACTCCCTCTCTGATTCCTGGAGATTATACAACCTTGATCTATTTGAATACTCCTTCTGTTCTCCTACTCAACATTCTAAATCTCACTTAAATTATATATTCCTTAGTCAAAGCTTATTACTGCATTTTGTTCACTTGGAGATTCGCTCCATTTTAGTCTCTGATCATGCCCCAGTGTTGTTTGATCGCGATATTCCGGTTAACAGAACTACTAAATTCTCTTGGAGGTTTAATAACTCATTACTCTCGGCTGCCTCCTTTCTTGATTTATTCACGGCCTTTGCTAAATAACTTTTCCAATTCAATGATAATGATCAAACACCTTTTCATTTTGTCTGGGATGCCTTGAAGGAAACCTCAATGGGTTTTATTATGGGTTTTGTCTGTTCCAAAAGACAAATGTGCAAAAGAAGTCTGCTTGCATTCTGGCACATATAAAGTTAGTTGAACATAAGTATTACAAAGGCAAAAATAGTAAATTGGACCTTGAAGCCTTAGTTACAGCCAAGATTAAGATCAACAAGTATACTACTAAACAGGCATGTGGTACATTCCATAAACTAAATGGCAGATATTATGGTGGTAATATAGAGCTGGCTTCCTCTTAGGCCATTATTTAAAGTGCAGGAGGGAAAAGCTTTCTATTAAATCCATCATTAATAATTCTAGTGACAAGTTGTTTAGAGATGCTGATATCGGAACATGTTTTGCTTCTTATTATTAGGATGGATCTGTATACTCCTAAAACCACAACATCAGAGGAGTCTCTTAATAATTATTTCTCCGACCCCAAATCTAGAGTCTCACCCTTGCCAGATCTCTTTATTTTAGAATAACTGCTTGATATCGAGAAACTCTATCCAGCCGTAAAGGCTCTTCCTAAAGGTAAGGCACCAGATCCAGATGATTTCACGAATGAATTCTATCTTCACTTTGCAAAACCTCTCTTCCCAAACTCTTCAAATTATGTTCTCACTTCACTACTCTGAAATCCTCTTCTGGCTCTTTTATGTAAGCCACTATATGTTTAATTCCCAAAAAGGACCGAGAACTGACTCAATGCAAGAATTATAGACCTATTTCTTTAATCAACACTGATTGCAAAATATATGTTAAACCACTGGCTCTTCCCTTACTTCCTCTAATGCCAGAACTCACTGATGTACATCAATCTGGCTTCATCCATCACAGGAAAGTTGCAGATAACTCTCGAACATTTCTAAACATCATTAATAAAGCTCATAAGATAAAAAAGGTCCTTTGGCAGCTTTATCTTTAGGTGCAGAAAAAGCTTTTGTTAGGGTCAACTGGTGGTTTTTATTGAAGGCTTTGCAATGGCAAGCATTCGGCCCTAATTTTTGCAATTCATTTCCTTGCTTTACTCCTTACCACGCCCCTCTGTTATTGCTAATGGTATAAGATCCCCTTATTTTCTCCTCAGTAGAGGAACTTGTCAGGGACGCCCCTTATCTCCTTTGTTCAATCTTTCTTTCATCAACTAAGGACTTCAGATGATTTTTCCGGGTTCAAAATTAAGAACATTCACATAACGTTTACAGCATAAGCAGACAATATTCTTCTATTTATGTCACATCCATACCGTTCTCTCCTGATTTCTTTCACAAACTCAAACTATATTCCGCTGTCTCAGGACATAAATTAAAAGTAGACAATACAGAGGTACTGGCCCTGAATAGATATTGTACCAAAACTATATTCGTCAAAGCGGGCCCCGACTGGAACTCATCCAAAATCAAATGTCTGGGTATATGGTACTGTACAAATCTAAATGACACATTGAAAACTAATTCTGCTGTTCTTTTGGACAAGCTCCTAACTTTTTTCAGAAATGGTATACATTGTACCTTTCTGGTGGGTTCGTTTAGACACTATTAAAAGGATGCTTCTCCCCATTATACATTTCTTTCTCAGGATGCTTCCTGTAAACATCTCCGCTGGGTTCTTTGGCTCAATTGACAGGATCCTTTCCAAATTTCTTTGGCATGGCAAATCTCCTCAAATCTCTTTGCCAAAATTAAAACTTTCCAAGTCTCCAGGAGGTGTTAATTTCCCTCATTTTATTAATTATCGTCGGTCTTTTGGCATCAAACAAATACAATGTTATTTGATCCGACCCCGTGTTGCTCCTGGTTCTCTTTGAAACAAGCTATGTCATCACCTTTTTCTCACAAACGCATTCTTTTCATGTCCAACTTTCCCAAAAGTTGGACACCTGTTGCGGTTTCACATGTGAAGCACCTTAATAAAACCCTTTCTCGCTTCACCTCTAATAACCATTAATCAGCTCTTGAACAGCCCTGTTTGACATAATAATTTACTAAAGAAACAGGAAAAGACCTTGCGATGGAAGGCATGGAGGAACAAAGGCATACTTCTCATCTCATCTTTTTAGCTTACCGAGTTATCCTCAAAGCACAATCTCCCTCCTCCCACGCGTTCCTAGTATTACAAACTTTCTGATCTGGTGAATAGTACCCTCAGATTTTAATCCTCTCCTGAAACCTCACTTCCCGGCTCTTCTCCTCACTTGATCACATCTTCCATCCATTTTAGGGCAGCTTGCATATATAAGATCCTGAGAGCACCTGATCCAGACAGGGCCAAAACTCTTCCAGAAACATTATGGGAATCTGAGCTGGGTTTTGTCTGGCCTACCTCTTTGTGGGACAGATGTGGTGCAAAATGCATTCCACTGCATGCACTGTTAGCCTTACTCACACCTTATACTTTTTCTACAATAGACTTTTTAAAGCTCCTTTTCAGCTTTTCAAGGTCAGACTTGCACACCAAAATACCTGCTGGTGCTGTCACACTCATTCCGGCACAGATTTACACATGTTCTTTTCCGGCCCAGCTCTGTCCACTTTCTGGCGTTTGGTAAGGAACAGCAAAAAATGCCACGACCAAGGTTCACATATCCCTCTCACATGACTTATTGTGTCTGGGTAGCCTGCATGATGTCTGGATCTGTAATAGAATGCTCGGGAAAATAGTAGATCTCTTGATTTCTAAAGCCATTTCAGTTGTTACTTACAACTGGAAATCTACAGAGAACATCACTCTTCAATTTTGTTGAAATCTAGCATATCATCATAGACTAAATCGATACAATCTTGACTCATTGCAGCTGTCAGTCAAACATAATCGGTTGTGGTTGCCACTTATTAATTATTTGTTTCATACTACTAGAAGAGTGGATTTTTCGTCTCCCACCTAACTATACAATTATACTTTACAATTATACCTTGCAATTTGTATATAACCTTTACTTAACATTCTCATGTTTGCTGTTTCATCTGTTGTATTCAATGATTCTTCACTTTGTATATTTATTAAGGTTACAAGTAGATTTTGTTTATAGCCTTTTCCTCTTTTCTCTTCCTTCTATCTCTCCCTTTTCAATGCTTTCTCTTATCTTTCTCTCCTTTCTTCAAAAAATGTTTTTTCCTCGATTTCACATTGCGCTATTTTGCTTAAACTCATACTTTCTGCACAATAGCTAAAATGTATTTTTTAGATGTGCTCAATTTACAAATGCTATGCCTTTGTTATTGCAATGTTTATTATATTCAGTGTTGGTTTTCTCAATAAACATCTTTACCTCAGAAACCTGAAAGTTTAAATCGATCAAAGAACCCATCCTGTGAATCTCCCTCTCACTCAGTTGATACAGATGTGGCACAACTCAGAAATGCACAGAGACCACTGGTAGAGATGCTAAGGGTCCATGTAGCTGAATGCCAAATTATGAAGACTGAGCAGCATATTTACAAGCCCCTATCACCACAGGAACATCACTTTTTACTGATGTTCCTGTGGTGATAAACCTTTTGCCTTATTTACAAGGCAGCATTAAGTCACTTAATGTGGCTTAACGCCACCTTGTAAATAAGGCCCCTTTTCATGCCACACTTAGCGTGAAAGGGGCGTGCAATGGGGCTGTGGTGGGCGTTCTGCCACAGCACGCATTGATTTAGACCCTGCCCCCTATTTACAAAGGGGGTTAAATAGGAGGCAGCAACAAAATTAGGACCAGGGGAAACCTGGTCTTAACATGATAAAACGAGGAGAAATGCTTTATTTCTCCTCGTTTCTGTTGTTTCTATGTGTGCTGCCTAATGCAGCACACATAGAAACAGCAAATTGCCATGAATGATTGTTTTTGTGCAGGAAGGGACACCTTCCTGAAAATAAACAATCATTTGAAAAATACAATTTGCAACTTATATGTGTGCTGTACAATGCAGCACAAATAGAAGTTACAAATTGCCATTCTGGATTGCTTATGTGCAGGAAGGGTCACCTTTCTGCACATAAACAATCATTCCCTCAGCACAGGCACCCTAGCACTATGGTGCACAGGTGCCTGCATTGGCGCTAGGCAGCTGAATTTAGCACCAGTGCAGGGAGAAATGCAGGAGTGCACTGTATTATTGTAAATTCGGCACATCCATGCATTCCTAAAGTGACGGAGCATGGCGTTAGCAATTTTGGAGCTAACTCGCGCTCCGCCACTTTCTTTTATATATGCCCCTGTGTTTGGCAGTACCTGCACCTTTGGTATTTATGTGGCAAATGCAGTAGCTAGGTCCTGGAAGGACCATAATGTCCGTCAGCCCGGCAGGCAGCTCCTCTTGAACCCCAGCAATCTCATCATTTCAACTGCTGATGAGTGCCCGCAAACATCTTATGGTAGCAAGCAGCAGAAGGGAGGGTAGTGCTCTTGGCTGCACAAGACT